>OY282525.1:600000-811167 GCA_958296335.1 Urtica urens
TAAAAAAGTACTTCAACTTGTATAAAACGTACTTTAACTTGTCAAAACGTAACTTTAACTTGTAAAAAACCTACATTAACTTGTCAAAACGTTAGTTAAACTTGTTAAAAAGATACATTAACTTGTAAAAAACGTACTTTAACTTGTCAATAATGTGGTTTAACTTGTAACAAATGTACTTTAACTTGTAAAAACGTACTTCAACTTGTAAAAACCGTACTTTAACTTGTCAAAACGTAACTTTAACTTGTAAAAAACCTACATTAACTTGTCAAAACGTAACTTTAACTTGTCAAACGTTAGTTAAACTTGTTAAAGATACATTAACTTGTAAAAAAAGTACTTTAACTTGTCAAAAATGTGGTTTAACTAGTAACAAACGTACTTCAAGTACTTCAACTTGTAAAAAACGTACTTTAACTTGTAAAAAACCTACTTTAACTTGTCAAAATGTAACTTTTATTTGTCAAAACGTAAGTTTAACTTGTTAAAAACACACATTAACTTGTAAAAAAACGTACTTTAACTTGTCAAAAATGTGGGTTAAGTTGTAAAAAATGTATTTTAACTTGTAAAAAAGTACTTCAACTTGTAAAAAACGTACTTTAATTTGTAAAAAATGTACTTTAATTTGTAAAAAATGTACTTTAACTTGTAAAAAAACGTACATTAACTTGTCAAAACGTAACTTTAACTTGTCAAAACGTAAGTTTAACTTGTTAAAAACATACATTAACTTGGTAAAAACTTACTTTAACTTGTCAAAAATGTGGTTTAACTTGTAAAAAATGTACTTTAACTTGTAAAAACGTACTTCAACTTGTAAAAAACGTACTTTAACTTGTCAAAACGTAACTTTAACTTGTAAAAAACCTACATTAACTTGTCAAAACGTAACTTTAACTTGTCAAAACGTTAGTTAAACTTGTTAAAAAGATACATTAACTTGTCAAAACGTACTTTAACTTGTCAAAAATGTGGTTTAACTTGTAACAAATGTACTTCAACTTGTAAAAACGTACTTTAACTTGTCAAAAATGTGGTTTAACTTGTAACAAATGTACTTCAACTTGTAAAAACGTACTTCAACTTGTAAAAAACGTACTTTAACTTGTAAAAAACCTACTTTAACTTATCAAAATGTAACTTTAATTTTTCAAAACGTAAGTTTCACTTGTTAAAAACACACATTAACTTGTAAAAAACGTACTTTAACTTGTCAAAAATGTGGGTTAACTTGTAAAAAATGTATTTTAACTTGTAAAAAAGTAATTCAACTTGTAAAAAACGTACTTTAATTTGTAAAAAATGTACTTTAATTTGTAAAAAATGTACTTTAACTTGTAAAAAAACGTACATTAATTTGTCAAAACGTAACTTTAACTTGTCAAAACGTAAGTTTAACTTGTTAAAAACATACATTAATTTGGTAAAAACTTACTTTAACTTGTCAAAAATGTGGTTTAACTTGTAAAAAATGTACTTTAAGTTGTAAAAACGTACTTCAACTTGTAAAAAACGTACTTTAACTTGTCAAAACGTAACTTTAACTTGTAAAAAACCTACATTAACTTGTCAAAACGTAACTTTAACTTGTCAAAACGTTAGTTAAACTTGTTAAAAAGATACATTAACTTGTAAAAAACGTACTTTAACTTGTCAAAAATGTGGTTTAACTTGTAACAAATGTACTTCAACTTGTAAAAACGTACCTCAACTTGTAAAAAATGTACTTTAACTTGTAAAAAACCTACTTTAACTTATCAAAGTGTAACTTTAATTTTTCAAAACGTAAGTTTAACTTGTTAAAAACACACATTAACTTGTAAAAAACGTATTTTAACTTGTCAAAAACTGTGGGTTAACCTGTAAAAATTGTATTTTAACTAGTAAAAAAGTAATTCAACTTGTAAAAAACATAGTTTAACTTGTCAAAACGTAACTTTAACTTGTAAAAAACCTACATTAACTTGTCAAAACGTAACTTTAACTTGTCAAAACGTTAGTTAAACTTGTTAAAAAGATACATTAACTTGTAAAAATCATACTTTAACTTGTCAAAAATGTGGTTTAACTTGTAACAAATGTAATTTAACTTGTAAAAACGTACATCAACTTGTAAAAAACGTACTTTAACTTGTAAAAAACCTACTTTAACTTATCAAAATGTAACATTAATTTGTCCAAACGAAAGTTTAACTTGTTAAAAACACACATTAACTTGTAAAAAAACGTTATTTAACTTGTCAAAAATGTGGGTTAACCTGTAACAAATGTATTTTAACTTGTAAAAAAGTACTTCAACTTGTATAAAACGTACATTAACTTGTCAAAACGTAACTTTAACTTGTAAAAAACCTACATTAACTTGTCAAAACGTAACTTTAACTTGTCAAAACGTTAGTTAAACTTGTTAAAAAGATACATTAACTTGTAAAAAACGTACTTTAACCTGTCAAAAATGTGGTCTAACTTGTAACATATGTACTTTAACTTGTAAAAACGTACTTCAACTTGTAAAAACCGTACTTTAACTTGTAAAAAACCCACTTTAACTTGTCAAAATGTAACTTTAATTTGTCAAAACATAAGTTTAACTTGTTAAAAATACACATTAACTTGTAAAAAAACGTACTTTAACTTGTCAAAAATATGGGTTAACTTGTAACAAATGTATTTTAACTTGTAAAAAAGTACTTCAACTTGTAAAAAACGTACTTTAATTTGTAAAAAACGTACTTTAATTTGTAAAAAATGTACTTTAACTTGTAAAAAAACGTACATTAACTTCTCAAAACGTAAGTTTAACTTGTCAAAACGTAAGTTTAACTTGTTAAAAACATACATTAACTTGGTATAAACTTACTTTAACTTGTCAAAAATGTGGTTTAACTTGTAAAAAATGTACTTTAACTTGTAAAAACGTACTTCAACTTGTAAAAAACGTACTTTAACTTGTCAAAACGTAACTTTTACTTGTAAAAAACCTACATTAACCTGTCAAAACGTAACTTTAACTTGTCAAAACGTTAGTTAAACTTGTTAAAAAGATACATTAACTTGTAAAAAACGTACTTTAACTTGTCAAAAATGTGGTTTAACTTGTAACAAATGTACTTCAACTTGTAAAAACGTACTTCAACTTGTAAAAAACGTACTTTAACTTGTAAAAAACCTACTTTAACTTATCAAAATGTAACATTAATTTTTCAAAACGTAAGTTTAACTTGTTAAAAACACACATTAACTTGTAAAAAACGTACTTTAAGTTGTCAAAAATGTGGGTTAACTTGTAACCAATGTATTTTAACTAGTAAAAAAGTACTTCAACTTGTAAAAAACGTAGTTTAACTTGTCAAAACGTAACTTTAACTTGTAAAAAACCTACATTAACTTGTCAAAACGTAACTTGAACTTGTCAAAACGTTAGTTAAACTTGTTAAAAAGATACATTAACTTGTAAAAAACGTACTTTAACCTGTCAAAAATGTGGTTTAACTTGTAACAAATGTACTTTAACTTGTAAAAACGTACTTCAACTTGTAAAAACCGTACTTTAACTTGTAAAAAACCCACTTTAACTTGTCAAAATGTAACTTTAATTTGTAAAAACGTAAGTTTAACTTGTTAAAAACACACAATAACTTGTAAAAAAAGTACTTTAACTTGTCAAAAATGTGGGTTAACTTGTAAAAAATGTATTTTAACTTGTAAAAAAGTACTTCAACTTGTAAAAAACGTACTTTATTTTGTAAAAAATGTACTTTAATTTGTAAAAAATGTACTTTAACTTGTAAAAAAACGTACATTAACTTGTCAAAACGTAACTTTAACTTGTCAAAACGTAACTTTAACTTGTAAAAAACCTACATTAACTTGTCAAAACGTAACTATAACTTGTCAAAACGTTAGTTAAACTTGTTAAAAAGATACATTAACTTGTAAAAAACGTACTTTAACTTGTCAAAAATGTGGTTTAACTTGTAACAGACGTACTTCAAGTACTTCAACTTGTAAAAAACGTACTTTAACTTGTAAAAAACCTACTTTAACTTATCAAAATGTAATTTTAATTTGTCAAAAAAAAAGTTTAACTTGTTAAAAACATAATTTAACTTGTCAAAACGTAACTTTAACTTGTAACAAACGTAGTTTAACTTGTCAAAATGTAATTTTAATGAGTCTAAACGTAACTTTTAGTTGTTAAAACGTAATTTAATTGGTAAAAAATTTACTTTAACTTTTAAAAAACGTAATTCAACTTGTAAAAACTTACTTTAACTTGTAAAAAACGTACTTCAACTTGTAAAAAACGTACTTTAACTTGTATAAAACGTATTTTAACGTGTCAAAATGTAACTTTAACTTTAACTTGTTAAAAACATACTTTAACTTGTAAAAAACCTACATTAACTTGTCAAAACGTAACTGTAACTTGTCAAAACGTTAGTTAAACTTGTTAAAAAGATACATTAACTTTTAAAAAACGTACTTTAACTTGTCAAAAATGTGGTTTAACTTGTAACAAATGTACTTTAACTTGTAAAAACGTACTTCAACATGTAAAAAACGTACTTTAACTTGTCAAAACGTAACTTTAACTTGTAAAAAACCTACATTAACTTGTCAAAACGTAACTTTAACTTGTCAAAACGTTAGTTAAACTTGTTAAAGATACATTAACTTGTAAAAAACGTACTTTAACTTGTCAAAAATGTGGTTTAACTAGTAACAAACGTACTTCAAGTACTTCAACTTGTAAAAAACGTACTTTAACTTGTAAAAAACCTACTTCAACTTGTCAAAATGTAACTTTAATTTGTCAAAACGTAAGGTTAACTTGTTAAAAACACACATTAACTTGTAAAAAAAAGTACTTTAACTTGTCAAAAATGTGGGTTAACTTGTAAAAAAAGTATTTTAACTTGTAAAAAAGTACTTCAACTTGTAAAAAACGTACTTTAATTTGTAAAAAATGTACTTTAATTTGTAAAAAAATGTACTTTAACTTGTAAAAAAACGTACATTAACTTGTCAAAACGTAACTTTAACTTGTCAAAACGTAAGTTTAACTTGTTAAAAACATACATTAACTTGGTAAAAACTTACTTTAACTTGTCAAAAATGTGGTTTAACTTGTAAAAAACGTACTTTAACTTGTAAAAAACCTACTTTAACTTATCAAAATGTAACTTTAATTTGTCAAAACGTAAGTTTAACTTGTTAAAAACACACATTAACTTGTAAAAAACGTACTTTAACTTGTCAAAAATGTGGGTTAACTTGTAACAAATGTATTTTAACTTCTAAAAAAGTACTTGAACTTGTAAAAAACGTACTTTAACTTGTCAAAACGTAACTTTAACTTGTAAAAAACCTACATTAACTTGTCAAAACGTAACTTTAACTTGTCAAAACGTTAGTTAAACTTGTTAAAAAGATACATTAACTTGTAAAAAACGTACTTTAACTTGTCAAAAATGTGGTTTAACTTGTAACAAATGTACTTCAACTTGTAAAAACGTACTTTAACTTGTCAAAAATGTGGTTTAACTTGTAATAAATGTACTTCAACTTATAAAAACGTACTTCAACTTGTAAAAAACGTACTTTAACTTGTAAAAAACCTACTTTAACTTATCAAAATGTAACTTTAATTTTTCAAAACGTAAGTTTAACTTGTTAAAAACACACATTAACTTGTAAAAAACGTACTTTAACTTGTCAAAAATGTGGGTTAACTTGTAACAAATGTATTTTAACTAGTAAAAAAGTACTTCAACTTGTAAAAAACGTAGTTTAACTTGTCAAAACGTAACTTTAAATTGTAAAAAACCTACATTAACTTGTCAAAACGTAACTTTAACTTGTCAAAACGTTAGTTAAACTTGTTAAAAAGATACATTAACTTGTAAAAATCGTACTTTAACTTGTCAAAAATGTGGTTTAACTTGTAACAAATGTACTTTAACTTGTAAAAACGTACTTCAACTTGTAAAAAACGTACTTTAACTTGTCAAAACATAACTTTAACTTGTAAAAAACCTACATTAACTTGTCAAAACGTAACTTTAACTTGTCAAAACGTTAGTTAAACTTGTTAAAGATACATTAACTTGTAAAAAACATACTTTAACTTGTCAAAAATGTGGTTTAACTAGTAACAAACGTACTTCAAGTACTTCAACTTGTAAAAAACGTACTTTAACTTGTAAAAAACCTACTTTAACTTATCAAAATGTAACTTTAATTTGTCAAAACGTAAGTTTAACTTGTTAAAAACATAATTTAACTTGTCAAAACGTAACTTTAACTTGTAACAAACGTACTTTAACTTGTCAAAATGTAATTTTAATGAGTCTAAACGTAACTTTTAGTTGTTAAAACGTAACTTTAATTGGTAAAAAATTTACTTTAACTTTTAAAAAACGTAATTCAACTTGTAAAAACTTACTTTAACTTTTAAAAAACGTACTTCAACTTGTAAAAGACGTACTTTAACTTGTAAAAAACGTATTTTAACGTGTCAAAATGTAACTTTAACTTTAACTTGTAAAAAACGTACTTTAATTTGTAAAAAATGTACTTTAATTTGTAAAAAATGTACTTTAACTATTAAAAAAACGTACATTAACTTGTCAAAACGTAACTTTAACTTGTCAAAACGTAAGTTTAACTTGTTAAAAACATACATTAACTTGGTAAAAACTTACTTTAATTTGTCAAAAATGTGGTTTAACTTGTAAAAAATGTACTTTAACTTGTAAAAACGTAATTCAACTTGTAAAAAACGTACTTTAACTTGTCAAAACGTAACTTTAACTTGTAAAAAACCTACATTAACTTATCAAAATGTAACTTTAATTTGTCAAAACGTAAGTTTAACTTGTTAAAAACACACATTAACTTGTAAAAAACGTACTTTAACTTGTCAAAAATGTGGGTTAACTTGTAACAAATGTATTTTAACTTGTAAAAAAGTACTTCAACTTGTAAAAAACGTACTTTAACTTGTCAAAACGTAACTTTAACTTGTAAAAAACCTACATTAACTTGTCAAAACGTAACTTTAACTTGTCAAAACGTTAGTTAAACTTGTTAAAAAGATACATTAACTTGTAAAAAACGTACTTTAACTTGTCAAAAATTTGGTTTAACTTGTAACAAATGTACTTCAACTTGTAAAAACGTACTTTAACTTGTCAAAAATGTGGTTTAACTTGTAATAAATGTACTTCAACTTATAAAAACGTACTTCAACTTGTAAAAAACGTACTTTAACTTGTAAAAAACCTACTTTAACTTATCAAAATGTAACTTTAATTTTTCAAAACGTAAGTTTAACTTGTTAAAAACACACATTAACTTGTAAAAAACGTACTTTAACTTGTCAAAAATGTGGGTTAACTTGTAACAAATGTATTTTAACTAGTAAAAAAGTACTTCAACTTGTAAAAAACGTAGTTTAACTTGTCAAAACGTAACTTTAAATTGTAAAAAACCTACATTAACTTGTCAAAACGTAACTTTAACTTGTCAAAACGTTAGTTAAACTTGTTAAAAAGATACATTAACTTGTAAAAATCGTACTTTAACTTGTCAAAAATGTGGTTTAACTTGTAACAAATGTACTTTAACTTGTAAAAACGTACTTCAACTTGTAAAAAACGTACTTTAACTTGTCAAAACGTAACTTTAACTTGTAAAAAACCTACATTAACTTGTCAAAACGTAACTTTAACTTGTCAAAACGTTAGTTAAACTTGTTAAAGATACATTAACTTGTAAAAAACGTACTTTAACTTGTCAAAAATGTGGTTTAACTAGTAACAAACGTACTTCAAGTACTTCAACTTGTAAAAAACGTACTTTAACTTGTAAAAAACCTACTTTAACTTATCAAAATGTAACTTTAATTTGTCAAAACGTAAGTTTAACTTGTTAAAAACATAATTTAACTTGTCAAAACGTAACTTTAACTTGTAACAAACGTACTTTAACTTGTCAAAATGTAATTTTAATGAGTCTAAACGTAACTTTTAGTTGTTAAAACGTAACTTTAATTGGTAAAAAATTTACTTTAACTTTTAAAAAACGTAATTCAACTTGTAAAAACTTACTTTAACTTTTAAAAAACGTACTTCAACTTGTAAAAGACGTACTTTAACTTGTAAAAAACGTATTTTAACGTGTCAAAATGTAACTTTAACTTTAACTTGTTAAAAACGTACTTTAACTTGTAACAAACCTACATTAACTTGTCAAAACGTAACTGTAACTTGTCAAAAAGTTAGTTAAACTTGTTAAAAAGATACATTAACTTGTAAAAATCGTACTTTAACTTGTCAAAAATGTGGTTTAACTTGTAACAAATGTACTTTAACTTGTAAAAACGTACTTCAACATGTAAAAAACGTACTTTAACTTGTCAAAACGTAACTTTAACTTGTAAAAAACCTACATTAACTTGTCAAAACGTAACTTTAACTTGTCAAAACGTTCGTTAAACTTGTTAAAGATACATTAACTTTTAAAAAACGTACTTTAACTTGTCAAAAATGTGGTTTAACTAGTAACAAACGTACTTCAAGTACTTCAACTTGTAAAAAACGTACGTTAACTTGTAAAAAACCTACTTTAACTTGTCAAAATGTAACTTTAATTTGTCAAAACGTAAGTTTAACTTGTTAAAAACAGACATTAACTTGTAAAAAAACGTACTTTAAGTTGTCAAAAATGTGGGTTAACTTGTAAAAAATGTATTTTAACTTGTAAAAAAGTACTTCAACTTGTAAAAAACGTACTTTAATTTGTAAAAAATGTACTTTAATTTGTAAAAAATGTACTTTAACTATTAAAAAAACGTACATTAACTTGTCAAAACGTAACTTTAACTTGTCAAAACGTAAGTTTAACTTGTTAAAAACATACATTAACTTGGTAAAAACTTACTTTAACTTGTCAAAAATGTGGTTTAACTTGTAAAAAATGTACTTTAACTTGTAAAAACGTAATTCAACTTGTAAAAAACGTACTTTAACTTGTCAAAACGTAACTTTAACTTGTAAAAAACCTACATTAACTTGTCAAAACGTAACTTTAACTTGTCAAAACGTTAGTTAAACTTGTTAAAAAGATACATTAACTTGTAAAAATCGTACTTTAACTTGTCAAAAATGTGGTTTAACTTGTAACAAATGTACTTTAACTTGGAAATACGTACTTCAACTTGTAAAAAACGTACTTTAACTTGTCAAAACACAACTTTAACTTGTAAAACACCTACATTAACTTGTCAAAACGTAACTTTAACTTGTCAAAACGTTAGTTAAACTTGTTAAAGATACATTAACTTGTAAAAAACGTACTTTAACTTGTCAAAAATGTGGTTTAACTAGTAACAAACGTACTTCAAGTACTTCAACTTGTAAAAAACGTACTTTAACTTGTAAAAAACCTACTTTAACTTATCAAAATGTAACTTTAATTTGTCAAAACGTAAGTTTAACTTGTTAAAAACATAATTTAACTTGTCAAAACGTAACTTTAACTTGTAACAAACGTACTTTAACTTGTCAAAATGTAATTTTAATGAGTCTAAACGTAACTTTTAGTTGTTAAAACGTAACTTTAATTGGTAAAAAATTTACTTTAACTTTTAAAAAACGTAATTCAACTTGTAAAAACTTACTTTAACTTTTAAAAAACGTACTTCAACTTGTAAAAGACGTACTTTAACTTGTAAAAAACGTATTTTAACGTGTCAAAATGTAACTTTAACTTTAACTTGTTAAAAACGTACTTTAACTTGTAACAAACCTACATTAACTTGTCAAAACGTAACTGTAACTTGTCAAAAAGTTAGTTAAACTTGTTAAAAAGATACATTAACTTGTAAAAAACGTACTTTAACTTGTCAAAAATGTGGTTTAACTTGTAACAAATGTATTTTAACTTGTAAAAACGTACTTCAACATGTAAAAAACGTACTTTAACTTGTCAAAACGTAACTTTAACTTGTAAAAAATCTACATTAACTTGTTAAAACGTAACTTTAACTTGTCAAAACGTTAGTTAAACTTGTTAAAAAGATACATTAACTTGTAAAAAACGTACTTTAACTTGTCAAAAATGTGGTTTAACTTGTAAAAAACGTACTTCAAGTACTTCAACTTGTAAAAAACGTACTTTAACTTGTAAAAAATCTACTTTAACTTGTCAAAATGTAACTTTAATTTGTCAAAACGTAAGTTTAACTTGTTAAAAACACACATTAACTTGTAAAAAAACGTACTTTAACTTGTCAAAAATGTGGGTTAACTTGTAAAAAATGTATTTTAACTTGTAAAAAAGTATTTCAACTTGTAAAAAACGTACTTTAATTTGTAAAAAATGTACTTTAATTTGTAAAAAATGTACTTTAACTTGTAAAAAAATGTACATTAACTTGTCAAAACGTAACTTTAACTTGTCAAAACGTAAGTTTAACTTGTTAAAAACATACATTAACTTGGTAAAAACTTACTTTAACTTGTCAAAAATGTGGTTTAACTTGTAAAAAATGTACTTTAACTTGTAAAAACGTACTTCAACTTGTAAAAAACGTACTTTAACTTGTCAAAACGTAACTTTAACTTGTAAAACACCTACATTAACTTGTCAAAACGTAACTTTAACTTGTCAAAACGTTAGTTAAACTGGTTACAAAGATACATTAACTTGTAAAAAGCGTACTTTAACTTGTCAAAAATGTGGTTTAACTTGTAACAAATGTACTTCAACTTGTAAAAACGTACTTTAACTTGTCAAAAATGTGGTTTAACTTGTAACAAATGTTCTTGAACTTGTAAAAACGTACTTCAACTTGTAAAAAACGTACTTTAACTTGTAAAAAACCTACTTTAACTTATCAAAATGTAACTTTAATTTTTCAAAACGTAAGTTTAACTTGTTAAAAACACACATTAACTTGTAAAAAACGTACTTTAACTTGTCAAAAATGTGGGTTAACTTGTAACAAATGTATTTTAACTAGTAAAAAAGTACTTCAACTTGTAAAAAACGTAGTTTAACTTGTCAATACGTAACTTTAACTTGTAAAAAACCTACATTAACTTGTCAAAACGTAACTTTAACTTGTCAAAACGTTAGTTAAACTTGTTAAAAAGATACATTAACTTATAAAAATCGTACTTTAACTTGTCAAAAATGTTGTTTAACTTGTAACAAATGTACTTTAACTTGTAAAAACGTACTTCAACTTGTAAAAAACGTACTTGAACTTGTCAAAACGTAACTTTAACTTGTAAAAAACCTACATTAACTTGTCAAAACGTAACTTTAACTTCTCAAAACGTTAGTTAAACTTGTTAAAGATACATTAACTTGTAAAAAACGTACTTTAACTTGTCAAAAATGTGGTTTAACTTGTAACAAATGTACTTCAACTTGTAAAAACGTACTTTAACTTGTTAAAAATGTGGTTTAAATGTAATAAATGTACTTCAACTTGTAAAAACGTACTTCAACTTGTAAAAAACGTACTTTAACTTGTAAAAAACCTACTTTAACTTATCAAAATGTAACTTTAATTTTTCAAAACGTAAGTTTAACTTGTTAAAAACACACATTAACTTGTAAAAAACGTACTTTAACTTGTCAAAAATGTGGGTTAACTTGTAACAAATGTATTTTAACTAGTAAAAAAATACTTCAACTTGTAAAAAACGTAGTTTAACTTGTCAAAACGTAACTTTAACTTGTAAAAAACCTACATTAACTTGTCAAAACGTAACTTTAACTTGTCAAAACGTTAGTTAAACTTGTTAAAAAGATACATTAACTTGTAAAAATCGTACTTTAACTTGTCAAAGATGTTGTTTAACTTGTAACAAATGTACTTTAACTTGTAAAAACGTACTTCAACTTGTAAAAAACGTACTTTAACTTGTCAAAACGTAACTTTAACTTGTAAAAAACCTACATTAACTTGTCAAAACGTAACTTTAACTTCTCAAAACGTTAGTTAAACTTGTTAAAGATACATTAACTTGTAAATAACGTACTTTAACTTGTAAAAAACCTACTTTAACTTATCAAAATGTAACTTTAATTTGTCAAAACGTAAGTTTAACTTGTTAAAAACATAATTTAACTTGTCAAAACGTAACTTTAACTTGTAACAAATGTACTTTAACTTGTCAAAATGTAATTTTAATGAGTCTAAACGTAACTTTTAGTTGTTAAAACGTAACTTTAATTGGTAAAAAATTTACTTTAACTTTTAAAAAACGTAATTCAACTTGTAAAAACTTACTTTAACTTTTAAAAAACGTACTTCAACTTGTAAAAGACGTACTTTAACTTGTAAAAAACGTATTTTAACGTGTCAAAATGTAACTTTATCTTTAAATTGTAAAAAACCTACATTAACTTGTCAAAACGTAACTGTAACTTGTCAAAACGTTAGTTAAACTTGTTAAAAAGATACATTAACTTGTAAAAAACGTACTTTAACTTGTCAAAAATGTGGTTTAACTTGTAACAAATGTACTTTAACTTGTAAAAACGTACTTCGACATGTAAAAAACGTACTTTAACTTGTCAAAACGTAACTTTAACTTGTAAAAAATCTACATTAACTTGTTAAAACGTAACTTTAAGTTGTCAAAACGTTAGTTAAACTTGTTAAAAAGATACATTAACTTGTAAAAAACGTACTTTAACTTGTCAAAAATGTGGTTTAACTTGTAAAAAACGTACTTCAAGTACTTCAACTTGTAAAAAACGTACTTTAACTTGTAAAAATCTTACTTTAACTTGTCAAAATGTAACTTTAATTTGTCAAAACGTAAGTTTAACTTGTTAAAAACACACATTAACTTGTAAAAAAAGTACTTTAACTTGTCAAAAATGTGGGTTAACTTGTAAAAAATGTATTTTAACTTGTAAAAAAGTACTTCAACTTGTAAAAAACGTACTTTAATTTGTAAAAAATGTACTTTAATTTGTAAAAAATGTACTTTAACTTGTAAAAAAACTTACATTAACTTGTCAAAACGTAACTTTAACTTGTAAAAAACCTACATTAACTTGTCAAAACGTAACTTTAATTTGTCAAAACGTTAGTTAAGCTTGTTAAAGATACATTAACTTGTAAAAAACGTACTTTAACTTGTCAAAAATGTGGTTTAACTAGTAATAAACGTACTTCAAGTACTTCAACTTGTAAAAAACGTACGTTAACTTGTAAAAAACCTACTTTAACTTGTCAAAATGTAACTTTAATTTGTCAAAACATTAGTTAAACTTGTTAAAAACACACATTAACTTGTTAAAAAACGTACTTTAAGTTGTCAAAAATGTGGGTTAACTTGTAAAAAATGTATTTTAACTTGTAAAAAAGTACTTCAACTTGTAAAAAACGTACTTTAATTTGTAAAAAATGTACTTTAATTTGTAAAAAATGTACTTTAACTATTTAAAAAACGTACATTAACTTGTCAAAACGTAACTTTAACTTGTCAAAACGTAAGTTTAACTTGTTAAAAACATACATTAACTTGGTAAAAACTTACTTTAACTTGTCAAAAATGTGGTTTAACTTGTAAAAAATGTACTTTAACTTGTAAAAACTGTTGGAATTTAGTTAACAATTAACCTAATTTAATTACGAAACACATCAATATGTGGCGGAATTTCATAATTCAATTTAACATATTATAAACGTTTTAAAACATGCTCGATAACCATATCATTAAATCTAACCTAACATGTCAATAAATTTACAATCACATCAATAAATTTATCTAAGCATGCAAACGAATAATCCAAATACATATAATTATTCTAAAACATCATATTATTCAGATCCAATTCGTTCGAGGGACACTTACATAAGATTTGGATCTGCGAGAGCAAGTCTCGGTGTACGTCAAGGTGGTCGGCCGATCCTCTACGCCACGCGCGTCCAAGAAATCCTCAAAACCGTCGTGCCTTCGATCCTCCAAAATTAGCCGGCCCTGGGGAGAGAAAAATCACTCAAACAACCACAAGTTGAGTTAATGATAATACTCTAGGGATTTTTAGGAGACAAAGAGGGTGGGCTCTTTCGTGGGAACAAGGGAAGAAGGGGAAACTCAAATAAAAGGAAGGGCTGCCGGGAAACAGTTTTCCTCTCTCTCTTTCTCTCTTAATTTCGGTCAAAACCTCTCAAGCACAAGGGGGGAGAGGTTTGGCTGAGTGTTGGTCGAAATTAGGCTAGGGTTACCAAAGAGAAAGCCTCCTTTTATATCAGAGAGAATGGGCTTAAGTTAGGTCAAAATCCAGTTAAGACCCATTAGTCAAACTTAAGCCCAAAACTCCTTTTAATGAGTTTAAACAATTTTTCCAGCCCATAAAACACCTATTATGGCCGACCATATTGTCCTAATTACCTCCCAAATTTATTTGATTTATTTCTAAAATAATATTTAATTAATTTAGAACATCTCATTTATTTAATGACAAGTCATTAATTATTTTCATACTAATCAATGTAGTACGAAACGAGAAAATATTTATTTTCATCTTTTATTTATTTGAATCATCAAATTATATTATTATCAATATAATAACATAATATGATTCGTGAAATAAATGTAATAATAAATAACCAGTTATTTATTTAATTACTCAGAAAATAATTTTCTTAGCGTAAATCACAATTTACGTTGAATGAGAAAATCAATCATTTCTTGTTCACCAAAATCTCGTCCGAGAGTCTATCATTGAGACCTTATGGACCCACATGAACGAAGCTTTAGAATAAGGCTCGGACACAAAAGTTCACAAACTTTTTCCGGCTTTTAATTCTTAATATTAGTCGATTCCACTAAAGGACCAATATTGAACATCTCTAAGTTCATATGCGTTTATATTTCCGTTTGATGTGACAAAACTATTCTTCACACGGTCCACGGTGTATTTTATGATATTACCCTTTGTGTGTATCATTAACTCAGAGGAATGTAAAATTACCGTTTTACCCCTGAGTTATTATTTCACCAAGTCCTCTGTTATTTGTGAACGAGAAAAACATAAAATGAAATGTCTCAACATGTCACATGTTTTATTTCAAAGAATTCTTTATTCGATGAATACCAGGCCTGGTTTATTCGCTCACACTCTCATAACAGAGCATGGTGTGATACTAATGCCTTAGCATTGTTTCAACACAAATTCCATATCTGTGAATCACATGTTTCAACGAAACAGTATTATGACATCAACCGTCGGGTCAATGAAACTTCATTTAGCCATTGCCCATTGACAAATCAAATGTCATAAAGTGTTACAAGAATACATGTACTCACTTCAGGATTTAGGTAATTACTAAAATACCCCTCGTATGTGAGTTTGATGTTTCGAGTGATTAAACGGTTTTATCTCGAACTTCAAAACTTCACTGGTCTTGTTCAATATCTTCATTAAGATATCAAGAATGAATTACAAAGTCACAACTCTCCATATCACAAGATAAGATATCGTTTAATTCATTCTAACAATCATTACTAGGAATCGATTGCCCAATCGATCTTTAGATTGCGAACTATTATTTAAACTAGTCATAAGAAGGTATCTTGTCAAGTCTGTACTTAGCACTTCTTTCGTTGATGACAGTTTCAGAGCGTAGACATAAATGCGTAAACACAATCTTAAATTAGAATGGATATTCAATCTTTATTTAATTTCAAAGCAAAACAAATACAAAAGTATTTAATATCAAAAATCTCCTTTGTGGGCATAAATGCCAACAAAAACGTACTTCAACTTGTAAAAAACGTACTTTAACTTGTCAAAACGTTACTTTAACTTGTAAAAAACCTACATTAACTTGTCAAAACGTAACTTTAACTTGTCAAAACGTTAGTTCCCACTTGACTCAAAGGAGATGCGAATGATCTTTCAGTCCTAATCCTTCTAGGTGTCCCTCGAAGACCTTACTGGTTAAAGGCTTCGTGAAGGGATCAGCAAGGTTGTCCAACGTTGAGATCTTCATAACCGTCGCGTCCCCTCTATGAACTATATCTCGTACCAGGTGGTATTTCCGCTCGATGTGTTTCGAGTGCTTGTGACTTCTTGGTTCCTTACAGTTAGCAACGGCTCCACTGTTATCACAGTAAAGTGTAATGGGCTCGTTGGCACTTGGAACTACTTCCAAGTACATCAGGAATTTCCTCAGCCACACAGCCTCCTTTGCAGCTTCGCAAGCTGCCACATACTCGGCTTCCATGGTCGAGTCAGCAACACAAGTTTGCTTTATACTCCTCCAGACCACAGATCCACCATTCAGGGTGAACACAGACCCTGATGTGGATTTCCTGGAATCCTTATCCGCTTGAAAATCGGAATCGGTATACCCCGTCATATTCAGGTCATCACCTGAGTATGCAAGCATATAATTTCTCGTTCTCCGAAGATACTTGAGAATATGCTTGACCGCAACCCAGTGCTCGGGTCTAGGATTCGATTGGAATCTACTCACCACGCCCACTGCGTAACAAATATCTGGCCTAGTGCAGAGCATTGCATACATGAGACTTCCTACGGCTGAGGCGTAGGGAATATGTCTCATTTCTTCTATCTCTTGAGGAGTCTTGGGAGACTGCTCAATGGATAGATGCACTCCATGTCTGAAAGGTAGCTGTCCTTTCTTGGAGTTCTGCATACTGAAGCGATCCATGATCTTATCAATATAAGATGCTTGAGAAAGCGCTAACTTTCGGTTCTTCCGATCTCTAAAGATCTGAATCCCCAGAATGTAAGCCGCTTCTCCAAGATCCTTCATCTCAAACTGCTCCGACAGCCAGATCTTAACCTCTGATAACTTTCCCACATCATTCCCAATGAGTAGTATGTCATCTACATAAAGGATTAAGAAGACCACTTTGCCATCGTTTATCATCTTATAAACACATGGCTCATCTAGTGACTGATCAAAACCGTAACTTTTCACAGTCTCGTCGAATCTAATATTCCACGATCTAGATGCTTGCTTTATTCGATAAATGGACTTTAGCAACTCACAAACCTTGCCCTGTTGGCCTTTCTCCATGAACCCATCTGGTTGAGCCATGTAAATGCGCTCGTCAAGATTTCCATTAAAAAATGCAGTCTTGACATCCATTTGCCAGATTTCATAATCTAGGGCGGCAGCAATGGATAAAAGAGTACGAATGGACTTTAGCATCGCCACGGGCGAGAAGGTATCTTCATACTCGATACCTTCCTTTTGTGTGAACCCCTTCGCCACAAGTCGTGCTTTAAATGTCTCGACATTTCCATCCGGTCCTCTTTTCTTCTTGTAGATCCATTTACACCCAACAGGCTTGATGCCTTCAGGTAAATCTACAAGTTTCCAGACTTCGTTGACATACATCGAGTGCATTTCAACGTTCATGGCTTCTTGCCATAGGTTTGCTTCAAAACTTTGCATCGCCTGGGAAAATGATACTGGATCATCTTCCTCCTTGTATGCGACTGCAGCAAAGGCCTCCCCGATGTACATCAATCGCTCAGGTTGTCGTACAATCCTGCTACTGCGACGAATCGTAGGAGGCTTAAGTTCTGAATGTGGTTCTTCTATTGTTGGTGTAGGACTTGTCCTATCTTCTGAAGTACCAGCTACTTCACCCAACATTTCCTTCAGCACAAGTTTGCTTCTCTGTACAGTATTCTTCATATAATCCTCTTCAAGAAACCTAGCGTTCGTGCTAACGAACGTTTTCTTATCAGTAGGACTATAGAATGTGTACCCTTTTGTTTCTTTCGGATATCCTATGAAAAAGCATAATTCTGAACGACTAGCCAACTTGCTAGTCTTTTGTCTCAGCACGTGTGCTGGACAACCCCAGATCTTGATGTGGTTTAGAACAGATTTCTTACCACACCATCTCTCGTAGGGAGTGCCGGGAACCGTTTTTGACGGAACCTGGTTCAGAATATGAGTTGCCGTTTCTAAGGCATATCCCCAGAACGAATCAGGAAGAGATGAGTAACTCATCATTGATCTCACCATATCTAGTAGCGTTCGGTTCCTTCTCTCTGACACATCGTTTTGTTGTGGTGTGCCAGGTGCTGTAAGCTGAGAATGAATGCCTTCTTCTTTAAGAAGATCCTCGAACTCATCAGACAAGTACTCTCCTCCTCGATCTGATCGAAGGGTTTTGATTTGTTTTTCTCTTTGCTTCTCAACCAAGGCCCGATATTGTTTGAACATTTCAAAAGTATCGGATTTGTGTCGCATTAAGAAAACATGAGCAAAACGTGAGTAGTCATCAGTGAAGGTTACAAAGTATTCGTAACCTCCTCTTGCCTGAATACTGATTGGACCACATACATCACTATGTATGAGTTCCAATACTTGTGTGGCTCTTAGACCTTTCGAAGAGAAAGGTCTCTTGGTCATTTTGCCTTCAAGACAGGATTCACACGTGGGCAAAGATCCCACGTTTAGAGATTTCAAAGGACCATCCTTTGTTAACCTCTTAATCCTATCTAGGCCAATATGTCCAAGACGTAAGTGCCATAGATATGTATCATCCGTTTCATCACTATGAAATGTCTTACGCTTCCTGAGTGAATCACTATTCACCTCAGTGTCCAAGATTGTCGGCTCATTAGGATATAGATAATAAATAGAATCTACTCGATGAGCTTTAGAAATAAAACAACCATTAAGAAAAATTTCAATACCATTATTGACTTTAAACTCATAATGTTGTTCTTCTAAACGACCAAAAGAAATTAAGTTCTTGCAAAAATCTGGAACATAATAAACGTTATTCAATAATAAAGCCTTATTCCAAAAATTCAGCTGCATGGTCCCGACAGATCTGGCTCTGACCTTCGTTCCATTCCCCCAGTTGAACGTGAACTCTTCTTCACCTAAGCTTCTGGTTTTCCTGAAACCATTCAGATTACACACAATATGGTCAGAAGCCCCGCAGTCTAAATCCAGGGTGATTCTTTATATGTCGTGTAACATGCTTGGGTGACGAAAGCCATACCTTTCCCCTTGACGGTCTTGAGGTAGGCAGGACAGTTCCTTCGCCAATGGCCGACTTCTCCGCAATGGTGGCACTTGTGTTTAGACTTGTCCACCTTTGCGATTCCCTTGCCCTTGACATCCGCAGCCTTCTTGTAAGGCGTCTTGGATCCCGTTCGGTTGGCGTTTTTGGGACCCTTCATCACTCTCTTCGATCCAGAAGTGGAAGCCCTATGTTCAGCAACATTGGCTTCACCATTCTTCTTCTTGGTGTTAGGGAGAAGTCCCTCGGCAGTCTGCAACTCCTTCATTAGCTCGGTTACAGAATAATCGAGCTTGTTCATGGAGTAGTTCAGACGGAAGCTATCGAAAGAATCCGTCAGAGTCTCCAAGATCATATCGACCTTGGTGAGTCCATCGATCTCCGATCCGAGAATCTCCATGTCGTTCAGGTGACCCATGGTCACTAGCATGTGGTCCCTGACTGACGTTCCCGGCTTCATCCGACAATTCATGAAATTTCGGATTGCCTGCTGCCTCGCCTGACGCCCATGACATCCAAACATGTCATGAAGATTGTAGAGCATGTCATATGCCGTGGCAATGTCCTTGTGAGATTGTTGCAACACATTGCTCATGGAACCCAAGATATAACACTTGGCAATCTCATCGGACCTTACCCACGTGTCATAGGCGTTCTTGTCCTCCTGGCTTGAGTCAGCACTCGGAGCTGGAGGACACGGGGTAGTGAGAACATACTTGTGCTTTTCCACCGTCAGTACGATGTCGAGGTTACGTTTCCAATCAACGTAATTCTCACCCTCGAGTTTGTTATAACTGAGTATAGATGCAAGTGGATTCATGATATTGCTGAAATTAAATGAAATGAATAAATTTAGCATATGCTACAGTTTCGAATTATGATGCATGTACAATCCTAAATGAGTGAGGAAAGCGATAAATAATTCATGGTATTATGAACGAAAATGATCAATTACTTTTCCTAGGGGAAACCGTAATTGATCGCCTTTCATAGTCGTGACACATCACTATTTAGTTTGAACCATACAAGAAGTCACAACTTCTAGTTCTCGCTAATTACCATGGACTTTGGTCACTTATGTTTAACGCATAGCCTCTATGGAGGGTTACTTTAAAAAATAAGTCTAAGCGTGTAACCAACATGTGGGCCCTTATCCAAGTTACTTTGAAAACGGTTCTCCTAGGGGAGACCCCGCTTCATTGTTCCTCTTTAGGGCTTAGTTCGTAACAATTTAATTGACTATGTGCTTCCGAAGTACTCCCATTGAAGGGAGGGCCACGAGGGTGACTCTTAGTTCATTCACACAAGTTAATTAAATTCATGTTGGGGACCTCGGGTTATTTCAACGACAAATAACCCTCCCACTTAGTTTTTGCAAAAATCATATTTTTGTGGACGATGTTCAATTTCATAACTAGTTATTTAAATTAAACTATAATGATGCATGAACAATTCATATAGTGTTGGCGTTCTATCCTATATGACATGTGGATGAATATGAGATAAGATTAAATAAAATAAAACATAATATTTAACTTATCTAATGGCCCATTTCTAAAATTACAACCCTTTACAAAAGAAAAATCAATAAACTATTTTATTTCTAGTCTTGTGTCGAGTCGTCGAATTTCCGAGTTTTAAAACTTAGAGATTAATATCTCCCACTCAAATAATTAAATTCATTTTTATTATTTCAAAAATAATATAAATAAATTTAATTATTCAAGATTTTAAATTTATTCGGAAACGATTTCCGAATCTCGGTCGTCGGGCCTAACCCTAGCTAGCTCGCGCGCGTCCGAAAACACACGGCCACGCTAGGGTTTTGGCCGACCAAACAGCCCTCTTGCGTCCAATACGCAGGTCCTTAGGCAATTACGTTTTTTAAAAGTTAAAGTACATTTCTAACAAGTTAAACTTATGTTTTGACAAGTTAAAGTTTCGTTGTGACAAGTTAAAGTTACATTTTTCACGTTAAAATACGTTTTTTACAAGTTAAAATACGTTTTTTAAAATTTGAAGTACATTTTTTACAAGTTAATGTACTTGTTTTACAAGTTGAAGTACGTTTTTTAGAAGTTAAAATACATTTTTTACAAGTTAAAGTTACATTTTAACGACTTAAAGTTACGTTTTGACACATTAAAATTACATTTTGACAAGTTAAACTATGTTTTTTACAAGTTAAAGTTACGTTTTAACGAGTTATATTACGTTTTAAACAAGTTAAACTTATGTTTTGACAAGTTAAAGTTACGTTTTGACTAGTTAACCTAGGTTTTTTACAATTTAAAATACGTTTTTTACAAGTTTAAGTACGTTTTTTACAAGTTAAAGTACATTTGTTACAAGTTTAACCACATTTTTGACAAATTAAATTACGTTTTTTACAAGTTAATGTATGTTTTTAACAAGTTAAACTTACGTTTTGACAAGTTAAAGTTACGTTTTGACAAGTTAAAGTAGGTTTTTTAAAAGTTATAGTTACATTCTGAAAAGTAAAACTACGTTTTTTAAAAATTAAAGTACGTTTTTAAAAAGTTAAACTTACGTTTTGACAAGTTAAAGTTTCGTTGTGATAGGATAAAGTTACATTTTGACACGTTAAAATACGTTTTTTACAAGTTAAAGTACGTGTTTTACAAGTTGAAGTATGTTTTTTACAAGTTAGAGGAGATTTGTTCCAAGTTAAACCACATTGTTGACAAGTTAAATTACGTTTTTTTCCAAGTTAATGTATGTTTTTAACAAGTTAAACTTACGTTTTGACAAGTTAAAGTTACGTTTTGACAAGTTAAAGTAGGTTTTTTACAAGTTAAAGTTACGTTCTGACAAGTTAAAGTATGTTTTCTACAAGTTAAAGTACGTTTTTTACAAATTAAAGTTACGTTTATAACAAGTTAAAGTTATGTTTTGACAAGTTAAAGTTACATTTTGACAAGTTAAATTACGTTTTTTTACAACTTAAAGGACGTTCTTAACAAGTTAAAGTTACGTTTTGACAAGTTAAAGTTATATTTTGACACGTTAAAATACGTTTTTTACAAGTTAAAGTACATTTTTTTCAAGTTGAATTACGTTTTTTATAAGTTAAAGTAAGTGTTTTACAAGTTGAAGTACGTTTTTTACAAGTTAAAGTACATTTTCTACAAGTTAAAGTTACTTTATAACAACTTAAAGTTACGTTTTGACACATTAAAATTACATATTGACAAGTTAAAGTAGGTTTTTTACAAGTTAGAGTTACGTTTTTATAAGTTTACTTATGTTTTTTAGAAGTTAAAATACATTTTTTACAAGATAAAGTTTCGATGTGACAAGTAAAATTACGTTTTTTAAAAGTTAAAGTACATTTTTAACAAGTTAAACTTACGTTTTGACAAGTTAAAGTTTCCTTGTGACAAGTTAAAGTTACATTTTTCACGTTAAAATACATTTTTTAAAATTTGAAGTACGTTTTTTACAAGTTAAAGTACTTGTTTTACAAGTTGAAGTACGTTTTTTAGAAGTTAATGTATGTTTTTAACAAGTGACAAGTTAAAGTTACGTTTTTACAAGTTAATGTAGGTTTTTTTACAAGTTAATGTATGTTTTTTACAAGTTAAAGTTACGTTTTGACAAGTTAAAGTTACGTTTTGACAAGTTAAAGTACGTTTTTTACAAGTTAAAGTACGTTTTTTACAAGTTAAAGTTCGTTTTTTACAAGTTAAAGTATGTATTTAACAAGTTAAAGTTACGTTTTGACAAGTTAAAGTTATATTTTGACACGTTTAATTACGGTTTTTTACAAATTAAAGTACGTTTTTAACAAATTAAAGTTACATTTTGTCAAGTTAAAGTTACATTTTGACACGTTAAAATACGTTTTTTACAAGTTAAAGTACGTTTTTTACAAGTTGAAGTACGTTTTTAACAAGTTAAAGTAAGTGTTTTACAAGTTGAAGTACGTTTTTTACAAGTTAAAGTACATTTTCTACAAGTTAAAGTTACGTTATAACAACTTAAAGTTACGTTTTGACACATTAAAATTACATATTGACAAGTTAAAGTAGGTTTTTTACAAGTTAAAGTTACGTTTTTATAAGTTTACTTATGTTTTTTACAAGTTAATGTACATTTTTTACAAGATAAAGTTTCGCTGTGACAAGTTAAATTACGTTTTTTTCCAAGTTAATGTATGTTTTTAACAAGTTAAACTTACGTTTTGACAAGTTAAAGTTACGTTTTGACAAGTTAAAGTAGGTTTTTTACAAGTTAAAGTTACGTTATGACAACTTAAAGTATGTTTTCTACAAGTTAAAGTACGTTTTTTACAAATTAAAGTTACGTTTTTAACAAGTTAAAGTTACATTTTGACAAGTTAAAGTTACATTTTGACAAGTTAAATTACGTTTTTTTACAACTTAAAGTACGTTTTTAACAAGTTAAAGTTACGTTTTAGCAAGTTAAAGTCATATTTTGAAACGTTAAAATACGTTTTTTACAAGTTAAAGTACATTTTTTACAAGTTGAAGTACGTTTTTTACAAGTTAAAGTACATTTGTTACAAGTTAAACCATATTTTTGACAAGTTAAATTACGTTTTTTACAAGTTAATGTATGTTTTTAACAAGTGACAAGTTAAAGTTACGTTTTGACAAGTTAATGTAGGTTTTTTTACAAGTTGATGTATGTTTTTTACAAGTTAAAGTTACGTTTTGACAAGTTAAAGTTACGTTTTGACAAGTTAAAGTACATTTTTTACAAGTTAAAGTACGTTTTTTACAAGTTAAAGTTCGTTTTTTACAAGTTAAAGTACGTATTTAACAAGTTAAAGTTACGTTTTGACAAGTTAAAGTTATATTTTGACACGTTTAATTACGGTTTTTTACATATTAAAGTACGTTTTTAACAAATTAAAGTTACATTTTGACAAGTTAAAGTTACATTTTGACACGTTAAAATACGTTTTTTACAAGTTAAAGTACGTTTTTTACAAGTTGAAGTATTTTTTTAACAAGTTAAAGTAAGTGTTTTACAAGTTGAAGTGCGTTTTTTACAAGTTAAAGTACATTTTCTACAAGTTAAAGTTACGTTATAACAACTTAATGTTATGTTTTGACACATTAAAATTACATATTGACAAGTTAAAGTAGGTTTTTTACAAGTTAAAGTTACGTTTTTAAAAGTTTACTTTTGTTTTTTACAAGTTAAAGTACATTTTTAACAAGTTAAACTTACGTTTTGACAAGTTAAAGTTTCGTTGTGACAAGTTAAAGTTACATTTTTCACGTTAAAATACGTTTTTTTAAATTTGAAGTACGTTTTTTACAAGTTAAAGTACTTGTTTTACAAGTTGAAGTGCGTTTTTTAGAAGTTAATGTATGTTTTTAACAAGTGACAAGTTAAAGTTACGTTTTTACAAGTTAATGTAGGTTTTTTTACAAGTTAAAGTTACGTTTTGACAAGTTAAAGTTACGTTTTGACAAGTTAAAGTACGTTTTTTACAAGTTAAAGTACGTTTTTTACAAGTTAAAGTTCGTTTTTTACAAGTTAAAGTATGTATTTAACAAGTTAAAGTTACGTTTTGACAAGTTAAAGTTATATTTTGACACGTTTAATTACGGTTTTTTACATATTAAAGTACGTTTTTAACAAATTAAAGTTACATTTTGACTAGTTAAAGTTACATTTTGACACGTTAAAATACGTTTTTTACAAGTTAAAGTACGTTTTTTACAAGTTGAAGTACGTTTTTAACAAGTTAAAGTAAGTGTTTTACAAGTTGAAGTGCGTTTTTTACAAGTTAAAGTACATTTTCTACAAGTTAAAGTTACGTTATAACAACTTAGTGTTACGTTTTGACACATTAAAATTACATATTGACAAGTTAAAGTAGGTTTTTTACAAGTTAAAGTTACGTTTTTAAAAGTTTACTTTTGTTTTTTACAAGTTAAAGTACATTTTTAACAAGTTAAACTTACGTTTTGACAAGTTAAAGTTTCGTTGTGACAAGTTAAAGTTACATTTTTCACGTTAAAATACGTTTTTTAAAATTTGAAGTACGTTTTTTACAAGTTAAAGTACTTGTTTTACAAGTTGAAGTACGTTTTTTAGAAGTTAATTTATGTTTTTAACAAGTGACAAGTTAAAGTTACGTTTTTACAAGTTAATGTAGGTTTTTTTACAAGTTAATGTATGTTTTTTACAAGTTAAAGTTACGTTTTGACAAGTTAAAGTTACGTTTTGACAAGTTAAAATACGTTTTTTACAAGTTAAAGTACGTTTTTTACAAGTTAAAGTTCGTTTTTTACAAGTTAAAGTATGTATTTAACAAGTTAAAGTTACGTTTTGACAAGTTAAAGTTATATTTTGACACGTTTAATTACGGTTTTTTACAAATTAAAGTACGTTTTTAACAAATTAAAGTTACATTTTATCAAGTTAAAGTTACATTTTGACACGTTAAAATACGTTTTTTTACAAGTTAATGTACGTTTTTTACAAGTTGAAGTACGTTTTTAACAAGTTAAAGTAAGTGTTTTACAAGTTGAAGTACGTTTTTTACAAGTTAAAGTACATTTTCTACAAGTTAAAGTTACGTTATAACAACTTAAAGTTACGTTTTGACACATTAAAATTACATATTGACAAGTTAAAGTAGGTTTTTTACAAGTTAAAGTTACGTTTTTATAAGTTTACTTATGTTTTTTACAAGTTAATGTACATTTTTTACAAGATAAAGTTTCGCTGTGACAAGTTAAATTACGTTTTTTTCCAAGTTAATGTATGTTTTTAACAAGTTAAACTTACGTTTTGACAAGTTAAAGTTACGTTTTGACAAGTTAAAGTAGGTTTTTTACAAGTTAAAGTTACGTTATGACAACTTAAAGTATGTTTTCTACAAGTTAAAGTACGTTTTTTACAAATTAAAGTTACGTTTTTAACAAGTTAAAGTTACGTTTTGACAAGTTAAAGTTACATTTTGACAAGTTAAATTACGTTTTTTTACAACTTAAAGTACGTTTTTAACAAGTTAAAGTTACGTTTTAGCAAGTTAAAGTCATATTTTGACACGTTAAAATACGTTTTTTACAAGTTAAAGTACATTTTTTACAAGTTGAAGTACGTTTTTTACAAGTTAAAGTACATTTGTTACAAGTTAAACCATAATTTTGACAAGTTAAATTACGTTTTTTACAAGTTAACGTATGTTTTTAACAAGTGACAAGTTAAAGTTACGTTTTGACAAGTTAATGTAGGTTTTTTTACAAGTTGATGTATGTTTTTTACAAGTTAAAGTTACGTTTTGACAAGTTAAAGTTACGTTTTGACAAGTTAAAGTACATTTTTTACAAGTTAAAGTACGTTTTTTACAAGTTAAAGTTCGTTTTTTACAAGTTAAAGTACGTATTTAACAAGTTAAAGTTACGTTTTGACAAGTTAAAGTTATATTTTGACACGTTTAATTACGTTTTTTTACATATTAAAGTACGTTTTTAACAAATTAAAGTTACATTTTGACAAGTTAAAGTTACATTTTGACACATTAAAATACGTTTTTTACAAGTTAAAGTACGTTTTTTACAAGTTGAAGTACGTTTTTAACAAGTTAAAGTAAGTGTTTTACAAGTTGAAGTGCGTTTTTTACAAGTTAAAGTACATTTTCTACAAGTTAAAGTTACGTTATAACAACTTAATGTTACGTTTTGACACATTAAAATTACATATTGACAAGTTAAAGTAGGTTTTTTACAAGTTAAAGTTACGTTTTTAAAAGTTTACTTTTGTTTTTTACAAGTTAAAGTACATTTTTTACAAGATCAATTTAACTGTGACAAGTAAAATTAGTTTTTTAAAAGTTAAAGTACATTTTTAACAAGTTAAACTTACGTTTTGACAAGTTAAAGTTTCGTTGTGACAAGTTAAAGTTACATTTTTCACGTTAAAATACGTTTTTTAAAATTTGAAGTACGTTTTTTACAAGTTAAAGTACTTGTTTTACAAGTTGAAGTACGTTTTTTAGAAGTTAATGTATGTTTTTAACAAGTGACAAGTTAAAGTTACGTTTTTACAAGTTAATGTAGGTTTTTTTACAAGTTAATGTATGTTTTTTACAAGTTAAAGTTACGTTTTGACAAGTTAAAGTTACGTTTTGACAAGTTAAAGTACGTTTTTTACAAGTTAAAGTACGTTTTTTACAAGTTAAAGTTCGTTTTTTACAAGTTAAAGTATGTATTTAACAAGTTAAAGTTACGTTTTGACAAGTTAAAGTTATATTTTGACACGTTTAATTACGGTTTTTTACAAGTTAAAGTACGTTTTTAACAAATTAAAGTTACATTTTGTCAAGTTAAAGTTACATTTTGACACGTTAAAATACGTTTTTTACAAGTTAAAGTACGTTTTTTACAAGTTGAAGTACGTTTTTAACAAGTTAAAGTAAGTGTTTTACAAGTTGAAGTACGTTTTTTACAAGTTAAAGTACATTTTCTACAAGTTAAAGTTACGTTATAACAACTTAAAGTTACGTTTTGACACATTAAAATTACATATTGACAAGTTAAAGTAGGTTTTTTACAAGTTAAAGTTACGTTTTTATAAGTTTACTTATGTTTTTTACAAGTTAATGTACATTTTTTACAAGATAAAGTTTCGCTGTGACAAGTTAAATTACGTTTTTTTCCAAGTTAATGTATGTTTTTAACAAGTTAAACTTACGTTTTGACAAGTTAAAGTTACGTTTTGACAAGTTAAAGTAGGTTTTTTACAAGTTAAAGTTACGTTATGACAACATAAAGTATGTTTTCTACAAGTTAAAGTACGTTTTTTACAAATTAAAGTTACGTTTTTAACAAGTTAAAGTTACGTTTTGACAAGTTAAAGTTACATTTTGACAAGTTAAATTACGTTTTTTTACAACTTAAAGTACGTTTTTAACAAGTTAAAGTTACGTTTTAGCAAGTTAAAGTCATATTTTGACACGTTAAAATACGTTTTTTACAAGTTAAAGTACATTTTTTACAAGTTGAAGTACGTTTTTTACAAGTTAAAGTACATTTGTTACAAGTTAAACCATATTTTTGACAAGTTAAATTACGTTTTTTACAAGTTAATGTATGTTTTTAACAAGTGACAAGTTAAAGTTACGTTTTGACAAGTTAATGTAGGTTTTTTTACAAGTTGATGTATGTTTTTTACAAGTTAAAGTTACGTTTTGACAAGTTAAAGTTACGTTTTGACAAGTTAAAGTACATTTTTTACAAGTTAAAGTACGTTTTTTACAAGTTAAAGTTCGTTTTTTACAAGTTAAAGTACGTATTTAACAAGTTAAAGTTACGTTTTGACAAGTTAAAGTTATATTTTGACACGTTTAATTACGGTTTTTTACATATTAAAGTACGTTTTTAACAAATTAAAGTTACATTTTGACAAGTTAAAGTTACATTTTGACACGTTAAAATACGTTTTTTACAAGTTAAAGTACGTTTTTTACAAGTTGAAGTACGTTTTTAACAAGTTAAAGTAAGTGTTTTACAAGTTGAAGTGCGTTTTTTACAAGTTAAAGTACATTTTCTACAAGTTAAAGTTACGTTATAACAACTTAATGTTATGTTTTGACACATTAAAATTACATATTGACAAGTTAAAGTAGGTTTTTTACAAGTTAAAGTTACGTTTTTAAAAGTTTACTTTTGTTTTTTACAAGTTAAAGTACATTTTTAACAAGTTAAACTTACGTTTTGACAAGTTAAAGTTTCGTTGTGACAAGTTAAAGTTACATTTTTCACGTTAAAATACGTTTTTTTAAATTTGAAGTACGTTTTTTACAAGTTAAAGTACTTGTTTTACAAGTTGAAGTACGTTTTTTAGAAGTTAATGTATGTTTTTAACAAGTGACAAGTTAAAGTTACGTTTTTACAAGTTAATGTAGGTTTTTTTACAAGTTAAAGTTACGTTTTGACAAGTTAAAGTTACGTTTTGACAAGTTAAAGTACGTTTTTTACAAGTTAAAGTACGTTTTTTACAAGTTAAAGTTCGTTTTTTACAAGTTAAAGTATGTATTTAACAAGTTAAAGTTACGTTTTGACAAGTTAAAGTTATATTTTGACACGTTTAATTACGGTTTTTTACATATTAAAGTACGTTTTTAACAAATTAAAGTTATTTGACAAGTTAAAGATACATTTTGACACGTTAAAATACGTTTTTAACAAGTTAAAGTACGTTTTTTACAAGTTGAAGTACGTTTTTAACAAGTTAAAGTAAGTGTTTTACAAGTTGAAGTGCGTTTTTTACAAGTTAAAGTACATTTTCTACAAGTTAAAGTTACGTTATAACAACTTAGTGTTACGTTTTGACACATTAAAATTACATATTGACAAGTTAAAGTAGGTTTTTTACAAGTTAAAGTTACGTTTTTAAAAGTTTACTTTTGTTTTTTACAAGTTAAAGTACATTTTTAACAAGTTAAACTTACGTTTTGACAAGTTAAAGTTTCGTTGTGACAAGTTAAAGTTACATTTTTCACGTTAAAATACGTTTTTTAAAATTTGAAGTACGTTTTTTACAAGTTAAAGTACTTGTTTTACAAGTTGAAGTACGTTTTTTAGAAGTTAATTTATGTTTTTAACAAGTGACAAGTTAAAGTTACGTTTTTACAAGTTAATGTAGGTTTTTTTACAAGTTAATGTATGTTTTTTACAAGTTAAAGTTACGTTTTGACAAGTTAAAGTTACGTTTTGACAAGTTAAAATACGTTTTTTACAAGTTAAAGTACGTTTTTTACAAGTTAAAGTTCGTTTTTTACAAGTTAAAGTATGTATTTAACAAGTTAAAGTTACGTTTTGACAAGTTAAAGTTATATTTTGACACGTTTAATTACGGTTTTTTACAAATTAAAGTACGTTTTTAACAAATTAAAGTTACATTTTGTCAAGTTAAAGTTACATTTTGACACGTTAAAATACGTTTTTTTACAAGTTAATGTACGTTTTTTACAAGTTGAAGTACGTTTTTAACAAGTTAAAGTAAGTGTTTTACAAGTTGAAGTACGTTTTTTACAAGTTAAAGTACATTTTCTACAAGTTAAAGTTACGTTATAACAACTTAAAGTTACGTTTTGACACATTAAAATTACATATTGACAAGTTAAAGTAGGTTTTTTACAAGTTAAAGTTACGTTTTTATAAGTTTACTTATGTTTTTTACAAGTTAATGTACATTTTTTACAAGATAAAGTTTCGCTGTGACAAGTTAAATTACGTTTTTTTCCAAGTTAATGTATGTTTTTAACAAGTTAAACTTACGTTTTGACAAGTTAAAGTTACGTTTTGACAAGTTAAAGTAGGTTTTTTACAAGTTAAAGTTACGTTATGACAACTTAAAGTATGTTTTCTACAAGTTAAAGTACGTTTTTTACAAATTAAAGTTACGTTTTTAACAAGTTAAAGTTACGTTTTGACAAGTTAAAGTTACATTTTGACAAGAAAACCCTAATCACCCAAGCCTAACCCTAGGTGATTTTCGGCAACTCTCTCTCCCTTCCCCCTTGTGCAATTCTCGGCCAAAACCCTAAACAAAAGAGAGAAAATTGTTTTCCCCCTTTTCATCTTTGATTCCTAATTGTTCTTAAGAGCCCACACTCTTGATCTCAATATTTTCCTTGTGTAATATTGTTGATTCATCACTTGTGGTGTTTGAATAATTTAGAAAACTGTTTTGGAATTTTTAAAATTGTTTTAAAAAGGTTTTAGCCATCACAAAACACCCTAGGTCGTTTTTGGTGCATTCCGGCGACCTCCCAGCTCCCAGGAGTCCATTCCTGCGACCCAGATCCAATCCGGCGAGGGCTACCAGTCAGGCGGATCCAATCCGGCGAGGCAGAGGCAATCCGGCGAGGCAGATCCAATCCGGCGAGTCTGTCTGTTAGGCGAGGAGATCCAATCCGGCGAGGGCAATCCGGCGAGGGCATTCCGACGAGGGCAATCCGGCGAGGTCATCAGGCGAGGGGTCCCAGTGATCTCCAGTCCGGCGAGAAGTCCCAGTCCGGTGAGGCTCCCAATCCGGCGAGGTCCCTGTCAGGCAGGTCCCTGTGCGGCGACAGACTCCAGTCCGGCGAGGTTCCCAGTCCGGCGAGGTCACCCATTCCGGCAGGCTCCCTGTCAGGCGAGAAATCCCAGTCCGGCGAGGCTTCCAGGGGCTGTGCAATCCGGCGACAGCTTCCATTCCGGCGAGGACGCTGCTGAGCATTCCGACGAGCCTTTTCTCGAGATTTGGGCGTGACGTGGCATTCCGGAGTTAGCTAGCAACGTCATAGTTGGTTTACAACTATTTACGTAAGTCTTTCTCAATTAAATAATTATATAAATGTTATATAATTTATTATTATTTGATTGAGCTTGTGAATTATAAATTGTTTATAATTACTTAATAAATTTTAATGCCTTAGGTTGTTAAATATATTAAAATTAGTTTTAATATATTAGATCTAATTATAATTTTCCGCCACATAGGATGTGTATTATAATTAATATTGTTTAATTGTTAAATAAATTCCAACATCTGAACCACTCAAATCCTGTTCCGGAAAGGGTCAAACTAAATGCCTGACACAACGTTGCATCTGACTGCCCTTGCATTGACATCCATGTTTCATAATGTTGGATGTGAAAATGAGGGTTTGTGCGCCCATCGTATGGAGGAATGGAGGGAAACTTGAAATTTCCTCCACAGGATTGTGCCAAAATCTGAGCGGACAAAGGGGAGTATGATTCTTCGGCCCCTCCGTAGGGTCGTGGCTTTCCCGACTCTCTCATCTCGATTATCTGGTTTTGGAGGCTTTGTATCATTGTTACCATATCGAGCCCGTCTGCGGGGTTGGCCGCTGGAGCCAAAGGAGTCACGTGGTGCCGCTCGTTAGATGCTTGATCGGCCGCATTAGTCCTTGGACGGCCAAGCGTAACGGCTGGGAACACCTCTCTCTGAGAATTCAACCTCTGTCGGAGGTCTTCGCCCCGGGAGTTCCTCTGAGCCGTGAGATGTTCTCTAAGATCCACGTCGGGAATTCGACGAGACGAATCCGGCAGGCGCCGAAATGTCTTTCGAGTCCCTCGACTGTCTGCCCCCTTCATCCCGCCGTGCACTCCTATGCTCGACCCGCGATTGCGACCGACCGCCCCGAGAGTTTGCAGATGGAGTGCCTCTGAATTGCGGACCTGATGGTCGAATCGGCGGGGGTTGATGTGAAGGTTGTCTTACATCCGCTTCTCGATCAGGGAGAGGAGTTATCTCGCCAGTCCGAGATTCCCCCACATATTCGGGATCGGAACCATCTCGCAACGAACTCCTGTCAATTTCGTATCCGAGGAGATCGGCTATGAGTGTATTGTCCACTCCCGGCCGATCCAGAATCTCGGCAAGTCGTCTAGCTGTATCCTCTCGGAGAGCAACGTCAGGATCAGCCCTCGAGCCATGGGACCCATTCTCGTTCTCACGAGGCTGACCACCGAGTCGATGGGAAAGGCTTCGAAGGCCATATCTGGCGTTCGTCGCCCGAGTGCCGGTAGATGCAATAGGAATCTGACTCATCCTCTCGGAGGTTGTTTGATGGGGAAACAAAAGCTGGCTTTGTCAAATGCCCCTCCTTCTAGCGCCAAAATGTTGTCGCTTGTTTTCGGACAACGATTTAGGAACCCAGAACGGTTCGACCCAAGGCCGGACCAAGTGATCGCGTTCCGGTCCTAGCGTATCAAGCTCGGTATCCCGAGTCGTGCCTTAGCTGTCAATGGAGTTTGTGCCACGCGAGTATCTGAAACACAAAGGAATCAAATGAACTACCAAAGAGAAACAGAGGGGGTGCCTCTGTTTACCTCTCCGACGCTCAACATTAGTTGGATTGAGGTGGATAAAAGGGTTTAGAGTTTGAAGGTTTAAGTTCTGAGTGAAACGAGTGAAGTCCGACTTCAGCAGCGTTTCAGTGCTCAATTGTTCGTTTTTTTTTCTCTTATTGGGAATTGTGTCCCTTATTTATAGGACCTCAGACAGCCTTCAACCTGCCCTTGGCCGACCCAAATCATCTGGGCCTCCCCTTGGCCGGTGGAGCCTCCCTGGACCTCCCCTTGGCCGAGTGAAGAGAGGCAGAGATTTGGTCCTCCTCTTGGCCGGTGGAATCTTTAGGCTTCCCCTTGGCCGGGTGAAGGGAAGCAGGGCCTTGGCCCTCCCTTTGGCCGAGGGAAATCTTTAGGCCTCCCCTTGGCCGGGTGAAGGGAGGCAAAGGCTTGGCCCTCCCCTTGGCCGGGTGAAGGGAACCTTTGGGCCTCCCCTTGGCCGGGTGAAGGGAGGCAAAGGCTTGGCCCTCCCTTCCCCCTAAGTGATTTTGACAAGTTGAAGTTACATTTTGACACGTTAAAATTCGTTTTTTACAAGTTAAAGTACGTTTTTTACAAGTTGAAGTACGTTTTTTACAAGTTAAAGTACATTTGTTACAAGTTAAACAACATTTTTGACAAGTTAAATTTCGTTTTTTACAAGTTAATGTATGTTTTTAACAAGTTAAACTTACGTTTTGATAATATAAAGTTACGTTTTGACAAGTTAAAGTAAGATTTTTACAAGTTAATGTATGTTGAAGGTTACGTTTTGACAAGTTAAAGAACATTTTTTACAAGTTTAAGTACGTTTTTTACAAGTTAAAGTACGTTTTTAACAAGTTAAAGTTACGTTTTGACGAATTAAACTACAGTTTTTACAAGTTAAAGTACATTTTTTACAAGTTAAAGTACGGTTTTAACAATTTAAAGTTACGTTTTGACAAGTTAAAGTATGTTTTTTACAAGTTAAAGTACGTTTTTTACAAGTTAAAGTATGTTTTTAACAAGTTAAAGTTACGTTTTGACAGGTTAAAGTACGTTTTTACAAGTTAAATTAAGTTTTTTACAAGTTGAAGTACGTTTTTAACAAGTTAAAGTTACGTTTTGACAAATTAAAGTTAAATTTTGACACATTTAATTACGGTTTTTTACAAATTAAAGTACGTTTTAAACAAATTAAAGTTACATTTTGACAAGTTGAAGTTACATTATGACACGTTAAAATTCGTTATTTACAAGTTAAAGTACGTTTTTTACAAGTTGAAGTACGTTTTTTACAAGTTAAAGTACATTTGTTAAAAGTTAAACCACATTGTTGACAAGTTAAATTACGTTTTTTACAAGTTAATGTATGTTTTTCACAAGTTAAACTTACATTTTGATAATATAAAGTTACGTTTTGACAAGTTAAAGTAAGATTTTTACAAGTTAATGTATGTTTTTTATAAGTCACCGTTACGTCTTGACAAGTTAAAGTACGTATTTTACAAGTTAAAGTACGTTTTTTACAAGTTAAAGTACGTTTTTAACAAGTTAAAGTTACGTTTTGACGAGTTAAACTATGATTTTTAGAAGTTAATGTACATTTTTTACAAGTTAAAGTACGTTTTTAACAATTTAAAGTTACGTTTTGAAAAGTTAAAGTTACATTTTGACAAGTTAAAGTACGTTTTTTAAAAGTTAAAGTACGTTTTTAACAAGTTAAAGTTACGTTTTGACAAGTTAAAGTTATATTTTGACACATTTAATTACGTTTTTTTACAAATTAAAGTACGTTTTTAACAAACTAAAGTTACATTTTGACAAGTTAAAGTTTCATTTTGACACGTTAAAATACGTTTTTTACATGTTAAAGTACGTTTTTTACAAGTTGAAGTACGTTTTTTACAAGTTAAAGTACATTTGTTACAAGTTAAACCACATTTTTGACAAGTTAAATTACGTTTTTTACAAGTTAATGTATGTTTTTAACAAGTTAAACTTACGTTTCGATAATATAAAGTTATGTTTTGACAAGTTAATGTAAGATTTTTACAAGTTAATGTATGTTTTTTAATAGTTAAGGTTACGTTTTGACAAGTTAAAGTACGTTTTATACAAGTTAAAGTATGTTTTTTACAAGCTAAAGTACGTTTTTAACAAGTTAAAGTTACGTTTTCACGAGTTAAAGTACGGTTTTTACAAGTTAAAGAACTTTTTTTTACAAGTTAAAGTACGTTTTTAACAAGTTAAAGTTACGTTTTGACAATTTAAAGTTACATTTTGACAGGTTAAAATACGTTCTTTACAGGTTAAAGTACATTTTTGACAAATTGAAGTACGTTTTTTACAAGTTATAGTAAGTTTTTTACAAGTTGAAGTACGTTTTTTACAAGTTAAAGTACATTTTCTACAAGTTAAAGTTACGTTATAACAACTTAAAGTTACGTTTTGACACATTAAAATTACATATTGACAAGTTAAAGTAGGTTTTTTACAAGTTAAAGTTACGTTTTTATAAGTTTACTTATGTTTTTTCCAAGTTAAAGTACATTTTTTACAAAGATAAAGTTTCGTTGTGACAAGTAAAATTACGTTTTTTAAAAGTTATAGTACGTTTTTAACAAGTTAAACTTACATTTTGACAAGTTAAAGTTTCTTTGTGACAAGTTAAAGTTACATTTAGACACGTTAAAATACGTTTTTGACAAGTTAAATTACGTTTTTAACAAGTTAATGTATGTTTTTAACAAGTTAAACTTACCTTTTGATAATTTAAAGTTACCGTTTGTCAAGTTAAAGTAGGTATTTTACATGTTAAAGTACGTTTTTTACAAGTTGAAGTACGTTTTTTACAAGTTAAAGTACATTTGTTACAAGTTAAACCATATTTTTGACAAGTTAAATTACGTTTTGTACAATTTAATGTAGGTTTTTATTCAAGTTAATGTATGTTTTTTACAAGTTAAAGTTACGTTTTGACAAGTTAAAGTTATGTTTTGACAAGTTAAAGTACGTATTTTACAAGTTAAAGTATGTTTTTTACAAGTTAAAGTATGTTTTTAACAAGTTAAAGTTACGTTTTGACAGGTTAAAGTACCTTTTTACAAGTTAAAGTAAGTTTTTTACAAGTTAAAGTTACGTTTTGACAAATTAAAGTTATATTTTGACACATTTAATTACGGTTCTTTACAAATTAAAGTACGTTTTAAACAAATTAAAGTTACATTTTGACAAGTTAAAGTTTCATTTTGACACGTTAAAATACGTTTTTTACAAGTTAAAGTACGTTTTTTACAAGTTGAAGTACGTTTTTTACAAGTTAAAGTTCATTTATTACAAGTTAAAGTACGTTTTTAACAAGTTAAAGTTACGTTTTGACGAGTTAAACTACGGTTTTTACAAGTTAATGTACATTTTTTACTAGTTAAAGTACGTTTTTAACAATTTAAAGTTACGTTTTGACAAGTTAAAGTTACATTTTGAAAAGTTAAAGTATGTTTTTTAAAAGTTAAAGTACGTTTTTAACAAGTTAAAGTTACGTTTTGACAAGTTAAAGTTATATTTTGACACATTTAATTACGGTTTTTTACAAATTAAAGTACGTTTTTAACAAATTAAAGTTACATTTTGACAAGTTAAAGTTTCATTTTGACACGTTAAAATACGTTTTTTACAAGTTAAAGTACGTTTTTTACAAGTTGAAGTACGTTTTTTACAAGTTAAAGTACATTTGTTACAAGTTAAACCACATTTTTGACAAGTTAAATTACGTTTTTTACAAGTTAATGTATGTTTTTAACAAGTTAAACTTACGTTTTGATAATATAAAGTTACGTTTGACAAGTTAAAGTAAGATGTTTACAAGTTAATGTATGTTTTTTATAAGTTAAGGTTACGTTTTGACAAGTTATAGTACGTTTTATACAAGTTAAAGTATGTTTTTTACAAGCTAAAGTATGTTTTTAACAAGTTAAAGTTACGTTTTCACGAGTTAAAGTACGGTTTTTACAAGTTAAAGAACTTTTTTTTACAAGTTAAAGTACGTTTTTAACAAGTTAAAGTTACGTTTTGACAATTTAAAGTTACATTTTGACACGTTAAAATACGTTTTTTACAGGTTAAAGTACATTTTTTACAAGTTGAAGTACGTTTTTTACAAGTTATAGTAAGTGTTTTACAAGTTGAAGTACGTGTTTTTAAAGTACATTTTCTACAAGTTAAAGTTACGTTATAACAACTTAAAGTTACGTTTTGACACATTAAATTACATATTGACAAGTTAAAGTAGGTTTTTTACAAGTTAAAGTACATTTTTTACAAGATAAAGTTTCGCTGTGACACGTAAAATTACGTTTTTTAAAAGTTATAGTACGTTTTTAACAAGTTAAACTTACGTTTTGACAAGTTAATGTAGGTTTTTTACAAGTTAAAGTTACATTTTGACAAGTTAAAGTACGTTTTTTACAAGTTAAAGTAGGTTTTTTACAAGTTAAAGTACGTTTTTTACAAGTTAAACCACATTTTTGACAAGTTTAAGTAAGTTTTTACCAAGTTAATGTATGTTTGTAACAAGTTAAACTTATCTTTTAACAAGTTAAAGTTACGTTTTGACAAGTTAATGTACGTTTTTTTACAAGTTAAAGTACATTTTTTACAAATTAAAGTACGTTTTTTACAAATTAAGGTACGTTTTTTACAAGTTGAAGTACTTTTTTACAAGTTAAAATACATTTGTTACAAGTTAACCCACATTTTTGACAAGTTAAAGTACGTTTTTTACAAGTTAATGTATCTTTTTAACAAGTTTAACTAACGTTTTGACAAGTTAAAGTTACGTTTTGACAAGTTAATGTAGGTTTTTTACAAGTTACAGTTACGTTTTGACAAGTTAAAGTACGTTTTTTACAAGTTGAAGTACATTTTTACAAGTTAAAGTGCATTTGTTACAAGTTAAACCACATTTTTGACAAGTTAAAGTACGTTTTTTACAAGTTAATGTATCTTTTTAACAAGTTTAACTAACGTTTTGACAAGTTAAAGTTACGTTTTGACAAGTTAATGTAGGTTTTTTACAAGTTAAAGTTACGTTTTGACAGGTTAAAGTACGTTTTTTACAAGTTGAAGTACGTTTTTACAACTTAAAGTACCTTTTTTACAAGTTAAACCACATTTTTGACAAGTTTAAGTAAGTTTTTACCAAGTTAATGTATGTTTGTAACAAGTTAAACTTATTTTTTGACAAGGTAAAGTTACGTTTTGACAAGTTAATCTACGTTTTTTTACAAGTTAAAGTACATTTTTTACAAATTAAAGTACGTTTTTTACAAATTAAAGTACGTTTTTTACAAGTTGAAGTACTTTTTTACAAGTTAAAATACATTTGTTACAAGTTAACCCACATTTTTGACAAGTTAAAGTACTTTTTTTTACAAGTTAATGTGTGTTTTTAACAAGTTCAACATACGTTTTGACAAATTAAAGTTACATTTTGACAAGTTAAAGTAGGTTTTTTACAAGTTAAAGTACGTTTTTTACAAGTTGAAGTACGTTTTTACAAGTTAAAGTACATTTGTTACAAGTTAAACCACATTTTTTACAAGTTAAAGTACGTTTTTTACAAGTTAATGTATCTTTTTAACAAGTTTAACTAACGTTTTGACAAGTTAAAGTTACGTTTTGACAAGTTAATGTAGGTTTTTTACAAGTTAAAGTTACGTTTTGACAAGTTAAAGTACGTTTTTTACAAGTTGAAGTACGTTTTTACAAGTTAAAGTACATTTGTTACAAGTTAAACCACATTTTTAACAAGTTAAAGTACGTTTTTTACAAGTTAATGTATCTTTTTAACAAGTTTAACTAACGTTTTGACAAGTTAAAGTTACGTTTTGACAAATTAATGTAGGTTTTTTACAAGTTAAAGTTACGTTTTGACAAGTTAAAGTACGTTTTTTACAAGTTGAAGTACGTTTTTACAACTTAAAGTACATTTTTTACAAGTTAAACCACATTTTTAACAAGTTAAAGTACGTTTTTTACAAGTTAATGTATCTTTTTAACAAGTTTAACTAACGTTTTGACAAGTTAAAGTTACGTTTTGACAAGGTAATGTAGGTTTTTTACAAGTTAAAGTTACGTTTTGACAAGTTAAAGTAAGTTTTTTACAAGTTGAAGTACGTTTTTACAACTTAAAGTACATTTTTTACAAGTTAAACCACATTTTTGACAAGTTTAAGTAAGTTTTAACCAAGTTAATGTATGTTTGTAACAAGTTAAACTTATCTTTTGACAAGTTAAAGTTACGTTTTGACAAGTTAATGTACGTTTTTTTACAAGTTAAAGTACATTTTTTACAAATTAAAGTACGTTTTTTACAAATTAAAGTACGTTTTTTACAAGTTGAAGTACTTTTTTACAAGTTAAAATACATTTGTTACAAGTTAACCCACATTTTTGACAAGTTAAAGTACGTTTTTTACAAGTTAATGTATCTTTTTAACAAGTTTACCTAACGTTTTGACAAGTTAAAGTTACGTTTTGACAAGTTAATGTAGGTTTTTTACAAGTTAAAGTTACGTTTTGACAAGTTAAAGTACGTTTTTTACAAGTTGAAGTACATTTTTACAAGTTAAAGGACATTTGTTACAAGTTAAACCACATTTTTGACAAGTTAAAGTATTTTTTTTACAAGTTAATGTATCTTTTTAACAAGTTTAACTAACGTTTTGACAAGTTAAAGTTACGTTTTGACAAGTTAATGTAGGTTTTTTACAAGTTAAAGTTACGTTTTGACAAGTTAAAGTACGTTTTTTACAAGTTGAAGTACGTTTTTACAAGTTAAAGTACATTTGTTACCAGTTAAACCACATTTTTAACAAGTTAAAGTACGTTTTTTACAAGTTAATGTATCTTTTTAACAAGTTTAACTAACGTTTTGACAAGTTAAAGTTACGTTTTGACAAGTTAATGTAGGTTTTTTACAAGTTAAAGTTACGTTTTGACAAGTTAAAGTACGTTTTTTACAAGTTGAAGTACGTTTTTACAACTTAAAGTACATTTTTTACAAGTTAAACCACATTTTTGACAAGTTTAAGTAAGTTTTTACCAAGTTAATGTATGTTTGTAACAAGTTAAACTTATTTTTTGACAAGGTAAAGTTACGTTTTGACAAGTTAATGTACGTTTTTTTACAAGTTAAAGTACATTTTTTACAAATTAAAGTACGTTTTGTACAAATTAAAGTACGTTTTTTACAAGTTGAAGTACTTTTTTACAAGTTAAAATACATTTGTTACAAGTTAACCCACATTTTTGACAAGTTAAAGTACTTTTTTTTACAAGTTAATGTGTGTTTTTAACAAGTTCAACATACGTTTTGACAAATTAAAGTTACATTTTGACAAGTTAAAGTAGGTTTTTTACAAGTTAAATTACGTTTTTTAAAAGTTGAAGTACGTTTTTACAAGTTAAACTACATTTGTTACAAGTTAAACCACATTTTTGACAAGTTAAAGTACGTTTTTTACAAGTTAATGTATCTTTTTAACAAGTTTAACTAACGTTTTGACAAGTTAAAGTTACGTTTTGACAAGTTAATGTAGGTTTTTTACAAGTTAAAGTTACGTTTTGACAAGTTAAAGTACGGTTTTTACAAGTTGAAGTACGTTTTTACAAGTTAAAGTACATTTGTTACAAGTTAAACCACATTTTTAACAAGTTAAAGTACGTTTTTTACAAGTTAATGTATCTTTTTAACAAGTTTAACTAACGTTTTGACAAGTTAAAGTTACGTTTTGACAAGTTAATGAAGGTTTTTTACAAGTTAAAGTTACGTTTTGACAAGTTAATGTACGTTTTTTTACAAGTTAAAGTACATTTTTTAGAAATTAAAGTACGTTTTTTACAAATTAAAGTACGTTTTTTACAAGTTGATGTACTTTTTTACAAGTTAAAATACATTTGTTACAAGTTAACCCACATTTTTGACAAGTTAAAGTACGTTTTTTACAAGTTAATGTATCTTTTTAACAAGTTTACCTAACGTTTTGACAAGTTAAAGTTACGTTTTGACAAGTTAATGTAGGTTTTTTACAAGTTAAAGTTACGTTTTGACAAGTTAAAGTACGTTTTTTACAAGTTGAAGTACATTTTTACAAGTTAAAGTACATTTGTTACAAGTTAAACCACATTTTTGACAAGTTAAAGTATTTTTTTTACAAGTTAATGTATCTTTTTAACAAGTTTAACTAACGTTTTGACAAGTTAAAGTTACGTTTTGACAAGTTAATGTAGGTTTTTTACAAGTTAAAGTTACGTTTTGACAAGTTAAAGTACGTTTTTTACAAGTTGAAGTACGTTTTTACAAGTTAAAGTACATTTGTTACCAGTTAAACCACATTTTTAACAAGTTAAAGTACGTTTTTTACAAGTTAATGTATCTTTTTAACAAGTTTAACTAACGTTTTAACAAGTTAAAGTTACGTTTTGAGAAGTTAATGTAGGTTTTTTACAACTTAAAGTTACGTTTTGACAAGTTAAACTACGTTTTTTACAAGTTGAAGTACTTTTTTACAAGTGAAAATACATTTGTTACAAGTTAACCAACATTTTTGACAAGTTAAAGTACGTTTTTTTACAAGTTAATGTGTCTTTTTAACAAGTTCAACTTACGTTTTGACAAATTAAAGTTACATTTTGACAAGTTAAAGTAGGTTTTTTACAAGTTAAAGTACGTTTTTTAAAAGTTAAAGTACGTTTTTACAAGTTAATGTACATTTTTTACAAATTAAAGTACGTTTTTTACAAATTAAAGTTCATTTTTTACAAGTTGAAGTACTTTTTTACAAGTTAAAATACATTTGTTACAAGTTAACCAACATTTTTGACAAGTTAAAGTACGTTTTTTTACAAGTTAATGTGTGTTTTTAACAAGTTAAACTTATGTTTTAACAAATTAAAGTTACATTTTGACTAGTTAAAGTAGGTTTTTTACAAGTTAAAGTATGTTTTTTTACAAGTTGACATACGTTTTTACAAGTTAAAGTACATTTGTTACAAGTTATACCACATTTTTGACAAGTTAAAGTACGTTTTTTACAAGTTAATGTATCTTTTTAATAAGTTTAACCAACGTTTTAACAAGTTAAAGTTACGTTTTGAGAAGTTAATGTAGGTTTTTTACAACTTAAAGTTACGTTTTGACAAGTTAAACTACGTTTTTTACAAGTTGAAGTACTTTTTTACAGGTTAAAATACATTTGTTACAAGTTAACCCACATTTTTGACAAGTTAAAGTACGTTTTTTTACAAGTTAATGTGTGTTTTTAACAAATTCAACTTACGTTTTGACAAATTAAAGTTACATTTTGACAAGTTAAAGTAGGTTTTTTACAAGTTAAAGTACGTTTTTTACAAGTTGAAGTACGTTTTTACAAGTTAATGTACATTTGTTACAAGTTAAACAACATTTTTGACAAGTTAAAGTACATTTTTTACAAATTAAAGTACGTTTTTTACAAATTAAAGTTCGTTTTTTACAAGTTGAAGTACTTTTTTACAAGTTAAAATACATTTGTTACAAGTTAACCCACATTTTTGACAAGTTAAAGTACGTTTTTTTACAAGTTAATGTGTGTTTTTAACAAGTTAAACTTACATTTTGACAAATTAAAGTTACATTTTGACAAGTTAAAGTAGGTTTTTCACAAGTTAAAGTACGGTTTTTACAAGTTGAAGTACGTTTTTACAAGTTAATGTACATTTGTTACAAGTTAAACCACATTTTTAACAAGTTAAAGAACGTTTTTTACAAGTTAATGTATCTTTTTAACAAGTTTAACTAACGTTTTGACAAGTTAAAGTTACGTTTTGACAAGTTAATGTAGGTTTTTTACAAGTTAAAGTTACGTTTTGACAAGTTAAAGTACGTTTTTTACAAGTTGAAGTACGTTTTTACAACTTAAAGTACATTTTTTACAAGTTAAACCACATTTTTGACAAGTTTAAGTAAGTTTTTACCAAGTTAATGTATGTTTGTAACAAGTTAAACTTATCCTTTAACAAGTTAAAGTTACGTTTTGACAAGTTAATGTACGTTTTTTTACAAGTTAAAGTACATTTTTTACAAATTAAAGTACGTTTTTTACAAATTAAAGTACGTTTTTTACAAGTTGAAGTACTTTTTTACAAGTTAAAATACATTTGTTACAAGTTAACCCACATTTTTGACAAGTTAAAGTACGTTTTTTACAAGTTAATGTATCTTTTTAACAAGTTTAACTAACGAATTGACAAGTTAAAGTTACGTTTTGACAAGTTAATGTAGGTTTTTTACAAGTTAAAGTTACGTTTTGACAAGTTAAAGTACGTTTTTTACAAGTTGAAGTACATTTTTACAAGTTAAAGTGCATTTGTTACAAGTTAAACCACATTTTTGACAAGTTAAAGTACGTTTTTTACAAGTTAATGTATCTTTTTAACAAGTTTAACTAACGTTTTGACAAGTTAAAGTTACGTTTTGACAAGTTAATGTAGGTTTTTTACAAGTTAAAGTTACATTTTGACAAGTTAAAGTACGTTTTTTACAAGTTGAAGTACGTTTTTACAAGTTAAAGTACATTTGTTACAAGTTAAACCACATTTTTGACAAGTTAAAGTACGTTTTTTACAAGTTAATGTATCTTTTTAACAAGTTTAACTAACGTTTTGACAAGTTAAAGTTACGTTTTGACAAGTTAATGTAGGTTTTTTACAAGTTAAAGTTACGTTTTGACAAGTTAAAGTACGTTTTTTACAAGTTGAAGTACGTTTTTACAAGTTAAAGTACATTTTTTACAAGTTAAACAACATTTTTGACAAGTTAAAGTAAGTTTTTACCAAGTTAATGTATGTTTTTAAGAAGTTAAACTTACGTTTTGACAACTTAAACTTACGTTTTGACAAGTTAATGTACGTTTTTTTACAAGTTAAAGTACATTTTTTACAAATTAAAGTACGTTTTTTACAAATTAAAGTACGTTTTTTACAAGTTGAAGTACTTTTTTACAAGTTAAAATACATTTGTTACAAGTTAACCCACATTTTTTGACTAGTTAAAGTACGTTTTTTTACAAGTTAATGTGTATTTTTAACAAGTTAAACTTACGTTTTGACAAATTAAAGTTACATTTTGACAAGTTAAAGTAGGTTTTTTACAAGTTAAAGTATGTTTTTTACAAGTTGAAGTACGTTTTTACAAGTTAAAGTACATTTGTTACAAGTTAAACCACATTTTTGACAAGTTAAAATACGTTTTTTACAAGTTAATGTATCTTTTTAATAAGTTTAACTAACGTTTTAACAAGTTAAAGTTACGTTTTGAGAAGTTAATGTAGGTTTTTTACAACTTAAAGTTACGTTTTGACAAGTTAAACTACGTTTTTTACAAGTTGAAGTACTTTTTTACAAGTTAAAATACATTTGTTACAAGTTAACCCACATTTTTGACAAGTTAAAGTACGTTTTTTTACAAGTTAATGTGTGTTTTTAACAAGTTCAACTTACGTTTTGACAAATTAAAGTTACATTTTGAAAAGTTAAAGTAGGTTTTTTACAAGTTAAAGTACGTTTTTTAAAAGTTAAAGTACGTTTTTACAAGTTAATGTACATTTGTTACAAGTTAAACCACATTTTTGACAAGTCAAAGTACATTTTTTACAAATTAAAGTACGTTTTTTACAAATTAAAGTTCATTTTTTACAAGTTGAAGTACTTTTTTACAAGTTAAAATACATTTGTTACAAGTTAACCCACATTTTTGACAAGTTAAAGTACGTTTTTTTACAAGTTAATGTGTGTTTTTAACAAGTTAAACTTACGTTTTGACAAATTAAAGTTACATTTTGACAAGTTAAAGTAGGTTTTTCACAAGTTAAAGTAAGGTTTTTACAAGTTGAAGTACGTTTTTACAAGTTAAAGTACATTTGTTACAAGTTAATTAAACCATATTTTTGACAAGTTAAAGTACGTTTTTTACAAGTTAATGTATCTTTTTAACAAGTTTAACTAACGTTTTGACAAGTTAAAGTTATGTTTTGACAAGTTAATGTAGGTTTTTTACAAGTTAAAGTTACGTATTGACAAGTTAAAGTACGTTTTTTACAAGTTGAAGTACGTTTTTTACAAGTTAAAGTACATTTGTGACAACTTAAACCACATTTTTGACAAGTTAAAGTACGTTTTTTACAAGTTAATGTATCTTTTTAATAAGTTTAACTAACGTTTTGACAAGTTAAAGTTACGTTTTAACAAGTTAATGTAGGTTTTTTACAAGTTAAAGTTACGTTTTGACAAGTTAAAGTACGTTTTTTACAAGTTGAAGTACGTTTTTACAACTTAAAGTACATTTTTTACAAGTTAAACCACATTTTTGACAAGTTAAAGTAAGTTTTTACCAAGTTAATGTATGTTTTTAACAAGTTAAACTTACGTTTTGACAACTTAAACTTACGTTTTGACAAGTTAATGTACGTTTTTTTACAAGTTAAAGTACATTTTTTACAAATTAAAGTACGTTTTTTACAAATTAAAGTACGTTTTTTACAAGTTGAAGTACTTTTTTACAAGTTAAAATACATTTGTTACAAGTTAACCAACATTTTTGATAATTTAAAGTACGTTTTTTTACAAGTTAATGTGTGTTTTTAACAAGTTAAACTTATGTTTTGACAAATTAAAGTTACATTTTGACTAGTTAAAGTAGGTTTTTTACAAGATAAAGTATGTTTTTTACAAGTTGACGTACGTTTTTACAAGTTAAAGTACATTTGTTACAAGTTATACCACATTTTTGACAAGTTAAAGTACGTTTTTTACAAGTTAATGTATCTTTTTAATAAGTTTAACTAACGTTTTAACAAGTTAAAGTTATGTTTTGAGAAGTTAATGTAGGTTTTTTACAACTTAAAGTTACGTTTTGACAAGTTAAACTACGTTTTTTTACAAGTTGAAGTACTTTTTTACAAGTTAAAATACATTTGTTACAAGTTAACCCACATTTTTGACAAGTTAAAGTACGTTTTTTTACAAGTTAATGTGTGTTTTTAACAAGTTCAACTTACGTTTTGACAAATTAAAGTTACATTTTGACAAGTTAAAGTAGGTTTTTTACAAGTTAAAGTACGTTTTTTACAAGTTGAAGTACGTTTTTACAAGTTAATGTACATTTGTTACAAGTTAAACAATATTTTTGACAAGTTAAAGTACATTTTTTACAAATTAAAGTACGTTTTTTACAAATTAAAGTTCGTTTTTTACAAGTTGAAGTACTTTTTTACAAGTTAAAATACATTTGTTACAAGTTAACCCACATTTTTGACAAGTTAAAGTACGTTTTTTTACAAGTTAATGTGTGTTTTTAACAAGTTAAACTTACGTTTTGACAAATTAAAGTTACATTTTGACAAGTTAAAGTAGGGTTTTCACAAGTTAAAGTAAGGTTTTTACAAGTTGAAGTACGTTTTTACAAGTTAAAGTACATTTGTTACAAGTTAATTAAACCATATTTTTGACAAGTTAAAGTACGTTTTTTACAAGTTAATGTATCTTTTTAACAAGTTTAACTAACGTTTTGACAAGTTAAAGTTACGTTTTGACAAGTTAATGTAGGTTTTTTACAAGTTAAAGTTACGTATTGACAAGTTAAAGTACGTTTTTTACAAGTTGAAGTACGTTTTTACAGGTTAAAGTACATTTGTGACAACTTAAACCACATTTTTGACAAGTTAAAGTACGTTTTTTACAAGTTAATGTATCTTTTTAATAAGTTTAACTAACGTTTTGACAAGTTAAAGTTACGTTTTAACAAGTTAATGTAGGTTTTTTACAAGTTAAAGTTACGTTTTGACAAGTTAAAGTACGTTTTTTACAAGTTGAAGTACGTTTTTACACCTTAAAGTACATTTTTTACAAGTTAAACCACATTTTTGACAAGTTAAAGTAAGTTTTTACCAAGTTAATGTATCTTTTTAACAAGTTAAACTTACGTTTTGACAACTTAAACTTACGTTTTGACAAGTTAATGTACGTTTTTTTACAAGTTAAAGTACATTTTTTACAAATTAAAGTACGTTTTTTACAAATTAAAGTACGTTTTTTACAAGTTGAAGTACTTTTTTACAAGTTAAAATACATTTGTTACAAGTTAACCCACATTTTTAACAATTTAAAGTACGTTTTTTTACAAGTTAATGTGTGTTTTTAACAAGTTAAACTTATGTTTTGACAAATTAAAGTTACATTTTGACTAGTTAAAGTATGTTTTTTACAAGTTAAAGTATGTTTTTTACAAGTTGACGTACGTTTTTACAAGTTAAAGTACATTTGTTACAAGTTATACCACATTTTTGACAAGTTAAAGTACGTTTTTTACAAGTTAATGTATCTTTTTAATAAGTTTAACTAACGTTTTAACAAGTTAAAGTTACTGAGAAGTTAATGTAGGTTTTTTACAACTTAAAGTTACGTTTTGACAAGTTAAACTACGTTTTTTACAAGTTGAAGTACTTTTTTACAAGTTAAAATACATTTGTTACAAGTTAACCCACATTTTTGACAAGTTAAAGTACGTTTTTTTTCAAGTTAATGTGTGTTTTTAACAAGTTCAACTTACGTTTTGACAAATTAAAGTTACATTTTGACAAGTTAAAGTAGGTTTTTTACAAGTTAAAGTACGTTTTTTACAAGTTGAAGTACGTTTTTACAAGTTAAAGTACATTTGTTACAAGTTAAACCACATTTTTGACAAGTTAAAGTACGTTTTTTACAAGTTAATGTATCTTTTTAACAAGTTTAACTGACGTTTTGACAAGTTAAAGTTACGTTTTGACAAGTTAATGTAGGTTTTTTACAAGTTAAAGTTACGTTTTAACAAGTTAAAGTACGTTTTTTTCAAGTTGAAGTACGTTTTTACAAGTTAAAGTACATTTATTACAAGTTAAACCACATTTTTGACAAGTTAAAGTACGTTTTTAACAAGTTAATGTATCTTTTTAACAAGTTTAACTAACATTTTGACAAGTTAAAGTTACGTTTTGAAAAGTTAAAGTACGTTTTTTACAAGTTAAAGTACGTTTTTAACAAGTTAAAGTAAAAGTTACATTTTGACACGTTAAAATGCGTTTTTTACAAGTTAAAGTACGTTTTTTACAAGTTGAAGTAAGTTTTTTACAAGATAAAGTAAGTTTTTACAAGTTGAAATACGTTTTTTACAAGTTAAAGTACATTTTTTACTAGTTAAAGTTACGTTTTAACAACTAATAGTTACGTTTAGACTCATTAAAATTACATTTTGACAAGTTAAACTACGTTTGTTACAAGTTAAAGTTACGTTTTGACAAGTTAAATTATGTTTTTAACAAGTTAAACTTACGTTTTGACAAATTAATGTTACGTTTTGACAAGTTAAAGTACGTTTTTTACAAGTTGAAGTACGTTTTTACAAGTTAAAGTACATTTGTTACAAGTTAAACCACATTTTTGACAAGTTAAAGTACGTTTTTTACAAGTTAATGTATCTTTTTAACAAGTTTAACTAACGTTTTGACAAGTTAAAGTTACGTTTTGACAAGTTAATGTAGGTTTTTTACAAGTTAAAGTTACGTTTTGACAAGTTAAAGTACGTTTTTTACAAGTTGAAGTACGTTTTTACAACTTAAAGTACATTTTTTACAAGTTAAACCACATTTTTGACAAGTTTAAGTAAGTTTTTACCAAGTTAATGTATGTTTTTAACAAGTTAAACTTATTTTTTGACAAGTTAAAGTTACGTTTTGACAAGTTAATGTACGTTTTTTTACAAGTTAAAGTACATTTTTTACAAATTAAAGTACGTTTTTTACAAGTTAAAGTACATTTTTTACAAATTAAAGTACGTTTTTTACAAATTAAAGTAAGTTTTTTACAAGTTGAAGTACTTTTTTAAAAGTTAAAATACATTTGTTACAAGTTAACCCACATTTTTGACAAGTTAAAGTACGTTTTTTTACAAGTTAATGTGTGTTTTTAACAAGTTAAATTTACGTTTTGACAAATTAAAGTTACATTTTGATAAGTTAAAGTAGGTTTTTTACAAGTTAAAGTACGTTTTTTACAAGTTGAAGTACAATTGTTACAAGTTAAACCACATTTTTGACAAGTTAAAGTACGTTTTTTACAAGTTAATGTATCTTTTTAACAAGTTTAACTAACGTTTTGACAAGTTAAAGTTACGTTTTGACAATTTAATGTAGGTTTTTTACAAGTTAAAGTTACGTTTTGACAAGTTAAAGTACGTTTTTTACAAGTTGAAGTACGTTTTTACAACTTAAAGTACATTTTTTACAAGTTAAACCACATTTTGACAAGTTTATGTAAGTTTTTACCAAGTTAATGTATGTTTTTAACAAGTTAAACTTATTTTTTGACAAGTTAAAGTTACGTTTTGACAAGTTAATGTACATTTTTTACAAGTTAAAGTACATTTTTTACAAATTAAAGTACGTTTTTTACAAGTTAAAGTACATTTTTTACAAATTAAAGTACGTTTTTTACAAATTAAAGTAAGTTTTTTACAAGTTGAAGTACTTTTTTACAAGTTAAAATACATTTGTTACAAGTTAACCCACATTTTTGACAAGTTAAAGTACGTTTTTTTACAAGTTAATTTGTGTTTTTAACAAGTTAAATTTACGTTTTGACAAATTAAAGTTACATTTTGATAAGTTAATGTAGGTTTTTTACAAGTTAAAGTACGTTTTTTACAAGTTGAAGTAAGTTTTTACAAGTTAAAGTACATTTGTTACAAGTTAAACCACATTTTTGACAAGGTAAAGTACGTTTTTTACAACTTAATGTATCTTTTTAACAAGTTTAACTAACGTTTTGACAAGTTAAAGTTACGTTTTGACAAGTTAAAGTACGTTTTTTACAAGTTGAAGTACTTTTTTACAAGTTAAAGTTACGTTTTTTACAAGTTAAACCACATTTTTGACAAGTTAGAGTACGTTTTTTACAAGTTAATGTATCTTTTTAACAAGTTTAACTAACGTTTTGACAAGTTAAAGTTACGTTTTGACAAGTTAAAGTACGTTTTTTACAAGTTGAATTACTTTTTTACAAGTTAAAATACATTTGTTACAAGTTAACCCACATTTTTGACAAGTTAAATTACGGTTTTTTACAAGTTAATGTGTGTTTTTAACAAGTTAAACTTACGTTTTGACAAATTAATGTTACATTTTAATATGTTAAAGTAGGTTTTTTACAAGTTAAAGTACGTTTTTTACAAGTTGAAGTACGTTTTTACAAGTTAAAGTACATTTGTTACAAGTTAAACCACATTTTTGACAAGTTAAAGTACGTTTTTTACAAGTTAATGTATCTTTTTAACAAGTTTAACTAACGTTTTGACAAGTTAAAGTTACGTTTTGCCAAGTTAATGTAGGTTTTTTACAAGTTAAAGTTACGTTTTGACAAGTTAAAGTACGTTTTTTACAAGTTGAAGTATGTTTTTACAAGTTAAAGTACATTTGTTACAAGTTAAACGACATTTTTGACAAGTTAAAGTACGTTTTTTACAAGTTAATGTATCTTTTTAACAAGTTTAACTAACGTTTTGACCAGTTAAAGTTACGTTTTGACAAGTTAATGTAGGTTTTTTACAAGTTAAAGTTACGTTTTGACAAGTTAAAGTACGTTTTTTACAAGTTGAAGTATGTTTTTACAAGTTAAAGTACATTTGTTACAAGTTAAACGATATTTTTGACAAGTTAAAGTACGTTTTTAACAAGTTAATGTATCTTTTTAACAAGTTTAACTAATGTTTTGACAAGTTAAAGTTACGTTTTGACAAGTTAAAGTACGTTTTTTTCAAGTTAAAGTACGTTTGTTACAAGTTAAAGTTACGTTTTGTCAAGTTAAATTATTTTTTTAACAAGTTAAACTTACATTTTGACAAATTAAAGTTAAATTTTGACAAGTTAAAGTAGGTATTTTACATGTTAAAGTACGTTTTTTACAAGTTGAAGTACGTTTTTACAAGTTAAAGTACATTTTTTACAAGTTAAACCACATTTTTGAAAAGTTAAAGTAAGTTTTTAACAAGTTAATGTATGTTTCTAACAAGTTAAACTTACGTTTTGACAAGTTAAAGTTACGTTTTGACAAGTTAATGTACGTTTTTTACAAGTTAAAGTACATTTTTTACAAATTAAAGTATATTTTTTACAATTTAAAGTACGTTTGGTACAAGTTGAAGTACTTTTTTACAAGTTAAAATACATTTGTTACAAGTTAACCCACATTTTTGACAAGTTAAAGTACGTTTTTTTACAAGTTAATGTGTGTTTTTAACAAGTTAAACTTACATTTTGACAAATTAAAGTTACGTTTTGACAAGTTAAAGTAGGTATTTTACATGTTAAAGTACGTTTTTTACAAGTTGAAGTACGTTCTTGTTGGGATTGGTGCCCACAAAGGAGAATATTAGACATTTTATTTATTATTTGTAATATTTTGCTGAAACATTAATATTAATAAATAAGCTTTCTTTTCCTATAGTTTGTGTTTATGTATGTATGCTACGCTCTGAAACTGTCATCAACGAAAAGGGTGTTAAATACAGATTTGACATGATAACCCCTTGTGACTAGTTTAAACCATTTGTTCACAATCTTAAGACCGATTGAGCATTCGAGTCTAAGTAACGATTGTTTGAATGAATCATGATATCTTATCATGTGATATAGAAAGTTGTGACTCTATGATTTCATTCTTGATATCTTATAGAAGATATTGAACAAGACCTAGTGATTCTATGGAAGCTCGATATAAAACCGTTTAATCCAGAAGCTCCAAGATCACATACGAGGGGTACTTCGATAACTACCTTAATCCTGAGGTGAGTGCATAGTCGATACTACACTTTATGTCATTTGATTTGTCAATGGGCGATGGCCGTGTAATGGCTGCATCTGACCCGACGGTTGGTGACATAATGTTGTAGTGTTGGATTATGTGATTCACAGATATGGAATTCGTGTATACATAATGAAAGTCATTGTATCACACTATGGTTTGTTACGAGATAGTGAATGAATTAATCTGGCCAGATAATCATTGAATATGAGATTCCTTGATTAAAACATGTGACATGTATTGACGTCTCACTTTATGTTTTTTTCTCATTCACAAGTAACAAACGAGTTAGTGAAATAATAACTCTAGGGGTAAAACGGTAATTTTACATTCCCCGGACTTACTGATACACACGAAGGGTATTTTGGTAAAGTACACCGTGGATCGAGTACAGAAAAGTTCTGTGACTTCAAACGGAAAAATATGCGCGCATGAACTTAGAGATTTTCAATATTGGTCCTTTAGTGGAGTCGACCATTATTAAGAATTATAAGCCGGAAATAATTTGTGAATTATTGAGTCTGTGCTATATTCTCAAGCTTCGTTCATGTGGGTCCATAAGGTCTCAATGATGCACATTTAGAAGAGATTAATTGAACGCAATAAATTGATTTACTCATGAAATACAAATTGTGATTTGTATAGAGAAATTTATTTTCCAAGCAAATTAATGAATACTGTGTTATTCATTAATTATTGATTTTGTGAATTAAAGAACTTTATTATTGTAATAATAATTTTCTTGAGAATTCATAATAACAATATTAGAAAATAAAACGTTTCTCGTTTTATGTTATTCGATAACCATGAAACAATTTAATAACGAGTTATTAAATAATTGAGAGTTCTAAATTAAGTCGAATTTGGAAATTAAATCAAGGCAATTTGGGAAATAAAATTGAGAAACGAGTAGGACATACGGGCCGGCCATTAACATGGTTTTGGGCTGAATATCGATTCAACAAAAGCCCACATGAAAGCCCATTAACAATGTCTATAAATAAAGGGTTTGAGGAAACCCTAGAAAAAAGTTTTTCTCTCTCTCTCTCTCTTTCTCTCCCTCTTGGCCGACCACCCTATCACCCGAGAGGACGAAAAATTTCGTTTCTTGTTTTCTCGTGTGCGTTCATCTGAGCCCACACTCATATTCTTGTTTTTCTTCTTGTGTCATCGTTGAATCAACTTGTGGTTGTTTGGTCCATTTTCGTTTTCTGGAAATCTGACCTCCGAACCAAAGATTCGATGAATCCGACGAATCTGAGTCTCCAAACCCAGATCTCTCTCCGAACCCATTTAAGTCAGTTCGTTGCCGACGCAACGCAAAAAACGGCGTCCCGATCCGAGCTTCCATGAGCTCTCAGCGTCGTCGCGAAGTTTCGCCTGCGATCTGCCTCCGCCCATCCGCGCGAACCTGCGCCTGACTCCGCCCGACCGCCCCTCTGCGTGTCCCAGCAGCCTGCCGCCTTTGTCCAGCCGAGTCTGCCTCTGCCCAGGTCGCTGCCGACGTCGCCGCTGTTCCTCCGCCTGAGCCCAGAGGTGCCTGCCCCTCTCAGCCGCTCCGGGGTCTCCTAGGGCCGTTGCCTTCTGCGTCGGACGAGTCCAGCCGCTGCCGCCCGTTCCCAACCTGCCGAGGACCGCGCGCCATCTGCTGCCAGCTTCCCGGACCAGCCCCAAGGACGCGCCTGCTTGCCGCCTTCGCTGCCCGTGTTGACGAGCCGAGGAAGTCTCTTGCAAATCCGGAATTGGAGAAGCTTGAAGATTCTCGCATCGAACTCGTTTTCAATTCCTCGACTGAGTTATTTATAACTCGACGATGTAAGTTTCGATAATCTTAAATACTCTTAATTGATATAATTGTTATGATTGTTTGGAGTGTTTGATTTTATTGAAATAACATGTTTAGAATTAAATTGTTAATTAACATGCTTATGATTTTAATGCCAATAGGTTGTTAGATATTAAATAGTTTAATATGATAGATCGATTTTATTATTAATTCCGCACGTAATTAGTTATGTTTAATAATAATTTACTTAAATCGTTAAGTAATTTCCTACAAATGGTATCAGAGCTATAATTGGCATTAAAATCTAAGTTGTAACTAGTTTTAAAATTTGTTTTAGCTAGTTGATTGTTGGCGTTTTTGGATATGATTGTTTATTGCATTATGAATGTTATAAATTATGATTGGTTGTTTATGGATGGAACCTTATTGATATGGCCTTAGGATTTTGTTTCCCGTTACGTCCGGGTTTATTTTATTTTTCTTTTAAATTGTGAGCCTCAATTTTCGAGGACCTTTAAGTTGTAAAATATAAAATTGTTGTAATCCGGCGATGTAAAGACGAGGGACGAAGGAGACTCGGTGTTGGCCGCACGTTATTGAATGTGTGAGAGCTAAACCGAGAGACTCAATATGGCCGCACGTTATTGAACGTGTGAGTGCTAATTGAGTGGGAGGAAATCGGAGTTGGCCGCACGATGGAAACGTGTGGGTGCTAATCCGATCGACTGAATGACGCGTCATCAAGCACCTCGACCGGAAATAATAGAAAATTAAATAGGATTTAATAGTTTATGTAATTATTTTATGGGTTGTATTTAGAAATAGGCCATTCAATGAGTTAAATTAGTTATGCTATATTTAATTTAATCTCATTGCATAGCACGTCACACGTCATATAGGATAGAACGCCAACATCAAAATTAACATGAATTTTTCATATAGTTTATAATTAAATAATGAGTTATAAATTGTAAACTGTTTTTAATAGAATATGATTCTTTCCAAAAACTAAGTGGGAGGGTTGTTTATCGTTGAAACAACCCACGGTTCCCGATGTGAATTTAATTGACTTAATGTGTGATGAACTAAGAGTCACCCTCGTGGCCCTCCCTTTAATGGGAGTACTTCGGAAGCATTAAGTTAATCAAATTGTTACGAACCAAGCCTTAAAGAGAAACGATGATGCGGGGTCTCCCCTAGGTGAACCGTTATCAAAGTGACTTGATTAAAGGCCCACACGTCAGTTGCACACTTAGACTTATGTTTTAAAGTAATCCTCCCTCGAGGCCCTGCATTAAAAATAAGTGACCAAAGTTTATGGTAATTAGTAAGAACTAGAAGTTGTGACTTCTTGGATGGTTCGAACTAAATAGTGATGTGTCACGACTATGAAAGGCGATTAATTACGGTTTCCCCTAGGAAAAGTAATTAATCATTATTGTTCATAATATCATGAATTGCTTACATGCTTTCCTCACCATATTAGGACTGTTGCATGCATCATGTAGTTCGCATTTGTAGCACATACTAAATTTATTTATTTTATTATTTGTTTCAGCAAATGTCTTTTAAAATACCCCACATAGAATTATTTTAAGTACAAACAAACTCGAGGGTGAGAATTACGTAAATTGGAAACGTAACCTCGACATTGTATTGACGATGTAAAAGCACAAGTACGTTCTCACTGTCCCCTGTCCTCCTATTCTGAGTTATGACTCGAGTCAGGAAGACAAGACGCATATAACTCTTGGATGAGATCCGATGAGATTACAAGGTGCTATATTCTAGCATCTATGAGCAATGTGTTGCAGCAGTCTCATAGACACATCGATACAATGTACAAAGTGTTGTACAACGTACTTGAGATGTTTGGAGGTTATAGGCGTCAGGCTAGGCAGCAAGCTTTCCGCAGTTTCTTGAACTGTAGAACGAATCCAGAAACTCTTGTTTAGACCACATGCTTGCGATCATGGGTCATATGAATGAGATGGAGATTCTTGGATCAGAGATCAATAGAGACACCAAAATAGATATGATCTTGAAAACTCTCTCTGACTCTTTTAATTGCTTCCGTCTGAACTATTCCATGAACAAGCTCGACTATACAGTCTAGGAGCACATGAAACAGTTGCAGACTGCCGAGGGTCCTCTCCCTAAGAACAAATAGAAGTCAAGTGAGCTCAACGTTACTGAACATAGAGGCCTCGACATCTGGTTCTAAGAGGTTTAAGAGGAAGCCCAAAAACGCCAACCGAAAAAGAATATTTGTCACCTAAGCTTATTACACGACAAACAAAGTGTCGCCCGGGATCTTAGATCGCGGGGCATCTGAGCATGTTGTTTGTAATTTGAATGGTTTTGAGAAAATCAAAAGCTTGAGCGACAAAGAATTATGATTCACTTGGGAAGCCACAAACGGTCACATGTTGATGAGACCGACGACACATATCTATGGCACTTGTGTCTTGGACATATTGTCCTAGATAGGATTAAGAGATTGACTAAGGATGATCCTTTGAAATCTCTACAGGTGGGAACTCTTCCCACTTGTGAATTCTGTCTCAAGGACAATATGACCAAGAGGCTTTTCTCTTCGAAAGGTCTTAGAGCCACGTATGCTTTTGGAACTCGTACATACTGATGCATGTGTTCCATTTAACATCCAGGCACAGGGAGGCTATGAGTATTTCGTAACCTTCACCGATGACTACTCGCGTTTTGGTTATGTCTACCTTATGCGACATAAATCTGAAACCTTTGAAATATTCAAGGTGTTTAAGGTTTTAGTCGAGAAGCAGACAGAGAAACAGATCAAAACTCTTCGATCAGATCAAAGGGGAGAGTATTTGTCTGGAGAGTTCGAAGACTTTCTTAAGGAAGAAGGTATTCATTCTCAGCTTACAGCACCTGGCACCCCGCAATTAAACGGTGTGTCAGAGAGAAGGAATTGAACTCTACTAGATATGGTGAAATCGAGGATGAGTTACTCATCACTTCCCGATTCGTTCTATGGATACGCCTTAGAAGCGGCAGCGTACATTCTGAACAAGGTTCCGTCTAGAACGGTTCCTGGAACACCTTACAAAAGATATGGAGTGGTTGAAAATCTATTTTACACCACGTCCGTATCTGGGGTTGTCTAACACATGTGCTGAGACGAAAGACTAGCAAGTTGGCTAGTCGTTAAGAAGTATGCCTCTTCATAGGACATTCCAAAGAATCGAAAGGTTGCATCTTCTATAGCTCTACTGATCAGAAAACATTTGTTAGTATGAATGCTAGGTTTCTGGAAGCAGACTATATGAAAGATGCTGTACCGAGAAGCAGACTTGTGCTTAAGGATCTATTGGATGAAGTAGCTTGTACTTCAGAGAATAGAACAAGTTCTATTCCAATAGTGGAAGATACACACCTGGAACGAGAGACTCTTGCGATTCGTCACAATATCAGGACTGTACGACAGCCTGACCGATACATGGGTGTCGGAGAGACTTTCACTGCAGTTGCATATCAGGAGGATGATGATCCGATATCGTTTTCCCAATTGAAGTAGAGTTCCGAAGCAAACCTCTGGCAAGAAGCCATGAACGTTGAAATACATTTGATGTATTACAACGATGTCTGGAAGCTTGTAGACTTACCCAAAGGCATCAAGCCTGAAGGATGTAAGTGAATCTACAAGAAGAAGAGAGGTCCGGATGGAAATGTTAAAACATTTAAGGCTAGACTGGTGGCGAAAGGGTTCACACAAAAGGAAGGTATATATTATGAGAATACCTTCTCTCCAGTCGCGATGCTGAAGTCCATCCGTACTCTCTTGTCCATTGTTGTCGTCCTGGATTATGAAATTTGACATATGGATGTCAAGACTTCCTTTCTGAATGGCAATCTTGATAAACGCATTTATATGGCTCAACCAGACGGGTTCGTGGAGAAAGGCCAACAGAGCAAGGTTTGAGAGTTGCCAAAGTCCATTTATGGACTGAAGCAAGCATCTAGGTCGTGGAATATTAAATTCGACGAGACTCTGAAAGGCTACAGCTTTGATCAGTCAGTAGATGAGCCATGAGTCTATATGATGATAAACGATGGCAAAGTGTGTTTTCTAAATCCTATATGTCGATGACATACTACTCATTCAGAATGATGTTGGTAAGTTATCAGAGGTTAAGATCTGGCTGTCAAAGCAATTTGAGATGAAGGATCTGGGAGAACCGGCTTACATTCTGGGTATTCAGAATATTCCGTGACCGGAAGAATCGAAAGTCAGTGTTTTCCCAAGCATCTTATATTGATAAGATCATGGATCACTTTAATATGCAAGACTCCAAGAAAGGGCAGTTACCCTTTAGACATGGAGTGCATCTCTCAAGTAAGCAGTCTCCTAAGACACCTCAAGAGGTTGAGGACATGAGACATGTTCCATACGTCTCAGGAGTCAGAAGTCTCATGTATGCTATGCTTTGTACTAGACCAGATATTCGCTGCGCAGTAGGCGTGGTGAGTAGGTTTCTGTCGAACCCTGGACCCTAGCACTGGGTTACTATGAAGCATGTTTTGAAGTACCATCGTATGACGAGGAACTGCATGCTATAATACTCAGGTAGTGACCTGAATATGACGGGATATACCGACTCCGATTTTCAAACGGACAAGGATTTCAGGAAGTCCACATTAGGGTCTGTGTTTACCCTGAATGGTGGATCTGTGGTCTGGAGGAGTATCAAGCAATCTTGCATTGCTGACTCGACCACAGAAGCCAAATATGTGGCAGCTTGTGAAGCTGAAAAAGAGGCTGTGTGGCTGAGGAAATTCCTTATGTACTTGAAATTTGTTCCAAGTGCAAGCGAGCCCATTACACTTTATTATGATAACAGTGGGGCTGTAACCAATTGTAAGGAGCCAAGAAGTCACAAGCGCTCAAAACACATTGAGCGCAAATATCACCTCATGCGAGATATTGTGACCTAAAGGATATTGTATCTCCTTTGAGTCAAGTGGGAGTTTGTTGGGATTGGTGCCCACAAAGGAGAATATTAGACATTTTATTTATTATTTGTAATATTTTGCTGAAACATTAATATTAATAAATAAGCTTTCTTTTCCTATAGTTTGTGTTTATGTATGTATGCTACGCTCTGAAACTGTCATCAACGAAAAGGGTGTTAAATACAGATTTGACATGATAACCCCTTGTGACTAGTTTAAACCATTTGTTCACAATCTTAAGACCGATTGAGCATTCGAGTCTAAGTAACGATTGTTTGAATGAATCATGATATCTTATCATGTGATATAGAAAGTTGTGACTCTATGATTTCATTCTTGATATCTTATAGAAGATATTGAACAAGACCTAGTGATTCTATGGAAGCTCGATATAAAACCGTTTAATCCAGAAGCTCCAAGATCACATACGAGGGGTACTTCGATAACTACCTTAATCCTGAGGTGAGTGCATAGTCGATACTACACTTTATGTCATTTGATTTGTCAATGGGCGATGGCCGTGTAATGGCTGCATCTGACCCGACGGTTGGTGACATAATGTTGTAGTGTTGGATTATGTGATTCACAGATATGGAATTCGTGTATACATAATGAAAGTCATTGTATCACACTATGGTTTGTTACGAGATAGTGAATGAATTAATCTGGCCAGATAATCATTGAATATGAGATTCCTTGATTAAAACATGTGACATGTATTGACGTCTCACTTTATGTTTTTTTCTCATTCACAAGTAACAAACGAGTTAGTGAAATAATAACTCTAGGGGTAAAACGGTAATTTTACATTCCCCGGACTTACTGATACACACGAAGGGTATTTTGGTAAAGTACACCGTGGATCGAGTACAGAAAAGTTCTGTGACTTCAAACGGAAAAATATGCGCGCATGAACTTAGAGATTTTCAATATTGGTCCTTTAGTGGAGTCGACCATTATTAAGAATTATAAGCCGGAAATAATTTGTGAATTATTGAGTCTGTGCTATATTCTCAAGCTTCGTTCATGTGGGTCCATAAGGTCTCAATGATGCACATTTAGAAGAGATTAATTGAACGCAATAAATTGATTTACTCATGAAATACAAATTGTGATTTGTATAGAGAAATTTATTTTCCAAGCAAATTAATGAATACTGTGTTATTCATTAATTATTGATTTTGTGAATTAAAGAACTTTATTATTGTAATAATAATTTTCTTGAGAATTCATAATAACAATATTAGAAAATAAAACGTTTCTCGTTTTATGTTATTCGATAACCATGAAACAATTTAATAACGAGTTATTAAATAATTGAGAGTTCTAAATTAAGTCGAATTTGGAAATTAAATCAAGGCAATTTGGGAAATAAAATTGAGAAACGAGTAGGACATACGGGCCGGCCATTAACATGGTTTTGGGCTGAATATCGATTCAACAAAAGCCCAAATGAAAGCCCATTAACAATGTCTATAAATAAAGGGTTTGAGGAAACCCTAGAAAAAAGTTTTTCTCTCTCTCTCTCTCTCTTTCTCTCCCTCTTGGCCGACCACCCTATCACCCGAGAGGACGAAAAATTTCGTTTCTTGTTTTCTCGTGTGCGTTCATCTGAGCCCACACTCATATTCTCGTTTTTCTTCTTGTGTCATCGTTGAATCAACTTGTGGTTGTTTGGTCCATTTTCGTTTTCTGGAAATCTGACCTCCGAACCAAAGATTCGATGAATCCGACGAATCTGAGTCTGCAAACCCAGATCTCTCTCCGAACCCATTTAAGTCAGTTCGTTGCTGACGCAACGCAAAAAACGGCGTCCCGATCCGAGCTTCCATGAGCTCTCAGCGTCGTCGCGAAGTTTCGCCTGCGATCTGCCTCCGCCCATCCGCGCGAACCTGCGCCTGACTCCGCCCGACCGCCCCTCTGCGTGTCCCAGCAGCCTGCCGCCTTTGTCCAGCCGAGTCTGCCTCTGCCCAGGTCGCTGCCGACGTCGCCGCTGTTCCTCCGCCTGAGCCCAGAGGTGCCTGCCCCTCTCAGCCGCTCCGGGGTCTCCTAGGGCCGTTGCCTTCTGCGTCGGACGAGTCCAGCCGCTGCCGCCCGTTCCCAACCTGCCGAGGACCGCGCGCCATCTGCTGCCAGCTTCCCGGACCAGCCCCAAGGACGCGCCTGCTTGCCGCCTTCGCTGCCCGTGTTGACGAGCCGAGGAAGTCTCTTGCAAATCCGGAATTGGAGAAGCTTGAAGATTCTCGCATCGAACTCGTTTTCAATTCCTCGACTGAGTTATTTATAACTCGACGATGTAAGTTTCGATAATCTTAAATACTCTTAATTGATATAATTGTTATGATTGTTTGGAGTGTTTGATTTTATTGAAATAACATGTTTAGAATTAAATTGTTAATTAACATGCTTATGATTTTAATGCCAATAGGTTGTTAGATATTAAATAGTTTAATATGATAGATCGATTTTATTATTAATTTCGCACGTAATTAGTTATGTTTAATAATAATTTACTTAAATCGTTAAGTAATTTCCTACAGTTCTTACAAGTTAAAGTACATTTTTTACAAGTTAAACCACATTTTTGACAAGTTAAAGTAAGTTTTTAACAAGTTAATGTATGTTTTTAACAAGTCAAACTTACGTTTTGACAAGTAAAAGTTATGTTTTGACAAGTTAATGTACGTTTTTTACAAGTTAAAGTACATTTTTTACAAATTAAAGTACATTTTTTACAAATTAAAGTCTATTTTTTACAAATTAAAGTACGTTTTTTACAAGTTGAATTACTTTATTACAAGTTAAAATACATTTGTTACAAGTTAACCCACATTTTTGACAAGTTAAAGTACGTTTTTTTACAAGTTAATGTGTGTTTTTAACAAGTTAAACTTACGTTTTGACAAATTAAAGTTGCATTTTGACAAGTTAAAGTAGGTTTTTTACAAGTTAAAGTACGTTTTTTACAAGTTGAAGTAAGTTTTTACAAGTTAAAGTACATTTGTTACAAGTTAAACAACATTTTTGACAAGTTAAAGTACGTTTTTTGCAAGTTAATGTATCTTTTTAACAAGTTTAACTAACGTTTTGACAAGTTAAAGTACGTTTTTTTCAAGTTAAAGTACGTTTGTTACAAGTTAAAGTTACGTTTTGTCAAGTTAAATTATTTTTTTAACAAGTTAAACTTACATTTTGACAAATTAAAGTTACCTTTTGACAAGTTAAAGTAGGTATTTTACATGTTAAAGTACGTTTTTTACAAGTTGAAGTACGTTTTTACAAGTTAAAGTACATTTTTTACAAGTTAAACCACATTTTTGAAAAGTTAAAAGTAAGTTTTTAACAAGTTAATGTATGTTTTTAACAAGTTAAACTTACGTTTTGAGAAGTTAAAGTTACGTTTTGACAAGTTAATGTACGATTTTTACAAGTTAAATTACATTTTTTACAAATTAATGTATATTTTTTACAATTTAAAGTACGTTTTGTACAAGTTGAAGTACTTTTTTACAAGTTAAAATACATTTGTTACAAGTTAACCCACATTTTTGACAAGTTAAAGTACGTTTTTTTACAAGTAAATGTGTGTTTTTAACAAGTTAAACTTACATTTTGACAAATTAAAGTTACGTTTTGACAAGTTAAAGTAGGTATGTTACATGTTAAAGTACGTTTTTTACAAGTTGAAGTACGTTCTTACAAGTTAAAGTACATTTTTTACAAGTTAAACGACATTTTTGACAAGTTAAATTAAGTTTTTAACAAGTTAATGTATGTTTTTAACAAGTCAAACTTACGTTTTAACAAGTTAAAGTTATGTTTTGACAAGTTAATGTACGTTTTTTACAAGTTAAAGTACATTTTTTACAAATTAAAGTACATTTTTTACAAATTAAAGTCTATTTTTTACAAATTAAAGTACGTTTTTTACAAGTTGAATTACTTTATTACAATTTAAAATACATTTGTTACAAGTTAACCCACATTTTTGACAAGTTAAAGTACGTTTTTTTACAAGTTAATGTGTGTTTTTAACAAGTTAAACTTACGTTTTGACAAATTAAAGTTGCATTTTGACAAGTTAAAGTAGGTTTTTTACAAGTTAAATACGTTTTTTACAAGTTGAAGTACGTTTTTACAAGTTAAAGTACATTTGTTACAAGTTAAACAACATTTTTGACAAGTTAAAGTACGTTTTTTGCAAGTTAATGTATCTTTTTAACAAGTTTAACTAACGTTTTGACAAGTTAAAGTTACGTTTTGACAAGTTAAAGTACGTTTTTTACAAGTTGAAGTACGTTTTTACAAGTTAAAGTACATTTTTTACAAGTTAAACCACATTTTTGACAAGTTAGAGTACGTTTTTTACAAGTTAATGTATCTTTTTAACAAGTTTAACTAACGTTTTGACAAGTTAAAGTTACGTTTTGACAAGTTAAAGTACGTTTTTTACAAGTTGAATTACTTTTTTACAAGTTAAATTACTTTTTTTTACAAGTTAATGTGTGTTTTTAACAAGTTAAACTTACGTTTTGACAAATTAATGTTACATTTTGATATGTTAAAGTAGGTTTTTTACAAGTTAAAGTACGTTTTTTACAAGTTGAAGTACGTTTTTACAAGTTAAAGTACATTTGTTACAAGTTAAACGACATTTTTGACAAGTTAAAGTACGTTTTTAACAAGTTAATTTATCTTTTTAACAAGTGAAACTAACGTTTTGACAAGTTAAAGTTACGTTTTGACAAGTTAAAGTACGTTTTTTTCAAGTTAAAGTACGTTTTTACAAGTTAAAGTACATTTGTTACAAGTTAAACGACATTTTTGACAAGTTAAAGTACGTTTTTAACAAGTTAATGTATCTTTTTAACAAGTGAAACTAACGTTTTGACAAGTTAAAGTTACGTTTTGACAAGTTAAAGTACATTTTTTTCAAGTTAAAGTACGTTTTTTACAAGTTAAAGTTACGTTTTGACAAGTTAAATTATGTTTTTAACAAGTAAAACTTACATTTTGACAAATTAAAGTTACGTTTTGACAAGTTAAAGTAGGTATTTTACATGTTAAAGTACGTTTTTTACAAGTTGAAGTACGTTTTTACAAGTTAAAGTACATTTTTTACAAGTTAAACCACATTTTTGACAAGTTAAAGTAAGTTTTTAACAAGTTAATGTATCTTTTTAACAAGTGAAACTAACGTTTTGACAAGTTAAAGTTACGTTTTGACAAGTTAAAGTACGTTTTTTTCAAGTTAAAGTATGTTTGTTACAAGTTAAAGTTACGTTTTGACAAGTTAAATTATGTTTTTAACAAGTAAAACTTACATTTTGACAAATTAAAGTTACGTTTTGACAAGTTAAAGTAGGTATTTTACATGTTAAAGTACGTTTTTTACAAGTTGAAGTACGTTTTTACAAGTTAAAGTACATTTTTTACAAGTTAAACCACATTTTTGACAAGTTAAAGTAAGTTTTTAACAAGTTAATGTATGTTTTTAACAAGTTAAACTTACGTTTTGACAAGTTAAAGTTACGTTTTGACAAGTTAATGTACGTTTTTTACAAGTTAAAGTATATTTTTTACAAATTAAAGTATATTTTTTACAATTTAAAGTACGTTTTTTACAAGTTGAAGTACTTTTTTACGAGTTAAAATACATTTGTTACCAGTTAACCCACATTTTTGACAAGTTAAAGTACGTTTTTTTACAAGTTAAACTTACGTTTTGACAAATTAAAGTTGCATTTTGACAAGTTAAAGTAGGTTTGTTACAAGTTAAAGTACGTTTTTTACAAGTTGAAGTACGTTTTTACAAGTTAAAGTACATTTGTTACAAGTTAAACCACATTTTTGACAAGTTAAAGTACATTTTTTGCAAGTTAATGTATCTTTTTAACAAGTTTAACTAACGTTTTGACAAGTTAAAGTTACGTTTTGACAAGTTAAAGTACGATTTTTACAAGTTGAAGTACGTTTTTAAAAGTTAAAGTACATTTTTTACAAGTTAAACCACAGTTTTGACAAGTTAAAGTAAGTTTTTACCAAGTTAATGTATGTTTTTAACAAGTTAAACTTACGTTTTGACAAGTTAAAGTTACGTTTTGACAAGTTAATGTACGTTTTTGACAAGTTAAAGTACATTTTTTACAAATTAAAGTATATTTTTTACAAATTAAAGTACGTTTTTTACAAGTTGAAGTATTTTTTACAAGTTAAAATACATTTGTTACAAGTTAACCCACATTTTTAACAAGTTAAAGTACGTTTTTTACAAGTTAATGTGTGTTTTTAACAAGTTAAACTTACGTTTTGACAAATTAAAGTTACATTTTGATTAGTTAATGTAGGTTTTTTACAAGTTAAAGTACGTTTTTTACAAGTTGAAGTACGTTTTTACAAGTTAAAGTACATTTGTTACAAGTTAAACCATATTTTTGACAAGTTAAATTACGTTTTTTACAAGTTAATGTATCTTTTTAACAAGTTTAACTAACGTTTTGACAAGTTAAAGTTACGTTTTGACAAGTTAATGTAGGTTTTTTACAAGTTAAAGTTACGTTTTGACAAGTTAAAGTACGTTTTTTACAAGTTGAAGTACTTTTTTACAAGTTAAAATACATTTGTTACAACTTAACCCACATTTTTGACAAGTTAAAGTACGTTTTTTTACAAGTTAATGTGTGTTTTTAACAAGTCAAACTTACGTTTTGACAAATTAAAGTTACATTTTGATTAGTTAATGTAGGTTTTTTACAAGTTAAAGTACGTTTTTTACAAGTTGAAGTACGTTTTTACAAGTTAAAGTACATTTGTTACAAGTTAAACCATATTTTTGACAACTTAAAGTACGTTTTTTACAAGTTAATGTATCTTTTTAACAAGTTTAACTAACATTTTGACAAGTTAAAGTTACGTTTTGACAAGTTAATGTAGGTTTTTTACAAGTTAAAGTTACGTTTTAACAAGTTAAAGTACGTTTTTTACAAGTTGAAGTACTTTTTTACAAGTTAAAGTACATTTGTTACAAGTTAAACCACATTTTTGACAAGTTAAAGTACGTTTTTTACAATTTAATGTATCTTTTTAACAAGTTTAACTAACATTTTTACAAGTTAAAGTTACGTTTTGACAAGTTAAAGTACGGTTTTTACAAGTTGAAGTACGTTTTTACAAGTTAAAGTACATTATTTACAAGTTAAACCACATTTTTGACAAGTTAAAGTACGTTTTTTACAAGTTAATGTATCTTTTTAACAAGTTTAACTAACGTTTTGACAAGTTAAAGTTACGTTTTGATAAGTTAATGTAGGTTTTTTACAAGTTAAAGTTACGTTTTGACAAGTTAAACTACGTTTTTTACAAGTTGAAGTACGTTTTTACAAGTTAAAGTACATTTGTTACAAGTTAAACCACATTTTTGACAAGTTAAAGTACGTTTTGAACAAGTTAATGTATCTTTTTAACAAGTTTAACTAACGTTTTGACAAGTTAAAGTTACGTTTTGACAAGTTAAATTACGTTGTTTACAAGTTAGAGTACGTTTGTTACAAGTTAAAGTTACGTTTTGACAAGTTAAATTATGTTTTTAACAAGTTAAACTTACATTCTGACAAATTAAAGTTACGTTTTGACATGTTAAAGTAGATTTTTACATGTTAAATTACGTTTTTTACAAGTTGAAGTACGTTTTTACAAGTTAAAGTACATTTTTTACAAGTTATAGTAAGTTTTTAACAAGTTAATGTATGTTTTTAACAAGTTAAACTTACGTTTTTACAAGTTAAAGTTACGTTTTGACAAGTTAATGTACGTTTTTGACAAGTTAAAGTACATTTTTTACAAATTAAAGTATATTTTTTACAAATTAAAGTACGTTTTTTACAAGTTGAAGTACTTTTTTACAAGTTAAAATACATTTGTTACAAGTTAACCCACATTTTTTACAAGTTAAAGTACGTTTTTTACAAGTTAATGTGTGTTTTTAACAAGTCAAACTTATGTTTTGACAAATTAAAGTTACATTTTGATAAGTTAATGTAGGTTTTTTACAAGTTAAAGTACGTTTTTTACAAGTTGAAGTACGTTTTTACAAGTTAAAGTACATTTGTTACAAGTTAAACCATATTTTTGACAAGTTAAAGTACGTTTTTTACAAGTTAATGTATCTTTTTAACAAGTTTAACTAACGTTTTGACAAGTTAAAGTTACGTTTTGACAAGTTAATGTAGGTTTTTTACAAGTTAAAGTTACGTTTTGACAAGTTAAAGTACGTTTTTTACAAGTTGAAGTACTTTTTTACAAGTTAAAATACATTTGTTACAACTTAACCCACATTTTTGACAAGTTAAAGTACGTTTTTTTACAAGTTAATGTGTCTTTTTAACAAGTTCAACTTACGTTTTGACAAATTAAAGTTACATTTTGATAAGTTAAAGTAGGTTTTTTACAAGTTAAAGTACGTTTATTACAAGTTGAAGTACGTTTATACAAGTTAAAGTACATTTGTTACATGTTAAACCACATTTTTGACAAGTTAAAGTACGTTTTTTACAATTTAATGTATCTTTTTAACAAGTTTAACTAACGTTTTTACAAGTTAAAGTTACGTTTTGACAAGTTAAAGTACGCTTTTTACAAGTTGAAGTACGTTTTTAAAAGTTAAAGTACATTTTTTACAAGTTAAAGTACGTTTTTTACAAGTTAATGTATCTTTTTAACAAGTTTAACTAACGTTTTGACAAGTTAAAGTTACGTTTTGATAAGTTAATGTAGGTTTTTTACAAGTTAAAGTTACGTTTTGACAAGTTAAAGTACGTTTTTTACAAGTTGAAGTACGTTTTTACAAGTTAAAGTACATTTGTTACAAGTTAAACCACATTTTTGACAAGTTAGAGTACGTTTTTAACAAGTTAATGTATCTTTTTAACAAGTTTAACTAACGTTTTGACAAGTTGAAGTTACGTTTTGACAAGTTAAAGTACGTTTTTTACAAGTTAAAGTACGTTTTTAACAAGTTAAAGTTACGTTTTGACAAGTTAAAGTACGTTTTTTACAAGTTAGAATACGTTTGTTACAAGTTAAAGTTACGTTTTGACATGTTAAATTATGTTTTTAACAAGTTAAACTTACATTCTGACAAATTAAAGTTACGTTTTGACAAGTTAAAGTAGATTTTTACATGTTAAAGTACGTGTTTTACAAGTTGAAGTACGTTTTTACAAGTTAAAGTACATTTTTTACAAGTTAAACCACATTTTTGACAAGTTATAGTAAGTTTTTAACAAGTTAATGTATGTTTTTAACAAGTTAAACTTACGTTTTGACAAGTTAAAGTTACGTTTTGACAAGTTAATGTACGTTTTTGACAAGTTAAAGTACATTTTTTACAAATTAAAGTATATTTTTTACAAAATAAAGTACGTTTTTTACAAGTTGAAGTACTTTTTTACAAGTTAAAATACATTTGTTACAAGTTAACCCACATTTTTGACAAGTTAAAGTACGTTTTTTACAAGTTAATGTGTGTTTTTAACAAGTTAAACTTACGTTTTGACAAATTAAAGTTACATTTTGATAAGTTAATGTAGGTTTTTTACAAGTTAAAGTACGTTTTTTACAAGTTGAAGTACGTTTTTACAAGTTAAAGTACATTTGTTACAAGTTAAACCATATTTTTGACAAGTTAAAGTACGTTTTTTACAAGTTAATGTATCTTTTTAACAAGTTTAACTAACGTTTTGACAAGTTAAAGTTACGTTTTGACAAGTTAATGTAGTTTCTTTACAAGTTAAAGTTACGTTTTGACAAGTTAAAGTACGTTTTTTACAAGTTGAAGTACTTTTTTATAAGTTAAAATACATTTGTTACAAGTTAACCCACATTTTTGACAAGTTAAAGTACGTTTTTTTACAAATTAATGTGTGTTTTTAACAATTTCAACTTACGTTTTGACAAATTAAAGTTACATTTTGATAAGTTAAAGTAGGTTTTTTACAAGTTAAAGTACGTTTTTTACAAGTTGAAGTACGTTTTTACAAGTTAAAGTACATTTGTTACAAGTTAAACCACATTTTTGACAAGTTAAAGTACGTTTTTTACAATTTAATGTATCTTTTTAACAAGTTTAACTAACGTTTTTACAAGTTAAAGTTACGTTGACAAGTTAAAGTACGCTTTTTACAAGTTGAAGTACGTATTTACAAGTTAAAGTACATTTTTTACAAGTTAAACCACATTTTTGACAAGTTAAAGTAAGTTTTTACCAAGTTAATGTATGTTTTTAACAAGTTAAACTTACGTTTTGACAAGTTAAAGTTACGTTTTTTTACAAGTTAAAGTACATTTTTTACAAATTAAAGTACGTTTTTTACAAATTAAAGTACGTTTTTTACAAGTTGAAGTACATTTTTAGAAGTTAAAATACATTTGTTACAAGTTAACCCACATTTTTGACAAGTTAAAGTACGTTTTTTTACAACTTAATGTGTGTTTTTAACAAGTTAAACTTACGTTTTGACAAATTAAAGTTACATTTTGACAAGTTAAAGTGGGCTTTTTACAAGTTAAAGTACGGTTTTTACAAGTTGAAGTACGTTTTTACAAGTTAAAGTACATTTGTTACAAGTTAAACCACATTTTTGACAAGTTAAAGTACGTTTTTTACAAGTTAATGTATCTTTTTAACAAGTATAACTAACGTTTTGACAAGTTAAAGTTACGTTTTGACAAGTTAATGTAGGTTTTTTACAAGTTAAAGTTACGTTTTGACAAGTTAAAGTACGTTTTTTACAAGTTGAAGTACTTTTTTACAAGTTAAAATACATTTGTTACTAGTTAACCCACATTTTTGACAAGTTAAATAACATTTTTTTACAAGTTAATGTGTGTTTTTAACAAGTTAAACTTACGTTTTGACAAATTAATGTTACATTTTGATATGTTAAAGTAGGTTTTTTACAAGTTAAAGTACGTTTTTACAAGTTAAAGTACATTTGTTACAAGTTAAACCACATTTTTGACAAGTTAAAGTACGTTTTTTACAAGTTAATGTATATTTTTAACAAGTTTAACTAACGTTTTGACAAGTTAAAGTTACGTTTTAAAAAGTTAATGTAGGTTTTTTACAAGTTAAAGTTACTTTTTGACAAGTTAAACTACGTTTTTTACAAGTTGAAGTACTTTTTTACAAGTTAAAATTCGTTTTTTACAAGTTAACCCACATTTTTGACAAGTTAAAGTACATTTTTTTACAAGTTAATATGTGTTTTTAACAAGTTAAACTTACGTTTTGACAAATTAAAGTTACATTTTGATAAGTTAATGTAGGTTTTTTACAAGTTAAAGTACGTTTTTTACAAGTTGAACTACGTTTTTACAAGTTAAAGTACATTTGTTACAAGTTAGACCATATTTTTGACAAGTTAAAGTACGTTTTTTACAAGTTAATGTATCTTTTTAACAAGTTTAACTAACGTTTTGACAAGTTAAAGGTACTTTTTGACAAGTTAATGTAGGTTTTTTACAAGTTAAAGTTACGTTTTGACAAGTTAAAGTACGTTTTTTACAAGTTGAAGTACTTTTTTACAAGTTAAAATACATTTGTTACAAGTTAACCCACATTTTTGACAAGTTCAAGTACGTTTTTTTACAAGTTAATGTGTGTTTTTAACAAGTTCGACTTACGTTTTGACAAATTAAAGTTACATTTTGATAAGTTAAAGTAGGTTTTTTACAAGTTAAAGTACGTTTTTTACAAGTTGAAGTACGTTTATACAAGTTAAAGTACATTTGTTACAAGTTAAACCACATTTTTGACAAGTTAAAGTACGATTTTTACAAGTTAATGTATCTTTTTAACAAGTTTAACTAACGTTTTGACAAGTTAAAGTTACGTTTTGACAAGTTAATGTAGGTTTTTTACAAGTTAAAGTTACGTTTTGACAAGTTAAAGTACGTTTTTTACAAGTTGAAGTACTTTTTTACAAGTTAAAATACATTTGTTACAAGTTAACCCACATTTTTGACAAGTTAAATAACGTTTTTTTACAAGTTAATGTGTGTTTTTAACAAGTTAAACTTACGTTTTGACAAATTAATGTTACATTTTGATATGTTAAAGTAGGTTTTTTACAAGTTAAAGTACGTTTTTTACAAGTTGAAGTACGTTTTTACAAGTTAAAGTACATTTGTTACAAGTTAAACCACATTTTTGACAAGTTAAAGTACGTTTTTTACAAGTTAATGTATCTTTTTAACAAGTTTAACTAACGTTTTAACAAGTTAATGTAGGTTTTTTACAAGTTAAAGTTACGTTTTGACAAGTTAAACTACTTTTTTTACAAGTTGAAGTACTTTTTTACAAGTTAAAATTCATTTGTTACAAGTTAACCCACATTTTTGACAAGTTAAATTACGTTTTTTTACAAGTTAATGTGTGTTTTTAACAAGTTAAACTTACGTTTTGACAAATTAAAGTTACATTTTGATAAGTTAATGTAGGTTTTTTACAAGTTAAAGTACGTTTTTTACAAGTTGAAGTACGTTTTTACAAGTTAAAGTACATTTGTTACAAGTTAAACCATATTTTTGACAAGTTAAAGTACGTTTTTTACAAGTTAATGTATCTTTTTAACAAGTTTAACTAAAATTTTGACAAGTTAAAGTTACGTTTTGACAAGTTAAAGTATGTTTTTTACAAGTTAATGTATCTTTTTAACAAGTATAACTAACGTTTTGACAAGTTAAAGTTACGTTTTGACAAGTTAATGTAGGTTTTTTACAAGTTAAAGTTACGTTTTGACAAGTTAAAGTACGTTTTTTAGAAGTTGAAGTACTTTTTTACAAGTTAAAATACATTTGTTACTAGTTAACCCACATTTTTGACAAGTTAAATAACGTTTTTTTACAAGTTAATGTGTGTTTTTAACAAGTTAAACTTACGTTTTGACAAATTAATGTTACATTTTGATATGTTAAAGTAGGTTTTTTACAAGTTAAAGTACGTTTTTACAAGTTAAAGTACATTTGTTACAAGTTAAACCACATTTTTGACAAGTTAAAGTACGTTTTTTACAAGTTAATGTATATTTTTAACAAGTTTAACTAACGTTTTGACAAGTTAAAGTTACGTTTTAACAAGTTAATGTAGGTTTTTTACAAGTTAAAGTTACTTTTTGACAAGTTAAACTACGTTTTTTACAAGTTGAAGTACTTTTTTACAAGTTAAAATTCATTTTTTACAAGTTAACCCACATTTTTGACAAGTTAAAGTACATTTTTTTACAAGTTAATGTGTGTTTTTAACAAGTTAAACTTACGTTTTGACAAATTAAAGTTACATTTTGATAAGTTAATGTAGGTTTTTTACAAGTTAAAGTACGTTTTTTACAAGTTGAACTACGTTTTTACAAGTTAAAGTACATTTGTTACAAGTTAAACCATATTTTTGACAAGTTAAAGTACGTTTTTTTACAAGTTAATGTATCTTTTTAACAAGTTTAACTAACGTTTTGACAAGTTAAAGGTACTTTTTGACAAGTTAATGTAGGTTTTTTACAAGTTAAAGTTACGTTTTGACAAGTTAAAGTACGTTTTTTACAAGTTGAAGTACGTTTTTACAATTTAAAGTACATTTGTTACAAGTTAAACCACATTTTTGACAAGTTAAAGTACGTTTTTTACAAGTTAATGTATCTTTTTAACAAGTTTAACTAACGTTTTAACAAGTTAATGTAGGTTTTTTGTAAGTTAAAGTTACGTTTTGACAAGTTAAACTACTTTTTTTACAAGTTGAAGTACTTTTTTACAAGTTAAAATTCATTTGTTACAAGTTAACCCACATTTTTGACAAGTTAAAGTACGTTTTTTTACAAGTTAATGTGTGTTTTTAACAAGTTAAACTTACGTTTTGACAAATTAAAGTAACATTTTGATAAGTTAATGTAGGTTTTTTACAAGTTAAAGTACGTTTTTTACAAGTTGAAGTACGTTTTTACAAGTTAAAGTACATTTGTTACAAGTTAAACCATATTTTTGACAAGTTAAAGTACGTTTTTTACAAGTTAATGTATCTTTTTAACAAGTTTAACTAAAATTTTGACAAGTTAAAGTTACGTTTTGACAAGTTAATGTAGGTTTTTTACAAGTTAAAGTTACGTTTTGACAATTTAAAGTACGTTTTTTACAAGTTGAAGTACTTTTTTACAAGTTAAAATACATTTGTTACAAGTTAACCCACATTTTTGACAAGTTAAATAACGTTTTTTTACAAGTTAATGTGTTTTTAACAAGTTAAACTTACGTTTTGACAAATTAATGTTACATTTTGATATGTTAAAGTAGGTTTTTTACAAGTTAAAGTACGTTTTTTACAAGTTGAAGTACGTTTTTACAAGTTAAAGTACATTTGTTACAAGTTAAACCACATTTTTGACAAGTTAAATTACGTTTTTTACAAGTTAATGTATCTTTTTAACAAGTTTAACTAACGTTTTAACAAGTTAATGTATGTTTTTTACAAGTTAAAGTTACGTTTTGACAAGTTAAACTACTTTTTTTACAAGTTGAAGTACTTTTTTACAAGTTAAAATTCATTTTTTACAAGTTAACCCACATTTTTGACAAGTTAAAGTATGTTTTTTTACAAGTTAATGTGTGTTTTTAACAAGTTAAACTTACGTTTTGACAAATTAAAGTTACATTTTGATAAGTTAATGTAGGTTTTTTACAAGTTAAAGTACGTTTTGTACAAGTTGAAGTACGTTTTTACAAGTTAAAGTACATTTGTTACAAGTTAAACCATATTTTTGACAAGTTAAAGTACGTTTTTTACAAGTTAATGTATCTTTTTAACAAGTATAACTAACGTTTTGACAAGTTAAAGTTACGTTTTGACAAGTTAATGTACGTTTTTTACAAGTTAAAGTTACGTTTTGACAAGTTAAAGTATGTTTTTTAGAAGTTGAAGTACTTTTTTACAAGTTAAAATACATTTGTTACTAGTTACCCCACATTTTTGACAAGTTAAATAACGTTTTTTTACAAGTTAATGTGTGTTTTTAACAAGTTAAACTTACGTTTTGACAAATTAATGTTACATTTTGATATGTTAAAGTAGGTTTTTTACAAGTTAAAGTACGTTTTTACAAGTTAAAGTATATTTGTTACAAGTTAAACCACATTTTTGACAAGTTAAAGTACGTTTTTTACAAGTTAATGTATATTTTTAACAAGTTTAACTAACGTTTTGACAAGTTAAAGTTACGTTTAACAAGTTAATGTAGGTTTTTTACAAGTTAAAGTTACTTTTTGACAAGTTAAACTACGTTTTTTACAAGTTGAAGTACTTTTTTACAAGTTAAAATTCATTTTTTACAAGTTAACCCACATTTTTTACAAGTTAAAGTACATTTTTTTACAAGTTAATGTGTGTTTTTAACAAGTTAAACTTACGTTTTGACAAATTAAAGTTACATTCTGATAAGTTAATGTAGGTTTTTTACATGTTAAAGTACGTTTTTTACAAGTTGAACTACGTTTTTACAAGTTAAAGTACATTTGTTACAAGTTAAACCATATTTTTGACAAGTTAAAGTACGTTTTTTTACAAGTTAATGTATCTTTTTAACAAGTTTAACTAACGTTTTGACAAGTTAAAGGTACTTTTTGACAAGTTAATGTAGGTTTTTTACAAGTTAAAGTTACGTTTTGACAAGTTAAAGTACGTTTTTTACAAGTTGAAGTACGTTTTTACAAGTTAAAGTACATTTGTTACAAGTTAAACCATATTTTTGACAAGTTAAAGTACGTTTTTTACAAGTTAATGTATCTTTTTAACAAGTATAACTAACGTTTTGACAAGTTAAAGTTACGTTTTGACAAGTTAATGTAGGTTTTTTACAAGTTAAAATTACGTTTTGACAAGTTAAAGTACGTTTTTTACAAGTTGAAGTACTTTTTTACAAGTTAAAATACATTTGTTACTAGTTACCCCACATTTTTGACAAGTTAAATAACGTTTTTTTACAAGTTAATGTGTGTTTTTAACAAGTTAAACTTACGTTTTGACAAATTAATGTTACATTTTGATATGTTAAAGTAGGTTTTTTACAAGTTAAAGTACGTTTTTACAAGTTAAAGTACATTTGTTACAAGTTAAACCACATTTTTGACAAGTTAAAGTACGTTTTTTACAAGTTAATGTATATTTTTAACAAGTTTAACTAACGTTTTGACAAGTTAAAGTTACGTTTAACAAGTTAATGTAGGTTTTTTACAAGTTAAAGTTACTTTTTGACAAGTTAAACTACGTTTTTTACAAGTTGAAGTACTTTTTTACAAGTTAAAATTCATTTTTTACAAGTTAACCCACATTTTTTACAAGTTAAAGTACATTTTTTTACAAGTTAATGTGTGTTTTTAACAAGTTAAACTTTCGTTTTGACAAATTAAAGTTACATTCTGATAAGTTAATGTAGGTTTTTTACAAGTTAAAGTACGTTTTTTACAAGTTGAACTACGTTTTTACAAGTTAAAGTACATTTGTTACAAGTTAAACCATATTTTTGACAAGTTAAAGTACGTTTTTTTACAAGTTAATGTATCTTTTTAACAAGTTTAACTAACGTTTTGACAAGTTAAAGGTACTTTTTGACAAGTTAATGTAGGTTTTTTACAAGTTAAAGTTACGTTTTGACAAGTTAAAGTACGTTTTTTACAAGTTGAAGTACGTTTTTACAAGTTAAAGTACATTTGTTACAAGTTAAACCACATTTTTGACAAGTTAAAGTACGTTTTTTACAAGTTAATGTATCTTTTTAACAAGTTTAACTAACGTTTTAACAAGTTAATGTAGGTTTTTTACAAGTTAAAGTTACGTTTTGACAAGTTAAACTACTTTTTTAACAAGTTGAAGTACTTTTTTACAAGTTAAAATTCATTTGTTACAAGTTAACCCACATTTTTGACAAGTTAAACTACGTTTTTTTACAAGTTAATGTGTGTTTTTAACAAGTTAAACTTACGTTTTGACAAATTAAAGTTACATTTTGATAAGTTAATGTAGGTTTTTTACAAGTTAAAGTACGTTTTTTACAAGTTGAAGTACGTTTTTACAAGTTCAAGTACATTTGTTACAAGTTAAACCATATTTTTGACAAGTTAAAGTAAGTTTTTTACAAGTTAATGTATCTTTTTAACAAGTTTAACTAAAATTTTGACAAGTTAAAGTTACGTTTTGACAAGTTAATGTAGGTTTTTTAAAAGTTAAAGTTACGTTTTGACAAGTTAAAGTACGTTTTTTACAAGTTGAACTACGTTTTTACAAGTTAAAGTACATTTGTTACAAGTTAAACCATATTTTTGACAAGTTAAAGTACGTTTTTTTACAAGTTAATGTATCTTTTTAACAAGTTTAACTAACGTTTTGACAAGTTAAAGGTACTTTTTGACAAGTTAATGTAGGTTTTTTACAAGTTAAAGTTACGTTTTGACAAGTTAAAGTACGTTTTTTACAAGTTGAAGTACGTTTTTACAAGTTAAAGTACATTTGTTACAAGTTAAACCATATTTTTGACAAGTTAAAGTACGTTTTTTACAAGTTAATGTATCTTTTTAACAAGTATAACTAACGTTTTGACAAGTTAAAGTTACGTTTTGACAAGTTAATGTAGGTTTTTTACAAGTTAAAATTACGTTTTGACAAGTTAAAGTACGTTTTTTACAAGTTGAAGTACTTTTTTACAAGTTAAAATACATTTGTTACTAGTTACCCCACATTTTTGACAAGTTAAATAACGTTTTTTTACAAGTTAATGTGTGTTTTTAACAAGTTAAACTTACGTTTTGACAAATTAATGTTACATTTTGATATGTTAAAGTAGGTTTTTTATAAGTTAAAGTACGTTTTTACAAGTTAAAGTACATTTGTTACAAGTTAAACCACATTTTTGACAAGTTAAAGTACGTTTTTTACAAGTTAATGTATATTTTTAACAAGTTTAACTAACGTTTTGACAAGTTAAAGTTACGTTTAACAAGTTAATGTAGGTTTTTTACAAGTTAAAGTTACTTTTTGACAAGTTAAACTACGTTTTTTACAAGTTGAAGTACTTTTTTACAAGTTAAAATTCATTTTTTACAAGTTAACCCACATTATTTACAAGTTAAAGTACATTTTTTTACAAGTTAATGTGTGTTTTTAACAAGTTAAACTTACGTTTTGACAGATTAAAGTTACATTCTGATAAGTTAATGTAGGTTTTTTACAAGTTAAAGTACGTTTTTTACAAGTTGAACTACGTTTTTACAAGTTAAAGTACATTTGTTACAAGTTAAACCATATTTTTGACAAGTTAAAGTACGTTTTTTTACAAGTTAATGTATCTTTTTAACAAGTTTAACTAACGTTTTGACAAGTTAAAGGTACTTTTTGACAAGTTAATGTAGGTTTTTTACAAGTTAAAGTTACGTTTTGACAAGTTAAAGTACGTTTTTTACAAGTTGAAGTACGTTTTTTACAAGTTAAAGTACATTTGTTACAAGTTAAACCACATTTTTGACAAGTTAAAGTACGTTTTTTACAAGTTAATGTATCTTTTTAACAAGTTTAACTAACGTTTTAACAAGTTAATGTAGGTTTTTTACAAGTTAAAGTTACGTTTTGACAAGTTAAACTACTTTTTTAACAAGTTGAAGTACTTTTTTACAAGTTAAAATTCATTTGTTACAAGTTAACCCACATTTTTGACAAGTTAAACTACGTTTTTTTACAAGTTAATGTGTGTTTTTAACAAGTTAAACTACGTTTTGACAAATTAAAGTTACATTTTGATAAGTTAATGTAGGTTTTTTACAAGTTAAAGTACGTTTTTTACAAGTTGAAGTACGTTTTTACAAGTTAAAGTACATTTGTTACAAGTTAAACCATATTTTTGACAAGTTAAAGTACGTTTTTTACAAGTTAATGTATCTTTTTAACAAGTTTAACTAAAATTTTGACAAGTTAAAGTTACGTTTTGACAAGTTAATGTAGGTTTTTTAAAAGTTAAAGTTACGTTTTGACAAGTTAAAGTACGTTTTTTACAAGTTGAAGTACTTTTTTACAAGTTAAAATACATTTGTTACAAGTTAACCCACATTGTTTACAAGTTAAAGTACGTTTTTAATAAGTTAATGTATCTTTTTAACAAGTTTAACTAACGTTTTGACAAGTTGAAGTTACGTTTTGACAAGTTAAAGTACGTTTTTTACAAGTTAAAGTACGTTTTTAACAAGTTAAAGTTACGTTTTGACAAGTTAAAGTACGTTTTTTACAAGTTAGAGTACGTTTGTTACAAGTTAAAGTTACGTTTTGACAAGTTAAATTATGTTTTTAACAAGTTAAATTTACATTCTGAGAAATTAAAGTTACGTTTTGACAAGTTAAAGTAGATTTTTACATGTTAAAGTACGTTTTTTACAAGTTGAAGTACGTTTTTACAAGTTAAAGTACATTTTTTACAAGTTAAACCACATTTTTGACAAGTTATAGTAAGTTTTTAACAAGTTAATGTATGTTTTTAACAAGTTAAAGTTACGTTTTGACAAGTTAAAGTTACGTTTTGACAAGTTAATGTACGTTTTTGACAAGTTAAAATACATTTTTTACAAATTAAAGTATATTTTTTACAAATTAAAGTACGTTTTTTACAAGTTGAAGTACTTTTTTCCAAGTTAAAATACATTTGTTACAAGTTAACCCACATTTTTGACAAGTTAAAGTACGTTTTTTACAAGTTAATGTGTGTTTTTAACAAGTTAAACTTACGTTTTGACAAATTAAAGTTACATTTTGATAAGTTAATGTAGGTTTTTTACAAGTTAAAGTACGTTTTTTACAAGTTGAAGTACGTTTTTACAAGTTAAAGTACATTTGTTACAAGTTAAACCATATTTTTGACAAGTTAAAGTACGTTTCTTACAAGTTAATGTATCTTTTTAACAAGTTTAACTAACGTTTTGACAAGTTAAAGTTACTTTTTGACAAGTTAATGTAGGTTTTTTACAAGTTAAAGTTACGTTTTGACAAGTTAAAGTACGTTTTTTACAAGTTGAAGTACTTTTTTACAAGTTAAAATACATTTGTTACAAGTTAACCCACATTTTTGACAAGTTAAAGTACGTTTTTTTACAAGTTAATGTGTGTTTTTAACAAGTTCAACTTACGTTTTGACAAATTAAAGTTACATTTTGATAAGTTAAAGTAGGTTTTTTACAAGTTAAAGTACGTTTTTTACAAGTTGAAGTACGTTTTTACAAGTTAAAGTACATTTGTTACAAGTTAAACCACATTTTTGACAAGTTAAAGTACGATTTTTACAAGTTAATGTATCTTTTTAACAAGTTTAACTAACGTTTTGACAAGTTAAAGTTACGTTTTGACAAGTTAATGTAGGTTTTTTACAAGTTAAAGTTATGTTTTGACAAGTTAAAGTACGTTTTTTACAAGTTGAAGTACTTTTTTACAAGTTAAAATACATTTGTTACAAGTTAACCCACATTTTTGACAAGTTAAAGTACGTTTTTTTACAACTTAATGTGTGTTTTTAACAAGTTAAACTTACGTTTTGACAAATTAAAGTTACATTTTGACAAGTTAAAGTGGGCTTTTTACAAGTTAAAGTACGGTGTTTACAAGTTGAAGTACGTTTTTATAAGTTAAAGTACATTTGTTACAAGTTAAACCACATTTTTGACAAGTTAAAGTACGTTTTTTACAAGTTAATGTATCTTTTTAACAAGTTTAACTAACGTTTTGACAAGTTAAAGTTACGTTTTGACAAGTTAATGTAGGTTTTTTACAAGTTAAAGTTACGTTTTGACAAGTTAAAGTACGTTTTTTACAAGTTGAAGTAATTTTTTACAAGTTAAAATACATTTGTTACAAGTTAACCCACATTTTTGACAAGTTAAATAACGTTTTTTTACAAGTTAATGTGTGTTTTTAACAAGTTAAACTTACGTTTTGACAAATTAATGTTACATTTTGATATGTTAAAGTAGGTTTTTTACAAGTTAAAGTACGTTTTTACAAGTTGAAGTATGTTTTTACAAGTTATAGTACATTTGTTACAAGTTAAACCACATTTTTGACAAGTTAAAGTACGTTTTTTACAAGTTAATGTATCTTTTTAACAAGGTTAACTAACGTTTTGACAAGTTAAAGTTACGTTTTGACAAGTTAATGTAGGTTTTTTACAAGTTAAAGTTACGTTTTGAGAAGTTAAAGTACGTTTTTTACAAGTTGAAGTACGTTTTTACAAGTTAATGTACATTTTTTTACAAGTTAAACCACATTTTTGACAAATTAAAGTAAGTTTTTACCAAATTAATGTATGTTTTTAACAAGTTAAACTTACGTTTTGACAAGTTAAAGTTACGTTTTGACAAGTTAATGTACGTTTTTTTACAAGTTAAAGTACATTTTTTACAAATTAAAGTACGTTTTTTATAAATTAAAATACGTTTTTTACATGTTGAAGTACTTTTTTTACAAGTTAAAATACATTTGTTACAAGTTAACCCACATTTTTGACAAGTTAAAGTACGTTTTTTAACAACTTAATGTGTGTTTTTAACTAGTTAAACTTACGTTTTGACAAATTAAAGTTACATTTTGACAAATTAAAGTTACATTTTGACAAGTTAAAGTGGGCTTTTTACAAGTTAAAGTACGGTTTTTACAAGTTGAAGTACGTTTTTACAAGTTAAAGTACATATTTTTACAAGTTAAACCACATTTTTGACAAGTTAAAGTACGTTTTTTACAAGTTAATGTATCTTTTTAACAAGTTTAACTAACGTTTTGACAAGTTAAAGTTACGTTTTTACAAGTTAATGTAGGTTTTTTACAAGATAAAGTTACGTTTTGACAAGTTAAACTACGTAATTTACAAGTTGAAGTACTTTTTTACAAGTTAAAATACATTTGTTACAAGTTAACCCACATTTTTGACAAGTTAAAGTACGTTTTTTACAAGTTAATGTGTGTTTTTAACAAGTTAAACTTACATTTTGACAAATTAAAGTTATATATTGATAAATTAAAGTAGGTTTTTTTACAAGTTAAAGTACGTTTTTTACAAGTTGAAGTACGTTTTTACAAGTTAAAGTACTTTTGTTACAAGTTAAACCACATTTTTGACAAGTTAAAGTACGTTTTTTACAAGTTAATGTATCTTTTTAACAAGTTTAACTAACGTTTTGACAAGTTAAAGTTACGTTTTGACAAGTTAATGTAGGTTTTTTACAAGTTAAAGTTATGTTTTGACAAGTTAAAGTACGTTTTTTACAAGTTGAAGTACTTTTTTACAAGTTAAAATACATTTGTTACAAGTTAACCCACATTTTTGACAAGTTAAAGTACGTTTTTTTACAACTTAATGTGTGTTTTTAACAAGTTAAACTTACGTTTTGACAAGTTAAAGTTACGTTTTGACAAGTTAATGTACGTTTTTTTACAAGTTAAAGTACATTTTTTACAAATTAAAGTACGTTTTTTATAAATTAAAATACGTTTTTTACATGTTGAAGTACTTTTTTACAAGTTAAAATACATTTGTTACAAGTTAACCCACATTTTTGACAAGTTAAAGTACGTTTTTTAACAACTTAATGTGTGTTTTTAACTAGTTAAACTTACGTTTTGACAAATTAAAGTTACATTTTGACAAATTAAAGTTACTTTTTGACAAGTTAAAGTGGGCTTTTTACAAGTTAAAGTACGGTTTTTACAAGTTGAAGTACGTTTTTACAAGTTAAAGTACATTTGTTACAAGTTAAACCACATTTTTGACAAGTTAAAGTACGTTTTTTACAAGTTAATGTATCTTTTTAACAAGTTTAACTAACGTTTTGACAAGTTAAAGTTACGTTTTTACAAGTTAATGTAGGTTTTTTACAAGATAAAGTTACGTTTTGACAAGTTAAACTACGTATTTTACAAGTTGAAGTACTTTTTTACAAGTTAAAATACATTTGTTACAAGTTAACCCACATTTTTGACAAGTTAAAGTACGTTTTTTACAAGTTAATGTGTGTTTTTAACAAGTTAAACTTACATTTTGACAAATTAAAGTTATATATTGATAAATTAAAGTAGGTTTTTTTACAAGTTAAAGTACGTTTTTTACAAGTTGAAGTACGTTTTTACAAGTTAAAGTACTTTTGTTACAAGTTAAACCACATTTTTGACAAGTTAAAGTACGTTTTTTACAAGTTAATGTATCTTTTTAACAAGTTTAACTAACGTTTTGACAAGTTATAGTTACGTTTTGACAAGTTAATGTAGGTTTTTTACAACTTAAAGTTACGTTTTGACAAGTTAAAGTACGTTTTTTACAAGTTGAAGTACGTTTTTACAAGTTAATGTACATTTTTTACAAGTTAAACCACATATTTGACAAATTAAAGTAAGTTTTTACCAAATTAATGTATGTTTTTAACAAGTTAAACTTACGTTTTGACAAGTTAAAGTTACGTTTTGACAAGTTAATGTACGTTTTTTTACAAGTTAAAGTACATTTTTTACAAATTAAAGTACGTTTTTTTTAAATTAAAATACGTTTTTTACATGTTGAAGTACTTTTTTACAAGTTAAAATACATTTGTTACAAGTTAACCCACATTTTTGACAAGTTAAAGTACGTTTTTTAACAACTTAATGTGTGTTTTTAACTAGTTAAACTTACGTTTTGACAAATTAAAGTTACATTTTGACAAATTAAAGTTACATTTTGACAAGTTAAAGTGGGCTTTTTACAAGTTAAAGTACGGTTTTTACAAGTTGAAGTACGTTTTTACAAGTTAAAGTACATTTGTTACAAGTTAAACCACATTTTTGACAAGTTAAAGTACGTTTTTTACAAGTTAATGTATCTTTTTAACAAGTTTAACTAACGTTTTGACAAGTTAAAGTTACGTTTTTACAAGTTAATGTAGGTTTTTTACAAGTTAAAGTTATGTTTTGACAAGTTAAAGTACGTTTTTTACAAGTTGAAGTACTTTTTTACAAGTTAAAATACATTTGTTACAAGTTAACCCACATTTTTGACAAGTTAAAGTACGTTTTTTACAAGTTAATTTGTGTTTTTAACAAGTTAAACTTACATTTTGACAAATTAAAGTTATATATTGATAAATTAAAGTAGGTTTTTTTACAAGTTAAAGTACGTTTTTTACAAGTTGAAGTACGTTTTTACAAGTTAAAGTACATTTGTTACAAGTTAAACCACATTTTTGACAAGTTAAAGTACGTTTTTTACAAGTTAATGTATCTTTTTAACAAGTTTAACTAACCTTTTGACAAGTTAAAGTTACGTTTTGACAAGTTAATGTAGGTTTTTTACAAGTTAAAGTTACGTTTTGACAAGTTAAAGTACGTTTTTTACAAGTTGAAGTACTTTTTTACAAGTTAAAATACATTTGTTACAAGTTAACCCACATTTTTGACAAGTTAAAGTACGTTTTTTTACAAGTTAATGTGTGTTTTTAACAAGTTCGACTTACGTTTTGACAAATTAAAGTTACATTTTGATAAGTTAAAGTAGATTTTTTACAAGTTAAAGTACGTTTTTTACAAGTTGAAGTACGTTTTTACAAGTTAAAGTACATTTGTTACAAGTTAAACCACATTTTTGACAAGTTAAAGTACAATTTTTACAAGTTAATGTATCTTTTTAACAAGTTTAACTAACGTTTTGACAAGTTAAAGTTACGTTTTGACAAGTTAATGTAGGTTTTTTACAAGTTAAAGTTACGTTTTGACAAGTTAAAGTACGTTTTTTACAAGTTGAAGTACTTTTTTACAAGTTAAAATACATTTGTTACAAGTTAACCCACATTTTTGACAAGTGAAATAACGTTTTTTTACAAGTTAATGTATGTTTTTAACAAGTTAAACTTACGTTTTGACAAGTTAAAGTTACGTTTTGACAAGTTAATGTACGTTTTTTTACAAGTTAAAGTACATTTTTTACAAATTAAAGTACGTTTTTTATAAATTAAAATACGTTTTTTACAAGTTGAAGTACTTTTTTACAAGTTAAAATCCATTTGTTACAAGTTAACCCACATTTTTGACAAGTTAAAGTACGTTTTTTTACAACTTCATGTGTGTTTTTAACAAGTTAAACTTACGTTTTGACAAATTAAAGTTACATTTTGACAAGTTAAAGTGGGCTTTTTACAAGTTAAAGTACGGTTTTTAAAAGTTGACGTACGTTTTTACAAGTTAAAGTACATTTGTTACAAGTTAAACCACATTTTTGACAAGTTAAACTACGTTTTTTACAAGTTAATGTATCTTTTTAACAAGTTTAACTAACGTTTTGACAAGTTAAAGTTACGTTTTGACAAGTTAATGTAGGTTTTTTACAAGTTAAAGTTACGTTTTGACAAGTTAAAGTACGTTTTTTACAAGTTGAAGTACTTTTTTACAAGTTAAAATACATTTGTTACAAGTTAACCCACATTTTTGACAAGTTAAATAACGTTTTTTTACAAGTTAATGTGTGTTTTTAACAAGTTAAACTTACGTTTTGACAAATTAATGTTACATTTTGATATGTTAAAGTAGGTTTTTTACAAGTTAAAGTACATTTTTTACAAGTTGAAGTACGTTTTTACAAGTTAAAGTACTTTTGTTACAAGTTAAACCACATTTTTGACAAGTTAAAGTACGTTTTTTACAAGTTAATGTATCTTTTTAACAAGTTTAACTAACGTTTTGACAAGTTAATGTAGGTTTTTTACAAGTTAAAGTTACGTTTTGACAAGTTAAAGTACGTTTTTTACAAGTTGAAGTACGTTTTTACAAGTTAAAGTACATTTTTTACAAGTTAAACCACATTTTTGACAAGTTAAAGTAAGTTTTTACCAAGTTAATGTATGTTTTTAACAAGTTAAACTTATGTTTTGACAAGTTAAAGTTACGTTTTGACAAGTTAATGTACGTTTTTTTACAAGTTAAAGTACATTTTTTACAAATTAAAGTACGTTTTTTATAAATTAAAATATGTTTTTTACATGTTCAAGTACTTTTTTACAAGTTAAAATACATTTGTTACAAGTTAACCCACATTTTTGACAAGTTAAAGTACGTTTTTTTACAACTTAATGTGTGTTTTTAACAAGTTAAACTTACGTTTTGACAAATTAAAGTTACATTTTGACAAGTTAAAGTGGGCTTTTTACAAGTTAAAGTACGGTTTTTACAAGTTGAAGTACGTTTTTACAAGTTAAAGTACATTTGTTACAAGTTAAAACACATTTTTGACAAGTTAAAATAGGTTTTTTACAAGTTAATGTATCTTTTTAACAAGTTTAACTAACACTTTGACAAGTTAAAGTTACGTTTTGACAAGTTAAAGTAGGTTTTTTACAAGTTAAAGTTACGTTTTGACAAGTTAAACTACGTTTTATACAAGTTGAAGTACTTTTTTACAAGTTAAAATACATTTGTTACAAGTTAACCCACATTTTTGACAAGTTAAAGTACGTTTTTTACAAGTTAATGTGTGTTTTTAACAAGTTAAACTTACGTTTTGACAAATTAATGTTACATTTTGATATGTTAAAGTAGGTTTTTTACAAGTTAAAGTACATTTTTTACAAGTTGAAGTACGTTTTTACAAGTTAAAGTACATTTGTTACAAGTTAAACCAAATTTTTGACAAGTTAAAGTACGTTTTTTACAAGTTAATGTATCTTTTTAACAAGTTTAACTAACGTTTTGACAAGTTAAAATTACGTTTTAACAAGTTAATGTAGCTTTTTTACAAGTTAAAGTTACGTTTTGACCAGTTAAACTACGTTTTTTACAAGTTGAAGTACTTTTTTACAAGTTAAAATACATTTGTTACAAGTTAATCCACATTTTTGACAAGTTAAAGTACGTTTTTTACAAGTTAATGTGTGTTTTTAACAAGTTAAACTTACATTTTGACAAATTAAAGTTACATTTTGATAAGTTAAAGTAGGTTTTTTACAAGTTAAAGTACGTTTTTTACAAGTTGAAGTACGTTTTTACAAGTTAAAGTTCATTTGTTACAAGTTAAACCACATTTTTGACAAGTTAAAGTACGTTTTTTACAAGTTAATGTATCTTTTTAACAAGTTAAACTTACGTTTTGACAAGTTAAAGTTACGTTTTGACAAGTTAATGTACGTTTTTTTACAAGTTAAAGTACATTTTTTACAAATTAAAGTACGTTTTTTATAAATTAAAATACGTTCTTTATATGTTGAAGTACTTTTTTACAAGTTAAAATACATTTGTTACAAGTTAACCCACATTTTTGACAAGTTAAAGTACGTTTTTTACAAGTTAATGTGTGTTTTTAACAAGTTAAACTTACGTTTTGACAAATTAAAGTTACATTTTGATAAGTTAAAGTAGGTATTTTACAAGTTAAAGTACGGTTTTTTACAAGTTGAAGTACGTTTTTACCAGTTAAAGTAATTTGTTACAAGTTAACCCACATTTTTGACAAGTTAAACTACGTTTTTTACAAGTTGAAGTACTTTTTTACAAGTTAAAATACATTTGTTACAAGTTAACCCACATTTTTGACAAGTGAAAGTACGTTTTTTACAAGTTAATGTGTGCTTTTAACAAGTTAAACTTACGTTTTGACAAATTAAAGTTACATTTTGATAAGTTAAAGTAGGTTTTTTACAAGTTAAAGTACGTTTTTTACAAGTTGAAGTACGTTTTTACAAGTTAAAGTACATTTGTTACAAGTTAAACCACATTTTTGACAAGTTAAAGTACGTTTTTTACAAGTTAATGTATCTTTTTAACAAGTTTAACTAACGTTTTGACAAGTTAAAGTTACGTTTTAACAAGTTAATGTAGGTTTTTTAAAAGTTAAAGTTACGTTTTGACAAGTTAAACTACATTTTTTACAAGTTGAAGTACTTTTCTAAAAGTTAAAATACATTTGTTACAAGTCAACCCACATTTTTGACAAGTTAAAGTACGTTTTTTACAACTTAATGTGTGTTTTTAACAAGTTAAACTTACATTTTGACAAATTAAAGTTACATTTTGATAAGTTAAAGTAGGTTTTTTACAAGTTAAAGTACGTTTTTTAAAAGTTGAAGTACGTTTTTACAAGTTAAAGTACATTTGTTACAAGTTAAACCACATTTTTGACAAGTTAAAGTACGTTTTTTACAAGTTAATGTATCTTTTTAACAACTTTAACTAACGTTTTGACAAGTTAAAGTTACGTTTTGACAAGTTAATGTAGGTTTTTTACAAGTTAAAGTTACGTTTTGACAAGTTAAAGTACGTTTTTTACAAGTTGAAGTACGTTTTTACAAGTTAAAGTACATTTTTTACAAGTTAAACCACATTTTTGACAACTTAAAGTAAGTTTTTACCAAGTTAATGTATGTTTTTAACAAGTTAAACTTACGTTTTGACAAGTTAAAGTTACGTTTTGACAAGTTAATGTACTTTTTTTACAAGTTAAAGTACATTTTTTACAAATTAAAGTACGTTTTTTATAAATTAAAATACGTTTTTAATATGTTGAAGTACTTTTTTAGAAGTTAAAATACATTTGGTACAAGTTAACCCACATTGTTGACAAGTTAAAGTGGGCTTTTTACAAGTTAAAGTACGGTTTTTACAAGTTGAAGTACGTTTTTACAAGTTAAAGTACATTTGTTACAAGTTAAACGATATTTTTGACGAGTTAAAGTAATTTTTTTACAAGTTAATGTATCTTTTTAACAAGTTTACCTAACGTTTTGACAAGTTAAAGTTACGTTTTGACAAGTTAATGTAGGTTTTTTACAAGTTAAAGTTACGTTTTGACAAGTTAAACTACGTTTTTTACAAGTTGAAGTACTTTTTTACAAGTTAAAATACATTTGTTACAAGTTAACCCACATTTTTGACAAGTGAAAGTTCGTTTTTTACAAGTTAATGTGTGCTTTTAACAAGATAAACTTACGTTTTGACAAATTAAAGTTACATTTTGATAAGTTAAAGTAGGTTTTTTACAAGTTAAAGTACGTTTTTTACAAGTTGAAGTACGTTTTTACAAGTTAAAGTACATTTGTTACATGTTAAACCATATTTTTGACAAGTTAAAGTACGTTTTTTTACAAGTTAATGTATCTTTTTAACAAGTATAACTAAAGTTTTGACAAGTTAAAGTTACGTTTTGACAAGTTAATGTAGGTTTTTTACAAGTTAAAGTTACGTTTTGACAAGTTAAAGTACGTTTTTTACAAGTTGAAGTACTTTTTTACAAGTTAAAATACATTTGTTAAAAGTTAACCAACATTTTTGACAAGTTAAATAACGTTTTTTTACAAGTTAATGTGTGTTTTTAACAAGTTAAACTTACGTTTTGACAAATTAATGTTACATTTTGATATGTTAAAGTAGGTTTTTTTCAAGTTAAAGTACGTTTTTTACAAGTTGAAGTACGTTTTTACAAGTTAAAGTACATTTGTTACAAGTTAAACCACATTTTTGACAAGTTAAAGTACGTTTTTTACAAGTTAATGTATCTTTTTAACAAGTTTAACTAACGTTTTAACAAGTTAATGTAGGTTTTTTACAAGTTAAAGTTACGTTTTGACAAGTTAAACTACTTTTTTTACAAGTTGAAGTACTTTTTTACAAGTTAAAATTCATTTTTTACAAGTTAACCCACATTTTTTACAAGTTAAAGTACATTTTTTACAAGTTAATGTGTGTTTTTAACAAGTTAAACTTACGTTTTGACAAATTAAAGTTACATTCTGATAAGTTAATGTAGGTTTTTTACAAGTTAAAGTACGTTTTTTACAAGTTGAACTACGTTTTTACAAGTTAAAGTACATTTGTTACAAGTTAAACCATATTTTTGACAAGTTAAAGTACGTTTTTTTACAAGTTAATGTATCTTTTTAACAAGTTTAACTAACGTTTTGACAAGTTAAAGGTACTTTTTGACAAGTTAATGTAGGTTTTTTACAAGTTAAAGTTACGTTTTGACAAGTTAAAGTACGTTTTTTACAAGTTGAAGTACGTTTTTACAAGTTAAAGTACATTTGTTACAAGTTAAACCACATTTTTGACAAGTTAAAGTACGTTTTTTACAAGTTAATGTATCTTTTTAACAAGTTTAACTAACGTTTTAACAAGTTAATGTAGGTTTTTTACAAGTTAAAGTTACGTTTTGACAAGTTAAACTACTTTTTTTACAAGTTGAAGTACTTTTTTACAAGTTAAAATTCATTTGTTACAAGTTAACCCACATTTTTGACAAGTTAAAGTACGTTTTTTTACAAGTTAATGTGTGTTTTTAACAAGTTAAACTTACGTTTTGACAAATTAAAGTTACATTTTGATAAGTTAATGTAGGTTTTTTACAAGTTAAAGTACGTTTTTTACAAGTTGAAGTACGTTTTTACAAGTTAAAGTACATTTGTTACAAGTTAAACCATATTTTTGACAAGTTAAAGTACGTTTTTTACAAGTTAATGTATCTTTTTAACAAGTTTAACTAAAATTTTGACAAGTTAAAGTTACGTTTTGACAAGTTAATGTAGGTTTTTTAAAAGTTAAAGTTACGTTTTGACAAGTTAAAGTACGTTTTTTACAAGTTGAAGTACTTTTTTACAAGTTAAAATACATTTGTTACAAGTTAACCCACATTCTTTACAAGTTAAAGTACATTTTTAATAAGTTAATGTATCTTTTTAACAAGTTTAACTAACGTTTTGACAAGTTGAAGTTACGTTTTGACAAGTTAAAGTACGTTTTTTACAAGTTAAAGTACGTTTTTAACAAGTTAAAGTTACGTTTTGACAAGTTAAAGTACGTTTTTTACAAGTTAGAGTACGTTTGTTACAAGTTAAAGTTACGTTTTGACAAGTTAAATTATGTTTTTAACAAGTAAAATTTACATTCTGAGAAATTAAAGTTACGTTTTGACAAGTTAAAGTCGATTTTTACATGTTAAAGTACGTTTTTTACAAGTTGAAGTACGTTTTTACAAGTTAAAGTACATTTTTTACAAGTTAAACCACATTTTTGACAAGTTATAGTTAGTTTTTAACAAGTTAATGTATGTTTTTAACAAGTTAAACTTACGTTTTGACAAGTTAAAGTTACGTTTTGACAAGTTAATGTACGTTTTTGACAAGTTAAAATACATTTTTTACAAATTAAAGTATATTTTTTACAAATTAAAGTACGTTTTTTACAAGTTGAAGTACTTTTTTCCAAGTTAAAATACATTTCTTACAAGTTAACCCACATTTTTGACAAGTTAAAGTACGTTTTTTACAAGTTAATGTGTGTTTTTAACAAGTTAAACTTACGTTTTGACAAATTAAAGTTACATTTTGATAAGTTAATGTAGGTTTTTTACAAGTTAAAGTACGTTTTTTACAAGTTGAAGTACGTTTTTACAAGTTAAAGTACATTTGTTACAAGTTAAACCATATTTTTGACAAGTTAAAGTACGTTTCTTACAAGTTAATGTATCTTTTTAACAAGTTTAACTAACGTTTTGACAAGTTAAAGTTACTTTTTGACAAGTTAATGTAGGTTTTTTACAAGTTAAAGTTACGTTTTGACAAGTTAAAGTACGTTTTTTACAAGTTGAAGTACTTTTTTACAAGTTAAAATACATTTGTTACAAGTTAACCCACATTTTTGACAAGTTAAAGTACGTTTTTTTACAAGTTAATGTGTGTTTTTAACAAGTTCAACTTACGTTTTGACAAATTAAAGTTACATTTTGATAAGTTAAAGTAGGTTTTTTACAAGTTAAAGTACGTTTTTTACAAGTTGAAGTACGTTTTTACAAGTTAAAGTACATTTGTTACAAGTTAAACCACATTTTTGACAAGTTAAAGTACGATTTTTACAAGTTAATGTATCTTTTTAACAAGTTTAACTAACGTTTTGACAAGTTAAAGTTACGTTTTGACAAGTTAATGTAGGTTTTTTACAAGTTAAAGTTATGTTTTGACAAGTTAAAGTACGTTTTTTACAAGTTGAATTACTTTTTTACAAGTTAAAATACATTTGTTACAAGTTAACCCACATTTTTGACAAGTTAAAGTACGTTTTTTTACAACTTAATGTGTGTTTTTAACAAGTTAAACTTACGTTTTGACAAATTAAAGTTACATTTTGACAAGTTAAAGTGGGCTTTTTACAAGTTAAAGTACGGTGTTTACAAGTTGAAGTACGTTTTTATAAGTTAAAGTACATTTGTTACAAGTTAAACCACATTTTTGACAAGTTAAAGTACGTTTTTTACAAGTTAATGTATCTTTTTAACAAGTTTAACTAACGTTTTGACAAGTTAAAGTTACGTTTTGACAAGTTAATGTAGGTTTTTTACAAGTTAAAGTTACGTTTTGACAAGTTAAAGTACGTTTTTTACAAGTTGAAGTAATTTTTTACAAGTTAAAATACATTTGTTACAAGTTAACCCACATTTTTGACAAGTTAAATAACGTTTTTTTACAAGTTAATGTGTGTTTTTAACAAGTTAAACTTACGTTTTGACAAATTAATGTTACATTTTGATATGTTAAAGTAGGTTTTTTACAAGTTAAAGTACGTTTTTACTAGTTGAAGTACGTTTTTACAAGTTATAGTACATTTGTTACAAGTTAAACCACATTTTTGACAAGTTAAAGTACGTTTTTTACAAGTTAATGTATCTTTTTAACAAGGTTAACTAACGTTTTGACAAGTTAAAGTTACGTTTTGACAAGTTAATGTAGGTTTTTTACAAGTTAAAGTTACGTTTTGAGAAGTTAAAGTACGTTTTTTACAAGTTGAAGTACGTTTTTACAAGTTAATGTACATTTTTTACAAGTTAAACCACATTTTTGACAAATTAAAGTAAGTTTTTACCAAATTAATGTATGTTTTTAACAAGTTAAACTTACGTTTTGACAAGTTAAAGTTACGTTTTGACAAGTTAATGTACGTTTTTTTACAAGTTAAAGTACATTTTTTACAAATTAAAGTACGTTTTTTATAAATTAAAATACGTTTTTTACATGTTGAAGTACTTTTTTACAAGTTAAAATACATTTGTTACAAGTTAACCCACATTTTTGACAAGTTAAAGTACGTTTTTTAACAACTTAATGTGTGTTTTTAACTAGTTAAACTTACGTTTTGACAAATTAAAGTTACATTTTGACAAATTAAAGTTACATTTTGACAAGTTAAAGTGGGCTTTTTACAAGTTAAAGTACGGTTTTTACAAGTTGAAGTACGTTTTTACAAGTTAAAGCACATTTGTTACAAGTTAAACCACATTTTTGACAAGTTAAAGTACGTTTTTTACAAGTTAATGTATCTTTTTAACAAGTTTAACTAACGTTTTGACAAGTTAAAGTTACGTTTTTACAAGTTAATGTAGGTTTTTTACAAGATAAAGTTACGTTTTGACAAGTTAAACTACGTATTTTACAAGTTGAAGTACTTTTTTACAAGTTAAAATACATTTGTTACAAGTTAACCCACATTTTTGACAAGTTAAAGTACGTTTTTTACAAGTTAATGTGTGTTTTTAACAAGTTAAACTTACATTTTGACAAATTAAAGTTATATATTGATAAATTAAAGTAGGTTTTTTTACAAGTTAAAGTACGTTTTTTACAAGTTGAAGTACGTTTTTACAAGTTAAAGTACTTTTGTTACAAGTTAAACCACATTTTTGACAAGTTAAAGTACGTTTTTTACAAGTTAATGTATCTTTTTAACAAGTTTAACTAACGTTTTGACAAGTTAAAGTTACGTTTTGACAAGTTAATGTAGGTTTTTTACAAGTTAAAGTTACGTTTTGACAAGTTAAAGTACGTTTTTTACAAGTTGAAGTACGTTTTTACAAGTTAATGTACATTTTTTACAAGTTAAACCACATTTTTGACAAATTAAAGTAAGTTTTTACCAAATTAATGTATGTTTTTAACAAGTTAAACTTACGTTTTGACAAGTTAAAGTTACGTTTTGACAAGTTAATGTACGTTTTTTTACAAGTTAAAGTACATTTTTTACAAATTAAAGTACGTTTTTTTTAAATTAAAATACGTTTTTTACATGTTGAAGTACTTTTTTACAAGTTAAAATACATTTGTTACAAGTTAACCCACATTTTTGACAAGTTAAAGTACGTTTTTTAACAACTTAATGTGTGTTTTTAACTAGTTAAACTTACGTTTTGACAAATTAAAGTTACATTTTGACAAATTAAAGTTACATTTTGACAAGTTAAAGTGGGCTTTTTACAAGTTAAAGTACGGTTTTTACAAGTTGAAGTACGTTTTTACAAGTTAAAGTACATTTGTTACAAGTTAAACCACATTTTTGACAAGTTAAAGTACGTTTTTTACAAGTTAATGTATCTTTTTAACAAGTTTAACTAACGTTTTGACAAGTTAAAGTTACGTTTTTACAAGTTAATGTAGGTTTTTTACAAGTTAAAGTTACGTTCTGACAAGTTAAACTACGTATTTTACAAGTTGAAGTACTTTTTTACAAGTTAAAATACATTTGTTACAAGTTAACCCACATTTTTGACAAGTTAAAGTACGTTTTTTACAAGTTAATGTGTGTTTTTAACAAGTTAAACTTACATTTTGACAAATTAAAGTTATATATTGATAAATTAAAGTAGGTTTTTTTACAAGTTAAAGTACGTTTTTTACAAGTTGAAGTACGTTTTTACAAGTTAAAGTACATTTGTTACAAGTTAAACCACATTTTTGACAAGTTAAAGTACGTTTTTTACAAGTTAATGTATCTTTTTAACAAGTTTAACTAACCTTTTGACAAGTTAAAGTTACGTTTTGACAAGTTAATGTAGGTTTTTTACAAGTTAAAGTTACGTTTTGACAAGTTAAAGTACGTTTTTTACAAGTTGAAGTACTTTTTTACAAGTTAAAATACATTTGTTACAAGTTAACCCACATTTTTGACAAGTTAAAGTACGTTTTTTTACAAGTTAATGTGTGTTTTTAACAAGTTCGACTTACGTTTTGACAAATTAAAGTTACATTTTGATAAGTTAAAGTAGATTTTTTACAAGTTAAAGTATGTTTTTTACAAGTTGAAGTACGTTTTTACAAGTTAAAGTACATTTGTTACAAGTTAAACCACATTTTTGACAAGTTAAAGTACGATTTTTACAAGTTAATGTATCTTTTTAACAAGTTTAACTAACGTTTTGACAAGTTAAAGTTACGTTTTGACAAGTTAATGTAGGTTTTTGACAAGTTAAAGTTACGTTTTGACAAGTTAAAGTACGTTTTTTACAAGTTGAAGTACTTTTTTACAAGTTAAAATACATTTGTTACAAGTTAACCCACATTTTTGACAAGTGAAATAACGTTTTTTTACAAGTTAATGTATGTTTTTAACAAGTTAAACTTACGTTTTGACAAGTTAAAGTTACGTTTTGACAAGTTAATGTACGTTTTTTTACAAGTTAAAGTACATTTTTTACAAATTAAAGTACGTTTTTTATAAATTAAAATACGTTTTTTACAAGTTGAAGTACTTTTTTACAAGTTAAAATACATTTGTTACAAGTTAACCCACATTTTTGACAAGTTAAAGTACGTTTTTTTACAACTTCATGTGTGTTTTTAACAAGTTAAACTTACGTTTTGACAAATTAAAGTTACATTTTGACAAGTTAAAGTGGGCTTTTTACAAGTTAAAGTACGGTTTTTAAAAGTTGAAGTACGTTTTTACAAGTTAAAGTACATTTGTTACAAGTTAAACCACATTTTTGACAAGTTAAAGTACGTTTTTTACAAGTTAATGTATCTTTTTAACAAGTTTAACTAACGTTTTGACAAGTTAAAGTTACGTTTTGACAAGTTAATGTAGGTTTTTTACAAGTTAAAGTTACGTTTTGACAAGTTAAAGTACGTTTTTTACAAGTTGAAGTACTTTTTTACAAGTTAAAATACATTTGTTACAAGTTAACCCACATTTTTGACAAGTTAAATAACGTTTTTTTACAAGTTAATGTGTGTTTTTAACAAGTTAAACTTACGTTTTGACAAATTAATGTTACATTTTGATATGTTAAAGTAGGTTTTTTACAAGTTAAAGTACATTTTTTACAAGTTGAAGTACGTTTTTACAAGTTAAAGTACATTTGTTACAAGTTAAACCAATTTTTTGACAAGTTAAAGTACGTTTTTTACAAGTTAATGTATCTTTTTAACAAGTTTAACTAACGTTTTGACAAGTTAAAATTACGTTTTAACAAGTTAATGTAGCTTTTTTACAAGTTAAAGTTACGTTTTGACCAGTTAAACTACGTTTTTTACAAGTTGAAGTACTTTTTTACAAGTTAAAATACATTTGTTACAAGTTAACCCACATTTTTGACAAGTTAAAGTACGTTTTTTACAAGTTAATGTGTGTTTTTAACAAGTTAAACTTACATTTTGACAAATTAAAGTTACATTTTGATAAGTTAAAGTAGGTTTTTTACAAGTTAAAGTACGTTTTTTACAAGTTGAAGTACGTTTTTACAAGTTAAAGTTCATTTGTTACAAGTTAAACCACATTTTTGACAAGTTAAAGTACGTTTTTTACAAGTTAATGTATCTTTTTAACAAGTTTAACTAACGTTTTGATAAGTTAAAGTTACGTTTTGACAAGTTAATGTAGGTTTTTTACAAGTTAAAGTTACGTTTTGACAAGTTAAAGTACGTTTTTTACAAGTTGAAGTACGTTTTTACAAGTTAAAGTACATTTTTTACAAGTTAAACCACATTTTTGACAAGTTAAAGTAAGTTTTTACCAAGTTAATGTATGTTTTTAACAAGTTAAACTTACGTTTTGACAAGTTAAAGTTACGTTTTGACAAGTTAATGTACGTTTTTTTACAAGTTAAAGTACATTTTTTACAAATTAAAGTACGTTTTTTATAAATTAAAATATGTTTTTTACATGTTCAAGTACTTTTTTACAAGTTAAAATACATTTGTTACAAGTTAACCCACATTTTTGACAAGTTAAAGTACGTTTTTTTACAACTTAATGTGTGTTTTTAACAAGTTAAACTTACGTTTTGACAAATTAAAGTTACATTTTGACAAGTTAAAGTGGGCTTTTTACAAGTTAAAGTACGGTTTTTACAAGTTGAAGTACGTTTTTACAAGTTAAAGTACATTTGTTACAAGTTAAAACACATTTTTGACAAGTTAAAATAGGTTTTTTACAAGTTAATGTATCTTTTTAACAAGTTTAACTAACATTTTGACAAGTTAAAGTTACGTTTTGACAAGTTAAAGTAGGTTTTTTACAAGTTAAAGTTACGTTTTGACAAGTTAAACTACGTTTTATACAAGTTGAAGTACTTTTTTACAAGTTAAAATACATTTGTTACAAGTTAACCCACATTTTTGACAAGTTAAAGTACGTTTTTTACAAGTTAATGTGTGTTTTTAACAAGTTAAACTTACATTTTGACAAATTAAAGTTACATTTTGATAAGTTAAAGTGGGTTTTTTACAAGTTAAAGTACGTTTTTTACAAGTTGAAGTACGTTTTTACAAGTTAAAGTACATTTGTTACAAGTAAAACCACATTTTTGACAAGTTAAAGTACGTTTTTTACAAGTTAATGTATCTTTTTAACAAGTTTAACTAACGTTTTGACAAGTTAAAGTTACGTTTTAACAAGTTAATGTAGGTTTTTTACAAGTTAAAGGTCTGTTTTGACAAGTTAAACTACATTTTTTACAAGTTGAAGTACTTTTTTACAAGTTAAAGTACATTTGTTACAAGTTACACCACATTTTTGACAAGTTAAAGTACGTTTTTTACAAGTTAATGTATCTTTTTAACAAGTTTAACTAACGTTTTGACAAGTTAAAGTTACGTTTTGACAAGTTAATGTAGGTTTTTTACAAGTTAAAGTTACGTTTTGACAAGTTAAAGTACGTTTTTTACAAGTTGAAGTACGTTTTTACAAGTTAAAGTACATTTTTTACAAGTTAAACCACATTTTTGACAAGTTAAAGTAAGTTTTTACCAAGTTAATGTATGTTTTTAACAAGTTAAAGTTACGTTTTGACAAGTTAATGTACTTTTTTTACAAGTTAAAGTACATTTTTTACAAATTAAAGTACGTTTTATATAAATTAAAATACGTTTTTTATATGTTGAAGTACTTTTTTAGAAGTTAAAATACATTTGTTACAAGTTAACCCACATTTTTGACAAGTTAAAGTACGATTTTTTACAACTTAATGTGTGTTTTTAACAAGTTAAACTTACGTTTGACAAATTAAAGTTACATTTTGACAAGTTAAAGTGGGCTTTTTACAAGTTAAAGTACGGGTTATACAAGTTGAAGTACGTTTTTACAAGTTAAAGTACATTTGTTACAAGTTAAACCACATTTTTGACAAGTTAAAGTACGTTTTTTACAAGTTAATGTATCTTTTTAACAAGTTTAACTAACGTTTTGACAAGTTAAAGTTACGTTTTGACAACTTAATGTAGGTTTTTTACAAGTTAAAGTTACGTTTTGACAAGTTAAACTACGTTTTTTACAAGTTGAAGTACTTTTTTACAAGTTAAAATACATTTGTTACAAGTTAACCCACATTTTTGACAAGTTAAAGTACGTTTTTTACAAGTTAATGTGTGTTTTTAACAAGTTAAATTTACGTTTTCACAAATTAAAGTTACATTTTGATAAGTTAAAGTAGGTTTTTTACAAGTTAAAGTACGTTTTTTACAAGTTGAAGTACGTTTTTACAAGTTAAAGTACATTTGTTACAAGTTAAACCACATTTTTGACAAGTTAAAGTACGTTTTTTACAAGTTAATGTATCTTTTTAACAAGTTTAACTAACGTTTTGACAAGTTAAAGTTACGTTTTAACAAGTTAATGTAGGTTTTTTACAAGTTAAAGTTCCGTTTTGACAAGTTAAACTACATTTTTTACAAGTTCAAGTACTTTTTTACAAGTTAAAGTACATTTGTTACAAGTTACACCACATTTTTGACAAGTTAAAGTACGTTTTTTACAAGTTAATGTATCTTTTTAACAAGTTTAACTAACGTTTTGACAAGTTAAAGTTACGTTTTGACAAGTTAATGTAGGTTTTTTACAAGTTAAAGTTACGTTTTGACAAGTTAAAGTACGTTTTTTACAAGTTGAAGTACGTTTTTACAAGTTAAAGTACATTTTTTACAAGTTAAACCACATTTTTGACAAGTTAAAGTAAGTTTTTACCAAGTTAATGTATGTTTTTAACAAGTTAAACTTACGTTTTGACAAGTTAAAGTTACGTTTTGACAAGTTAATGTACGTTTTTTTACAAGTTAAAGTACATTTTTTACAAATTAAAGTACGTTTTTTATAAATTAAAATACGTTTTTTATATGTTGAAGTACTTTTTTACAAGTTAAAATACATTTGTTACAAGTTAACCCACATTTTTGACAAGTTAAAGTAAGTTTTTTACAAGTTAATGTGTGTTTTTAACAAGTTAAACTTACGTTTTGACAAATTAAAGTTACATTTTGATAAGTTAAAGTAGGTATTTTACAAGTTAAAGTACGGTTTTTTACAAGTTGAAGTACGTTTTTACAAGTTAAAGTAATTTGTTACAAGTTAACCCACATTTTTGACAAGTTAAACTACGTTTTTTACAAGTTGAAGTACGTTTTTACAAGTTAAAGTACATTTTTTACAAGTTAAACCACATTTTTGACAAGTTAAAGTAAGTTTTTACCAAGTTAATGTATGTTTTTAACAAGTTAAAGTTACGTTTTGACAAGTTAATGTACTTTTTTTACAAGTTAAAGTACATTTTTTACAAATTAAAGTACGTTTTATATAAATTAAAATACGTTTTTTATATGTTGAAGTACTTTTTTAGAAGTTAAAATACATTTGTTACAAGTTAACCCACATTTTTGACAAGTTAAAGTACGATTTTTTACAACTTAATGTGTGTTTTTAACAAGTTAAACTTACGTTTGACAAATTAAAGTTACATTTTGACAAGTTAAAGTGGGCTTTTTACAAGTTAAAGTACGGGTTATACAAGTTGAAGTACGTTTTTACAAGTTAAAGTACATTTGTTACAAGTTAAACCACATTTTTGACAAGTTAAAGTACGTTTTTTACAAGTTAATGTATCTTTTTAACAAGTTTAACTAACGTTTTGACAAGTTAAAGTTACGTTTTGACAACTTAATGTAGGTTTTTTACAAGTTAAAGTTACGTTTTGACAAGTTAAACTACGTTTTTTACAAGTTGAAGTACTTTTTTACAAGTTAAAATACATTTGTTACAAGTTAACCCACATTTTTGACAAGTTAAAGTACGTTTTTTACAAGTTAATGTGTGTTTTTAACAAGTTAAATTTACGTTTTCACAAATTAAAGTTACATTTTGATAAGTTAAAGTAGGTTTTTTACAAGTTAAAGTACGTTTTTTACAAGTTGAAGTACGTTTTTACAAGTTAAAGTACATTTGTTACAAGTTAAACCACATTTTTGACAAGTTAAAGTACGTTTTTTACAAGTTAATGTATCTTTTTAACAAGTTTAACTAACGTTTTGACAAGTTAAAGTTACGTTTTAACAAGTTAATGTAGGTTTTTTACAAGTTAAAGTTCCGTTTTGACAAGTTAAACTACATTTTTTACAAGTTCAAGTACTTTTTTACAAGTTAAAGTACATTTGTTACAAGTTACACCACATTTTTGACAAGTTAAAGTACGTTTTTTACAAGTTAATGTATCTTTTTAACAAGTTTAACTAACGTTTTGACAAGTTAAAGTTACGTTTTGACAAGTTAATGTAGGTTTTTTACAAGTTAAAGTTACGTTTTGACAAGTTAAAGTACGTTTTTTACAAGTTGAAGTACGTTTTTACAAGTTAAAGTACATTTTTTACAAGTTAAACCACATTTTTGACAAGTTAAAGTAAGTTTTTACCAAGTTAATGTATGTTTTTAACAAGTTAAACTTACGTTTTGACAAGTTAAAGTTACGTTTTGACAAGTTAATGTACGTTTTTTTACAAGTTAAAGTACATTTTTTACAAATTAAAGTACGTTTTTTATAAATTAAAATACGTTTTTTATATGTTGAAGTACTTTTTTACAAGTTAAAATACATTTGTTACAAGTTAACCCACATTTTTGACAAGTTAAAGTAAGTTTTTTACAAGTTAATGTGTGTTTTTAACAAGTTAAACTTACGTTTTGACAAATTAAAGTTACATTTTGATAAGTTAAAGTAGGTATTTTACAAGTTAAAGTACGGTTTTTTACAAGTTGAAGTACGTTTTTACAAGTTAAAGTAATTTGTTACAAGTTAACCCACATTTTTGACAAGTTAAACTACGTTTTTTACAAGTTGAAGTACTTTTTTACAAGTTAAAATACACTTGTTACAAGTTAACCCACATTTTTGACAAGTGAAAGTACGTTTTTTACAAGTTAATGTGTGCTTTTAACAAGTTAAACTTACGTTTTGACAAATTAAAGTTACATTTTGATAAGTTAAAGTAGGTTTTTTACAAGTTAAAGTACGTTTTTTACAAGTTGAAGTACGTTTTTACAAGTTAAAGTACATTTGTTACTAGTTAAACCACATTTTTGACAAGTTAAAGTACGTTTTTTACAAGTTAATGTATCTTTTTAATAAGTTTAACTAACGTTTTGACAAGTTAAAGTTACGTTTTAACAAGTTAATGTAGGTTTTTTAAAAGTTAAAGTTACGTTTTGACAAGTTAAACTACATTTTTTACAAGGTGAAGTACTTTTCTAAAAGTTAAAATACATTTGTTACAAGTTAACCCACATTTTTGACAAGTTAAAGTACGTTTTTTACAACTTAATGTGTGTTTTTAACAAGTTAAACTTACATTTTGACAAATTAAAGTTACATTTTGATAAGTTAAAGTAGGTTTTTTACAAGTTAAAGTACGTTTTTTACAAGTTGAAGTACGTTTTTACAAGTTAAAGTACATTTGTTACAAGTTAAACCACATTTTTGACAAGTTAAAGTACGTTTTTTACAAGTTAATGTATCTTTTTAACAAGTTTAACTAACGTTTTGACAAGTTAAAGTTACGTTTTTACAAGTTAATGTAGGTTTTTTACAAGTTAAAGTTACGTTTTGACAAGTTAAAGTACGTATTTTACAAGTTGAAGTACTTTTTTACAAGTTAAAATACATTTTTGACAAGTTAAAGTAAGTTTTTACCAAGTTAATGTATGTTTTTAACAAGTTAAACTTACGTTTTGACAAGATAAAGTTACGTTTTGACAAGTTAATGTACGTTTTTTTACAAGTTAAAGTACATTTTTTACAAATTAAAGTACGTTTTTTATAAATTAAAATACGTTTTTTACATGTTGAAGAACTTTTTTACAAGTTAAAATACATTTGTTACAAGTTAACCCACATTTTTGACAAGTTAAAGTACGTTTTTTTACAAGTTAAACCACATTTTTGACAAGTTAAAGTAAGTTTTTACCAAGTTAATGTATGTTTTTAACAAGTTAAACTTACGTTTTGACAAGTTAAAGTTACGTTTTGACAAGTTAATGTACGTTTTTTTACAAGTTAAAGTACATTTTTTACAAATTAAAGTACGTTTTTTATAAATTAAAATACGTTTTTTACATGTTGAAGTACTTTTTTACAAGTTAAAATACATTTGTTACAAGTTAACTCACATTTTTGACAAGTTAAAGTACGTTTTTTAACAACTTAATGTGTGTTTTTAACTAGTTAAACTTACGTTTTGACAAATTAAAGTTACATTTTGACAAATTAAAGTTACATTTTGACAAGTTAAAGTGGGGTTTTTACAAGTTAAAGTACGGTTTTTACAAGTTGAAGTACGTTTTTACAAGTTAAAGTACATGTGTTACAAGTTAAACCACATTTTTGACAAGTTAAAGTATGTTTTTTACAAGTTAATGTATCTTTTTAACAAGTTTAACTAACGTTTTGACAAGTTAAAGTTACGTTTTTACAAGTTAATGTAGGTTTTTTACAAGTTAAAGTTACGTTTTGACAAGTTAAACTACGTATTTTACAAGTTGAAGTACTTTTTTACAAGTTAAAATACATTTGTTACAAGTTAACCCACATTTTTGACAAGTTAAAGTACGTTTTTTACAAGTTAATGTGTGATTTTAACAAGTTAAACTTACATTTTGACAAATTAAAGTTACATTTTGATAAATTAAAGTAGGTTTTTAACAAGTTAAAGTACGTTTTTTACAAGTTGAAGTACGTTTTTACAAGTTAAAGTACATTTGTTACAAGTTAAACCACATTTTTGACAAGTTAAAGTACGTTTTTTACAAGTTAATGTATGTTTTTAACAAGTTTAACTAACGTTTTGACAAGTTAAAGTTACGTTTTGACAAGTTAATGTAGGTTTTTTACAAGTTAAAGTTACGTTTTGACAAGTTAAAGTACGTTTTTTACAAGTTAAAGTACATTTTTACAAGTTAAAGTACATTTTTTTACAAGTTAAACCACATTTTTGACAAGTTAAAGTAAGTTTTTACCAAGTTAATGTATGTTTTTAACAAATTAAACTTACGTTTTGACAAGTTAAAGTTACGTTTTGACAAGTTAATGTACGTTTTTTTACAAGTTAAAGTACTGTTTTTACAAATTAAAGTACGTTTTTTATAAATTAAAATACGTTTTTTACAAGTTGAAGTACTTTTTTACAAGTTAAAATACATTTGTTACAAGTTAACCCACATTTTTGACAAGTTAAAGTACGTTTTTTTACAACTTCATGTGTGTTTTTAACAAGTTAAACTTACGTTTTGACAAATTAAAGTTACATTTTGACAAGTTAAAGTGGGCTTTTTACAAGTTAAAGTACGGTTTTTAAAAGTTGAAGTACGTTTTTACAAGTTAAAGTACATTTGTTACAAGTTAAACCACATTTTTGACAAGTTAAAGTACGTTTTTTACAAGTTAATGTATCTTTTTAACAAGTTTAACTAACGTTTTGACAAGTTAAAGTTACGTTTTGACAAGTTAATGTAGGTTTTTTACAAGTTAAAGTTACGTTTTGACAAGTTAAAGTACGTTTTTTACAAATTGAAGTACTTTTTTACAAGTTAAAATACATTTGTTACAAGTTAACCCACATTTTTGACAAGTTAAATAACGTTTTTTTACAAGTTAATGTGTGTTTTTAACAAGTTAAACTTACGTTTCTACAAATTAATGTTACATTTTGATATGTTAAAGTAGGTTTTTTACAAGTTAAAGTACATTTTTTACAAGTTGAAGTACGTTTTTACAAGTTAAAGTACATTTGTTACAAGTTAAACCACATTTTTGACAAGTTAAAGTACGTTTTTTACAAGTTAATGTATCTTTTTAACAAGTTTAACTAACGTTTTGACAAGTTAAAGTTACGTTTTAACAAGTTAATGTAGGTTTTTTACAAGTTAAAGATCCGTTTTGACAAGTTAAACTACATTTTTTACAAGTTCAAGTACTTTTTTACAAGTTAAAGTACATTTGTTACAAGTTACACCACATTTTTGACAAGTTAAAGTACGTTTTTGACAAGTTAATGTATCTTTTTAACAAGTTTAACTAACGTTTTGACAAGTTAAAGTTACGTTTTGACAAGTTAATGTAGGTTTTTTACAAGTTAAAGTTACGTTTTGACAAGTTAAAGTACGTTTTTTACAAGTTGAAGTACGTTTTTACAAGTTAAAGTACATTTTTTACAAGTTAAACCACATTTTTGACAAGTTAAAGTAAGTTTTTACCAAGTTAATGTATGTTTTTAACAAGTTAAACTTACGTTTTGACAAGTTAAAGTTACGTTTTGACAAGTTAATGTACGTTTTTTTACAAGTTAAAGTACATTTTTACAAATTAAAGTACGTTTTTTATAAATTAAAATACGTTTTTTATATGTTGAAGTACTTTTTTACAAGTTAAAATACATTTGTTACAAGTTAACCCACATTTTTGACAAGTTAAAGTACGTTTTTAACAAGTTAATGTGTGTTTTTAACAAGTTAAACTTACGTTTTGACAAATTAAAGTTACATTTTGATAAGTTAAAGTAGGTATTTTACAAGTTAAAGTACGGTTTTTTACAAGTTGAAGTACGTTTTTACAAGTTAAAGTAATTTGTTACAAGTTAACCCACATTTTTGACAAGTTAAACTACGTTTTTTACAAGTTGAAGTACTTTTTTACAAGTTAAAATACACTTGTTACAAGTTAACCCACATTTTTGACAAGTGAAAGTACGTTTTTTACAAGTTAATGTGTGCTTTTAACAAGTTAAACTTACGTTTTGACAAATTAAAGTTACATTTTGATAAGTTAAAGTAGGTTTTTTACAAGTTAAAGTACGTTTTTTACAAGTTGGAGTACGTTTTTACAAGTTAAAGTACATTTTTTACAAGTTAAACCACATTTTTGACAAGTTAAAGTACGTTTTTTACAAGTTAATGTATCTTTTTCATAAGTTTAACTAACGTTTTGACAAGTTAAAGTTACGTTTTAACAAGTTAATGTAGGTTTTTTAAAAGTTAAAGTTACGTTTTGACAAGTTAAACTACATTTTTTACAAGTTGAAGTACTTTTCTAAAAGTTAAAATACATTTGTAACAAGTTAACCCACATTTTTGACAAGTTAAAGTACGTTTTTTACAACTTAATGTGTGTTTTTAACAAGTTAAACTTACATTTTGACAAATTAAAGTTACATTTTGATAAGTTAAAGTAGGTTTTTTACAAGTTAAAGTACGTTTTTTACAAGTTGAAGTACGTTTTTACAAGTTAAAGTACATTTGTTACAAGTTAAACCACATTTTTGACAAGTTAAAGTACGTTTTTTACAAGTTAATGTATCTTTTTAACAAGTTTAACTAACGTTTTGACAAGTTAAAGTTACGTTTTAACAAGTTAATGTAGGTTTTTTACAAGTTAAAGATCCGTTTTGACAAGTTAAACTACATTTTTTACAAGTTCAAGTACTTTTTTACAAGTTAAAGTACATTTGTTACAAGTTACACCACATTTTTGACAAGTTAAAGTACGTTTTTGACAAGTTAATGTATCTTTTTAACAAGTTTAACTAACGTTTTGACAAGTTAAAGTTACGTTTTGACAAGTTAATGTAGGTTTTTTACAAGTTAAAGTTACGTTTTGACAAGTTAAAGTACGTTTTTTACAAGTTGAAGTACGTTTTTACAAGTTAAAGTACATTTTTTACAAGTTAAACCACATTTTTGACAAGTTAAAGTAAGTTTTTACCAAGTTAATGTATGTTTTTAACAAGTTAAACTTACGTTTTGACAAGTTAAAGTTACGTTTTGACAAGTTAATGTACGTTTTTTTACAAGTTAAAGTACATTTTTTACAAATTAAAGTACGTATTTTATAAATTAAAATACGTTTTTTACATGTTGAAGTACTTTTTTACAAGTTAAAATACATTTGTTACAAGTTAACCCACATTTTTGACAAGTTAAAGTACGTTTTTTAACAACTTAATGTGTGTTTTTAACTAGTTAAACTTACGTTTTGACAAATTAAAGTTACATTTTGACAAATTAAAGTTACATTTTGACAAGTTAAAGTGGGGTTTTTACAAGTTAAAGTACGGTTTTTACAAGTTGAAGTACGTTTTTACAAGTTAAAGTACATTTGTTACAAGTTAAACCACATTTTTGACAAGTTAAAGTACGTTTTTTACAAGTTAATGTATCTTTTTAACAAGTTTAACTAACGTTTTGACAAGTTAAAGTTACGTTTTTACAAGTTAATGTAGGTTTTTTACAAGTTAAAGTTACGTTTTGACAAGTTAAACTACGTATTTTACAAGTTGAAGTACTTTTTTACAAGTTAAAATACATTTGTTACAAGTTAACCCACATTTTTGACAAGTTAAAGTACGTTTTTTACAAGTTAATGTGTGATTTTAACAAGTTAAACTTACATTTTGACAAATTAAAGTTACATTTTGATAAATTAAAGTAGGTTTTTAACAAGTTAAAGTACGTTTTTTACAAGTTGAAGTACGTTTTTACAAGTTAAAGTACATTTGTTACAAGTTAAACCACATTTTTGACAAGTTAAAGTACGTTTTTTACAAGTTAATGTATGTTTTTAACAAGTTTAACTAACGTTTTGACAAGTTAAAGTTACGTTTTGACAAGTTAATGTAGGTTTTTTACAAGTTAAAGTTACGTTTTGACAAGTTAAAGTACGTTTTTTACAAGTTAAAGTACATTTTTACAAGTTAAAGTACATTTTTTTACAAGTTAAACCACATTTTTGACAAGTTAAAGTAAGTTTTTACCAAGTTAATGTATGTTTTTAACAAATTAAACTTACGTTTTGACAAGTTAAAGTTACGTTTTGACAAGTTAATGTACGTTTTTTTACAAGTTAAAGTACTGTTTTTACAAATTAAAGTACGTTTTTTATAAATTAAAATACGTTTTTTACAAGTTGAAGTACTTTTTTACAAGTTAAAATACATTTGTTACAAGTTAACCCACATTTTTGACAAGTTAAAGTACGTTTTTTTACAACTTCATGTGTGTTTTTAACAAGTTAAACTTACGTTTTGACAAATTAAAGTTACATTTTGACAAGTTAAAGTGGGCTTTTTACAAATTAAAGTACGGTTTTTAAAAGTTGAAGTACGTTTTTACAAGTTAAAGTACATTTGTTACAAGTTAAACCACATTTTTGACAAGTTAAAGTACGTTTTTTACAAGTTAATGTATCTTTTTAACAAGTTTAACTAACGTTTTGACAAGTTAAAGATACGTTTTGACAAGTTAATGTAGGTTTTTTACAAGTTAAAGTTACGTTTTGACAAGTTAAAGTACGTTTTTTACAAATTGAAGTACTTTTTTACAAGTTAAAATACATTTGTTACAAGTTAACCCACATTTTTGACAAGTTAAATAACGTTTTTTTACAAGTTAATGTGTGTTTTTAACAAGTTAAACTTACGTTTCTACAAATTAATGTTACATTTTGATATGTTAAAGTAGGTTTTTTACAAGTTAAAGTACATTTTTTACAAGTTGAAGTACGTTTTTACAAGTTAAAGTACATTTGTTACAAGTTAAACCACATTTTTGACAAGTTAAAGCACGTTTTTTACAAGTTAATGTATCTTTTTAACAAGTTTAACTAACGTTTTGACAAGTTAAAGTTACGTTTTAACAAGTTAATGTAGGTTTTTTACAAGTTAAAGATCCGTTTTGACAAGTTAAACTACATTTTTTACAAGTTCAAGTACTTTTTTACAAGTTAAAGTACATTTGTTACAAGTTACACCACATTTTTGACAAGTTAAAGTACGTTTTTGACAAGTTAATGTATCTTTTTAACAAGTTTAACTAACGTTTTGACAAGTTAAAGTTACGTTTTGACAAGTTAATGTAGGTTTTTTACAAGTTAAAGTTACGTTTTGACAAGTTAAAGTACGTTTTTTACAAGTTGAAGTACGTTTTTACAAGTTAAAGTACATTTTTTACAAGTTAAACCACATTTTTGACAAGTTAAAGTAAGTTTTTACCAAGTTAATGTATGTTTTTAACAAGTTAAACTTACGTTTTGACAAGTTAAAGTTACGTTTTGACAAGTTAATGTACGTTTTTTTACAAGTTAAAGTACATTTTTTACAAATTAAAGTACGTTTTTTATAAATTAAAATACGTTTTTTATATGTTGAAGTACTTTTTTACAAGTTAAAATACATTTGTTACAAGTTAACCCACATTTTTGACAAGTTAAAGTACGTTTTTAACAAGTTAATGTGTGTTTTTAACAAGTTAAACTTACGTTTTGACAAATTAAAGTTACATTTTGATAAGTTAAAGTAGGTATTTTACAAGTTAAAGTACGGTTTTTTACAAGTTGAAGTACGTTTTTACAAGTTAAAGTAATTTGTTACAAGTTAACCCACATTTTTGACAAGTTAAACTACGTTTTTTACAAGTTGAAGTACTTTTTTACAAGTTAAAATACACTTGTTACAAGTTAACCCACATTTTTGACAAGTGAAAGTACGTTTTTTACAAGTTAATGTGTGCTTTTAACAAGTTAAACTTACGTTTTGACAAATTAAAGTTACATTTTGATAAGTTAAAGTAGGTTTTTTACAAGTTAAAGTACGTTTTTTACAAGTTGAAGTACGTTTTTACAAGTTAAAGTACATTTTTTACAAGTTAAACCACATTTTTGACAAGTTAAAGTACGTTTTTTACAAGTTAATGTATCTTTTTCATAAGTTTAACTAACGTTTTGACAAGTTAAAGTTACGTTTTAACAAGTTAATGTAGGTTTTTTAAAAGTTAAAGTTACGTTTTGACAAGTTAAACTACATTTTTTACAAGTTGAAGTACTTTTCTAAAAGTTAAAATACATTTGTTACAAGTTAACCCACATTTTTGACAAGTTAAAGTACGTTTTTTACAACTTAATGTGTGTTTTTAACAAGTTAAACTTACATTTTGACAAATTAAAGTTACATTTTGATAAGTTAAAGTAGGTTTTTTACAAGTTAAAGTACGTTTTTTACAAGTTGAAGTACGTTTTTACAAGTTAAAGTACATTTGTTACAAGTTAAACCACATTTTTGACAAGTTAAAGTACGTTTTTTACAAGTTAATGTATCTTTTTAACAAGTTTAACTAACGTTTTGACAAGTTAAAGTTACGTTTTTACAAGTTAATGTAGGTTTTTTACAAGTTAAAGTTACGTTTTGACAAGTTAAAGAACGTATTTTACAAGTTGAAGTACTTTTTTACAAGTTAAAATACATTTTTGACAAGTTAAAGTAAGTTTTTACCAAGTTAATGTATGTTTTTAACAAGTTAAACTTACGTTTTGACAAGTTAAAGTTACGTTTTGACAAGTTAATGTACGTTTTTTTACAAGTTAAAGTAAATTTTTTACAAATTAAAGTACGTTTTTTATAAATAAAAATACGTTTTTTACATGTTGAAGAACTTTTTTACAAGTTAAAATACATTTGTTACAAGTTAACCCACATTTTTGACAAGTTAAAGTACGTTTTTTTACAAGTTAAACCACATTTTTGACAAGTTAAAGTAAGTTTTTACCAAGTTAATGTATGTTTTTAACAAGTTAAACTTACGTTTTGACAAGTTAATGTACGTTTTTTTACAAGTTAAAGTACATTTTTTACAAATTAAAGTACGTTTTTTATAAATTAAAATACGTTTTTTACATATTGAAGTACTTTTTTACAAGTTAAAATACATTTGTTACAAGTTAACCCACATTTTTGACAAGTTAAAGTACGTTTTTTAACAACTTAATGTGTGTTTTTAACTAGTTAAACTTACGTTTTGACAAATTAAAGTTACATTTTGACAAATTAAAGTTACATTTTGACAAGTTAAAGTGGGGTTTTTACAAGTTAAAGTACGGTTTTTACAAGTTGAAGTACGTTTTTACAAGTTAAAGTACATTTGTTACAAGTTAAACCACATTTTTGACAAGTTAAAGTACGTTTTTTACAAGTTAATGTATCTTTTTAACAAGTTTAACTAACGTTTTGACAAGTTAAAGTTACGTTTTTACAAGTTAATGTAGGTTTTTTACAAGTTAAAGTTACGTTTTGACAAGTTAAACTACGTATTTTACAAGTTGAAGTACTTTTTTACAAGTTAAAATACATTTGTTACAAGTTAACCCACATTTTTGACAAGTTAAAGTACGTTTTTTACAAGTTAATGTGTGATTTTAACAAGTTAAACATACATTTTGACAAATTAAAGTTACATTTTGATAAATTAAAGTAGGTTTTTAACAAGTTAAAGTACGTTTTTTACAAGTTGAAGTACGTTTTTACAAGTTAAAGTACATTTGTTACAAGTTAAACCACATTTTTGACAAGTTAAAGTACGTTTTTTACAAGTTAATGTATGTTTTTAACAAGTTTAACTAACGTTTTGACAAGTTAAAGTTACGTTTTGACAAGTTAATGTAGGTTTTTTACAAGTTAAAGTTACGTTTTGACAAGTTAAAGTACGTTTTTTACAAGTTAAAGTACATTTTTACAAGTTAAAGTACATTTTTTTACAAGTTAAACCACATTTTTGACAAGTTAAAGTAAGTTTTTACCAAGTTAATGTATGTTTTTAACAAGTTAAACTTACGTTTTGACAAGTTAAAGTTACGTTTTGACAAGTTAATGTACGTTTTTTTACAAGTTAAAGTACATTTTTTACAAATTAAAGTACGTTTTTTATAAATTAAAATACGTTTTTTACAAGTTGAAGTACTATTTTACAAGTTAAAATACATTTGTTACAAGTTAACCCACATTTTTGACAAGTTAAAGTACATTTTTTTACAACTTCATGTGTGTTTTTAACAAGTTAAACTTACGTTTTGCCAAATTAAAGTTACATTTTGACAAGTTAAAGTGGGCTTTTTACAAGTTAAAGTACGGTTTTTAAAAGTTGAAGTACGTTTTTACAAGTTAAAGTACATTTGTTACAAGTTAAACCACATTTTTGACAAGTTAAAGTACGTTTTTTACAAGTTAATGTATCTTTTTAACAAGTTTAACTAACGTTTTCACAAGTTAAAGTTACGTTTTGACAAGTTAATGTAGGTTTTTTACAAGTTAAAGTTACGTTTTGACAAGTTAAAGTACGTTTTTTACAAGTTGAAATACTTTTTTACAAGTTAAAATACATTTGTTACAAGTTAACCCACATTTTTGACAAGTTAAATAACGTTTTTTTACAAGTTCATGTGTGTTTTTAACAAGTTAAACTTACGTTTTGACAAATTAATGTTACATTTTGATATGTTAAAGTAGGTTTTTTACAAGTTAAAGTACATTTTTTACAAGTTGAAGTACGTTTTTACAAGTTAAAGTACATTTGTTACAAGTTAAACCACATTTTTGACAAGTTAAAGTACGTTTTTTACAAGTTAATGTATCTTTTTAACAAGTTTAACTAACGTTTTGACAAGTTAAATTTACGTTTTAACAAGTTAATGTAGGTTTTTTACAAGTTAAAGTTACGTTTTGACCAGTTAAACTACGTTTTTTACAAGTTGAAGTACTTTTTTACAAGTTAAAATACATTTGTTACAAGTTAACCCACATTTTTGACAAGTTAAAGTACGTTTTTTACAAGTTAATGTATGTTTTTAACAAGTTTAACTAACGTTTTGACAAGTTAAAGTTACGTTTTGACAAGTTAATGTAGGTTTTTTACAAGTTAAAGTTACGTTTTGACAAGTTAAAGTACGTTTTTTACAAGTTAAAGTACATTTTTACAAGTTAAAGTACATTTTTTTACAAGTTAAACCACATTTTTGACAAGTTAAAGTAAGTTTTTACCAAGTTAATGTATGTTTTTAACAAGTTAAACTTACGTTTTGACAAGTTAAAGTTACGTTTTGACAAGTTAATGTACGTTTTTTTACAAGTTAAAGTACATTTTTTACAAATTAAAGTACGTTTTTTATAAATTAAAATACGTTTTTTACAAGTTGAAGTACTATTTTACAAGTTAAAATACATTTGTTACAAGTTAACCCACATTTTTGACAAGTTAAAGTACGTTTTTTTACAACTTCATGTGTGTTTTTAACAAGTTAAACTTACGTTTTGCCAAATTAAAGTTACATTTTGACAAGTTAAAGTGGGCTTTTTACAAGTTAAAGTACGGTTTTTAAAAGTTGAAGTACGTTTTTACAAGTTAAAGTACATTTGTTACAAGTTAAACCACATTTTTGACAAGTTAAAGTACGTTTTTTACAAGTTAATGTATGTTTTTAACAAGTTTAACTAACGTTTTGACAAGTTAAAGTTACGTTTTGACAAGTTAATGTAGGTTTTTTACAAGTTAAAGTTACGTTTTGACAAGTTAAAGTACCTTTTTTACAAGTTAAAGTACATTTTTACAAGTTAAAGTACATTTTTTTACAAGTTAAACCACATTTTTGACAAGTTAAAGTAAGTTTTTACCAAGTTAATGTATGTTTTTAACAAGTTAAACTTACGTTTTGACAAGTTAAAGTTACGTTTTGACAAGTTAATGTACGTTTTTTTACAAGTTAAAGTACATTTTTTACAAATTAAAGTACGTTTTTTATAAATTAAAATACGTTTTTTACAAGTTGAAGTACTATTTTACAAGTTAAAATACATTTGTTACAAGTTAACCCACATTTTTGACAAGTTAAAGTACGTTTTTTTACAACTTCATGTGTGTTTTTAACAAGTTAAACTTACGTTTTGCCAAATTAAAGTTACATTTTGACAAGTTAAAGTGGGCTTTTTACAAGTTAAAGTACGGTTTTTAAAAGTTGAAGTACGTTTTTACAAGTTAAAGTACATTTGTTACAAGTTAAACCACATTTTTGACAAGTTAAAGTACGTTTTTTACAAGTTAATGTATCTTTTTAACAAGTTTAACTAACGTTTTGACAAGTTAAAGTTACGTTTTGACAAGTTAATGTAGGTTTTTTACAAGTTAAAGTTACGTTTTGACAAGTTAAAGTACGTTTTTTACAAGTTGAAATACTTTTTTACAAGTTAAAATACATTTGTTACAAGTTAACCCACATTTTTGACAAGTTAAATAACGTTTTTTTACAAGTTCATGTGTGTTTTTAACAAGTTAAACTTACGTTTTGACAAATTAATGTTACATTTTGATATGTTAAAGTAGGTTTTTTACAAGTTAAAGTACATTTTTTACAAGTTGAAGTACGTTTTTACAAGTTAAAGTACATTTGTTACAAGTTAAACCACATTTTTGACAAGTTAAAGTACGTTTTTTACAAGTTAATGTATCTTTTTAACAAGTTTAACTAACGTTTTGACAAGTTAAATTTACGTTTTAACAAGTTAATGTAGGTTTTTTACAAGTTAAAGTTACGTTTTGACCAGTTAAACTACGTTTTTTACAAGTTGAAGTACTTTTTACAAGTTAAAATACATTTGTTACAAGTTAACCCACATTTTTGACAAGTTAAAGTACGTTTTTTACAAGTTAATTTGTGTTTTTAACAAGTTAAACTTACATTTTGACAAATTAAAGTTACATTTTGATAAGTTAAAGTAGGTTTTTTACATGTTAAAGTACGTTTTTTACAAGTTGAAGTACGTTTTTACAAGTTAAAGTTCATTTGTTACAAGGTAAACCACATTTTTGAGTTAAAGTACGTTTTTTACAAGTTAATGTATCTTTTTAACAAGTTTAACTAACGTTTTGATAAGTTAAAGTTACGTTTTGACAAGTTAATGTAGGTTTTTTACAAGTTAAAGTTACGTTTTGACAAGTTAAAGTACGTTTTTTACAAGTTGAAGTACGTTTTTACAAGTTAAAGTACATTTTTTACAAGTTAAACCACATTTTTGACAAGTTAAAGTAAGTTTTTACCAAGTTAATGTATGTTTTTAACAAGTTAAACTTACGTTTTGACAAGTTAAAGTTACGTTTTGACAAGTTAATGTACGTTTTTTTACAAGTTAAAGTACATTTTTTACAAATTAAAGTACGTTTTTTATAAATTAAAATACGTTTTTTACATGTTCAAGTACTTTTTTACAAGTTAAAATACATTTGTTACAAGTTAACCCACATTTTTGACAAGTTAAAGTACGTTTATTTACAACTTAATGTGTGTTTTTAACAAGTTAAACTTACGTTTTGACAAATTAAAGTTACATTTTGACAAGTTAAAGTGGGCTTTTTACAAGTTAAAGTACGGTTTTTACAAGTTGAAGTACGTTTTTACAAGTTAAAGTACATTTGTTACAAGTTAAAACACATTTTTGACAAGTTAAAATACGTTTTTTACAAGTTAATGTATCTTTTTAACAAGTTTAACTAACATTTTGACAAGTTAAAGTTACGTTTTGACAAGTTAATGTAGGTTTTTTACAAGTTAAAGTTACGTTTTGACAAGTTAAACTACGTTTTTTACAAGTTGAAGTACTTTTTTACAAGTTAAAATACATTTGTTACAAGTTAACCCACATTTTTGACAAGTTAAAGTACGTTTTTTACAAGTTAATGTGTGTTTTTAACAAGTTAAACTTACGTTTTGACAAATTAAAGTTACATTTTGATAAGTTAAAGTAGGTTTTTTACAAGTTAAAGTACGTTTTTTACAAGTTGAAGTACGTTTTTACAAGTTAAAGTACATTTGTTACAAGTTAAACCACATTTTTGACAAGTTAAAGTACGTTTTTTACAAGTTAATGTATCTTTTTAACAAGTTTAACTAACGTTTTGACAAGTTAAAGTTACGTTTTAACAAGTTAATGTAGGTTTTTTACAAGTTAAAGTTCCGTTTTGACAAGTTAAACTATATTTTTTACAAGTTGAAGTACTTTTTTACAAGTTAAAGTACATTTGTTACAAGTTACACCACATTTTTGACAAGTTAAAGTACGTTTTTTACAAGTTAATGTATCTTTTTAACAAGTTTAACTAACGTTTTGACAAGTTAAAGTTACGTTTTGACAAGTTAATGTAGGTTTTTTACAAGTTAAAGTTACGTTTTGACAAGTTAAAGTACGTTTTTTACAAGTTGAAGTACGTTTTTACAAGTTAAAGTACATTTTTTACAAGTTAAACCACATTTTTGACAAATTAAAGTAAGTTTTTTCCAAGTTAATGTATGTTTTTAACAAGTTAAACTTATGTTTTGACAAGTTAAAGTTACGTTTTGACAAGTTAATGTACGTTTTTTTACAAGTTAAAGTACATTTTTTACAAATTAAAGTACGTTTTTTATAAATTAAAATACGTTTTTTATATGTTGAAGTACTTTTTTACAAGTTAAAATACATTTGTTACAAGTTAAACCATATTTTTGACAAGTTAAAGTACGTTTTTTACAAGTTAATGTGTGTTTTTAACAAGTTAAACTTACGTTTTGACAAATTAAAGTTACATTTTGATAAGTTAAAGTAGGTATTTTACAAGTTAAAGTACGGTTTTTTACAAGTTGAAGTACGTTTTTACCAGTTAAAGTAATTTGTTACAAGTTAACCCACATTTTTGACAAGTTAAACTACGTTTTTTACAAGTTGAAGTACTTTTTTACAAGTTAAAATACATTTGTTATTAGTTAACCCACATTTTTGACAAGTGAAAGTACGTTTTTTACAAGTTAATGTGTGCTTTTAACAAGTTAAACTTACGTTTTGACAAATTAAAGTTACATTTTGATAAGTTAAAGTAGGTTTTTTACAAGTTAAAGTACGTTTTTTACAAGTTGAAGTACGTTTTTACAAGTTAAAGTACATTTGTTACAAGTTAAACCACATTTTTGACAAGTTAAAGTACGTTTTTTACAAGTTAATGTATCTTTTTAACAAGTTTAACTAACGTTTTGACAAGTGAAAGTTACGTTTTAACAAGTTAATGTAGGTTTTTTAAAAGTTAAAGTTACGTTTTGACAAGTTAAACTACATTTTTTACAAGTTGAAGTACTTTTCTAAAAGTTAAAATACATTTGTTACAAGTTAACCCACATTTTTGACAAGTTAAAGTACGTTTTTTACAACTTAATGTGTGTTTTTAACAAGTTAAACTTACATTTTGACAAATTAAAGTTACATTTTGATAAGTTAAAGTAGGTTTTTTACAAGTTAAAGTACGTTTTTTACAAGTTGAAGTACGTTTTTACAAGTTAAAGTACATTTGTTACAAGTTAAACCACATTTTTGACAAGTTGAAGTACGTTTTTTACAAGTTAATGTATCTTTTTAACAACTTTAACTAACGTTTTGACAAGTTAAAGTTACGTTTTGACAAGTTAATGTAGGTTTTTTACAAGTTAAAGTTACGTTTTGACAAGTTAAAGTACGTTTTTTACAAGTTGAAGTACGTTTTTACAAGTTAAAGTACATTTTTTACAAGTTAAACCACATTTTTGACAACTTAAAGTAAGTTTTTACCAAGTTAATGTATGTTTTTAACAAGTTAAACTTACGTTTTGACAAGTTAAAGTTATGTTTTGACAAGTTAATGTACTTTTTTTACAAGTTAAAGTACATTTTTTACAAATTAAAGTACGTTTTTTATAAATTAAAATACGTTTTTTATATGTTGAAGTACTTTTTTAGAAGTTAAAATACATTTGTTACAAGTTAACCCACATTTTTGACAAGTTAAAGTACGTTTTTTTACAACTTAATGTGTGTTTTTAACAAGTTAAACTTACGTTTGACAAATTAAAGTTACATTTTGACAAGTTAAAGTGGGCTTTTTACAAGTTAAAGTACGGTTTTTACAAGTTGAAGTACGTTTTTACAAGTTAAAGTACATTTGTTACAAGTTAAACGACATTTTTGACAAGTTAAAGTACTTTTTTTACAAGTTAATGTATCTTTTTAACAAGTTTACCTAACGTTTTGACAAGTTAAAGTTACGTTTTGACAAGTTAATGTAGGTTTTTTACAAGTTAAAGTTACGTTTTGACAAGTTAAACTACGTTTTTTACAACTTGAAGTACTTTTTTACAAGTTAAAATACATTTGTTACAAGTTAACCCACATTTTTGACAAGTGAAAGTACGTTTTTTACAAGTTAATGTGTGCTTTTAACAAGTTAAACTTACGTTTTGACAAATTAAAGTTACATTTTGATAAGTTAAAGTAGGTTTTTTACAAGTTAAAGTACGTTTTTTACAAGTTGAAGTACGTTTTTACAAGTTAAAGTACATTTGTTACAAGTTAAACCACATTTTTGACAAGTTAAAGTACGTTTTTTACAAGTTAATGTATCTTTTTAACAACTTTAACTAACGTTTTGACAAGTTAAAGTTACGTTTTGATAAGTTAAATTAGGTTTTTTACAACTTAAAGTACGTTTTTTACAAGTTGAAGTACGTTTTTACAAGTTAAAGTACATTTTTTGCAAGTTAAACCACATTTTTCACAACTTAAAGTAAGTTTTTACCAAGTTAATGTATGTTTTTAACAAGTTAAACTTACGTTTTGACAAGTTAAAGTTACGTTTTGACAAGTTAATGTACTTTTTTTACAAGTTAAAGTACATTTTTTACAAATTAAAGTACGTTTTTTATAAATTAAAATACGTTTTTTATATGTTGAAGTACTTTTTTAGAAGTTAAAATACATTTGTTACAAGTTAACCCACATTTTTGACAAGTTAAAGTACGTTTTTTTACAACTTAATGTGTGTTTTTAACAAGTTAAACTTACGTTTGACAAATTAAAGTTACATTTTGACAAGTTAAAGTGAGCTTTTTACAAGTTAAAGTACGGTTTTTACAAGTTGAAGTACGTTTTTACAAGTTAAAGTACATTTGTTACAAGTTAAACCACATTTTTGACAAGTTAAAGTACGTTTTTTACAAGTTAATGTATCTTTTTAACAAGTTTAACTATCGTTTTGACAAGTTAAAGTTACGTTTTGACAAGTTAATGTAGGTTTTTTACAAGTTAAAGTTACGTTTTGACAGGTTAAACTACGTTTTTTACAAGTTGAAGTACTTTTTTACAAGTTAAAATACATTTGTTACAAGTTAACCCACATTTTTGACAAGTTAAAGTACGTTTTTTACAAGTTAATGTGTGTTTTTAACAAGTTAAACTTACGTTTTGACAAATTAAAGTTACATTTTGATAAGTTAAAGTAGGTATTTTACAAGTTAAAGTACGGTTTTTTACAAGTTGAAGTACATTTTTACAAGTTAAAGTAATTTGTTACAAGTTAACCCACATTTTTGACAAGTTAAACTACGTTTTTTACAAGTTGAAGTACTTTTTTACAAGTTAAAATACACTTGTTACAAGTTAACCCACATTTTTGACAAGTGAAAGTACGTTTTTTACAAGTTAATGTGTGCTTTTAACAAGTTAATCTTACGTTTTGACAAATTAAAGTTACATTTTGATAAGTTAAAGTAGGTTTTTTACAAGTTAAAGTACGTTTTTTACAAGTTGAAGTACGTTTTTACAAGTTAAAGTACATTTGTTACAAGTTAAACCACATTTTTGACAAGTTAAAGTACGTTTTTTACAAGTTAATGTATCTTTTTAACAAGTTTAACTAACGTTTTGACAAGTTAAAGTTACGTTTTAACAAGTTAATGTAGGTTTTTTAAAAGTTAAAGTTACGTTTTGACAAGTTAAACTACATTTTTTACAAGTTGAAGTACTTTTCTAAAAGTTAAAATACATTTGTTACAAGTTAACCCACATTTTTGACAAGTTAAAGTACGTTTTTTACAACTTAATGTGTGTTTTTAACAAGTTAAACTTACATTTTGACAAATTAAAGTTTCATTTTGATAAGTTAAAGTAGGTTTTTTACAAGTTAAAGTACGTTTTTTACAAGTTGAAGTACGTTTTTACAAGTTAAAGTACCTTTGTTACAAGTTAAACCACATTTTTGACAAGTTAAAGTACGTTTTTTACAAGTTAATGTATCTTTTTAACAACTTTAACTAACGTTTTGACAAGTTAAAGTTACGTTTTGACAAGTTAATGTAGGTTTTTTACAAGTTACAGTTACGTTTTGACAAGTTAAAGTACGTTTTTTACAAGTTGAAGTACGTTTTTACAAGTTAAAGTACATTTTTTACAAGTTAAACCACATTTTTGACAACTTAAAGTAAGTTTTTACCAAGTTAATGTATGTTTTTAACAAGTTAAACTTACGTTTTGACAAGTTAAAGTTACGTTTTGACAAGTTAATGTACTTTTTTTACAAGTTAAAGTACATTTTTTACAAATTAAAGTACGTTTTTTATAAATTAAAATACGTTTTTATATGTTGAAGTACTTTTTTAGAAGTTAAAATACATTTGTTACAAGTTAACCCACATTTTTGACAAGTTAAAGTACGTTTTTTTACAACTTAATGTGTGTTTTTAACAAGTTAAACTTACGTTTGACAAATTAAAGTTACATTTTGACAAGTTAAAGTGGGCTTTTTACAAGTTAAAGTACGGTTTTTACAAGTTGAAGTACGTTTTTACAAGTTAAAGTACATTTGTTACAAGTTAAACCACATTTTTGACAAGTTAAAGTACGTTTTTTACAAGTTAATGTATCTTTTTAACAAGTTTAACTAACGTTTTGACAAGTTAAAGTTACGTTTTGACAAGTTAATGTAGGTTTTTTACAAGTTAAAGTTACGTTTTGACAAGTTAAAGTACGTTTTTTACAAGTTGAAGTACGTTTTTACAAGTTAAAGTACATTTTTTACAAGTTAAACCACATTTTTGACAAGTTAAAGTAAGTTTTTACCAAGTTAATGTATGTTTTTAACAAGTTAAACTTACGTTTTGACAAGTTAAAGTTACGTTTTGACAACTTAATGTACGTTTTTTTACAAGTTAAAGTACATTTTTTACAAATTAAAGTACGTTTTTTATAAATTAAAATACGTTTTTTATATGTTGAAGTACTTTTTTAGAAGTTAAAATACATTTGTTACAAGTTAACCCACATTTTTGACAAGTTAAAGTACGTTTTTTTACAACTTAATGTGTGTTTTTAACAAGTTAAACTTACGTTTGACAAATTAAAGTTACATTTTGACAAGTTAAAGTGGGCTTTTTACAAGTTAAAGTACGGTTTATACAAGTTGATGTACGTTTTTACAAGTTAAAGTACATTTGTTACAAGTTAAACCACATTTTTGACAAGTTAAAGTACTTTTTTTACAAGTTAATGTATCTTTTTAACAAGTTTACCTAACGTTTTGACAAGTTAAAGTTACGTTTTGACAAGTTAATGTAGGTTTTTTACGAGTTAAAGTTACGTTTTGACAAGTTAAACTACGTTTTTTACAAGTTGAAGTACTTTTTTACAAGTTAAAATACATTTGTTACAAGTTAACCCACATTTTTGACAAGTTAAAGTACGTTTTTTACAAGTTAATGTGTGTTTTTAACAAGTTAAACTTACGTTTTGACAAATTAAAGTTACATTTTGATAAGTTAAAGTAGGTTTTTTACAAGTTAAAGTACGTTTTTTACAAGTTGAAGTACGTTTTTACAAGTTAAAGTACATTTGTTACAAGTTAACCCACATTTTTGACAAGTTAAACTACGTTTTTTACAAGTTGAAGTACTTTTTTACAAGTTAAAATACATTTGTTACAAGTTAACCCACATTTTTGACAAGTTAAAGTACGTTTTTTACAAGTTAATGTGTGTTTTTAACAAGTTAAACTTACGTTGTGACAAATTAAAGTTACGTTTTTTACAAGTTAAAGTACGTTTTTTACAAGTTGAAGTACGTTTTTACAAGTTAAAGTACATTTGTTACAAGTTAAACCACATTTTTGACAAGTTAAAGTACGTTTTTTACAAGTTAATGTATCTTTTTAACAAGTTTAACTAACGTTTTGACAAGTTAAAGTTACGTTTTAACAAGTTAATGTAGGTTTTTTAAAAGTTAAAGTTACGTTTTGACAAGCTAAACTACATTTTTTACAAGTTGAAGTACTTTTCTAAAAGTTAAAATACATTTGTTACAAGTTAACCCACATTTTTGACAAGTTAAAGTACGTTTTTTACAACTTAATGTGTGTTTTTAACAAGTTAAACTTACATTTTGACAAATTAAAGTTTCATTTTGATAAGTTAAAGTAGGTTTTTTACAAGTTAAAGTACGTTTTTTACAAGTTGAAGTACGTTTTTACAAGTTAAAGTACCTTTGTTACAAGTTAAACCACATTTTTGACAAGTTAAAGTACGTTTTTTACAAGTTAATGTATCTTTTTAACAACTTTAACTAACGTTTTGACAAGTTAAAGTTACGTTTTGACAAGTTAATGTAGGTTTTTTACAAGTTACAGTTACGTTTTGACAAGTTAAAGTACGTTTTTTACAAGTTGAAGTACGTTTTTACAAGTTAAAGTACATTTTTTACAAGTTAAACCACATTTTTGACAACTTAAAGTAAGTTTTTACCAAGTTAATGTATGTTTTTAACAAGTTAAACTTACGTTTTGACAAGTTAAAGTTACGTTTTGACAAGTTAATGTACTTTTTTTACAAGTTAAAGTACATTTTTTACAAATTAAAGTACGTTTTTTATAAATTAAAATACGTTTTTATATGTTGAAGTACTTTTTTAGAAGTTAAAATACATTTGTTACAAGTTAACCCACATTTTTGACAAGTTAAAGTACGTTTTTTTACAACTTAATGTGTGTTTTTAACAAGTTAAACTTACGTTTGACAAATTAAAGTTACATTTTGACAAGTTAAAGTGGGCTTTTTACAAGTTAAAGTACGGTTTTTACAAGTTGAAGTACGTTTTTACAAGTTAAAGTACATTTGTTACAAGTTAAACCACATTTTTGACAAGTTAAAGTACGTTTTTTACAAGTTAATGTATCTTTTTAACAAGTTTAACTAACGTTTTGACAAGTTAAAGTTACGTTTTGACAAGTTAATGTAGGTTTTTTACAAGTTAAAGTTACGTTTTGACAAGTTAAACTACGTTTTTTACAAGTTGAAGTACTTTTTTACAAGTTAAAATAAATTTGTTACAAGTTAACCCACATTTTTGACAAGTTAAAGTACGTTTTTTACAAGTTAATGTGTGTTTTTAACAAGTTAAACTTACGTTTTGACAAATTAAAGTTACATTTTGATAAGTTAAAGTATGTTTTTTACAAGTTAAAGTACGTTTTTTACAAGTTGAAGTACGTTTTTACAAGTTAAAGTACATTTGTTACAAGTTAAACCACATTTTTGACAAGTTAAAGTACGTTTTTTACAAGTTAATGTATCTTTTTAACAAGTTTAACTAACGTTTTGACAAGTTAAAGTTACGTTTTAACAAGTTAATGTAGGTTTTTTACAAGTTAAAGTTACGTTTTGACAAGTTAAACTACATTTTTTACAAGTTGAAGTACTTTTTTAAAAGTTAAAATACATTTGTTACAAGTTAACCCACATTTTTGACAAGTTAAAGTACGTTTTTTACAAGTTAATGTGTGTTTTTAACAAGTTAAACTTACATTTTGACAAATTAAAATTACATTTTGATAAGTTAAAGTAGGTTTTTTACAAGTTAAAGTACGTTTTTTACAAGTTGAAGTACGGTTTTACAAGTTAAAGTACATTTGTTACAAGTTAAACCACATTTTTGACAAGTTAAAGTACGTTTTTTACAAGTTAATGTATCTTTTTAACAACTTTAACTAAAGTTTTGACAAGTTAAAGTTACGTTTTGACAAGTTAATGTAGGTTTTTTACAAGTTAAAGTTACGTTTTGACAAGTTAAAGTACGTTTTTTACAAGTTGAAGTACGTTTTTACAAGTTAAAGTACATTTTTTACAAGTTAAACCACATTTTTGACAAGTTAAAGTAAGTTTTTACCAAGTTAATGTATGTTTTTAACAAGTTAAACTTACGTTTTGACAAGTTAAAGTTACGTTTTGACAACTTAATGTACGTTTTTTTACAAGTTAAAGTACATTTTTTACAAATTAAAGTACGTTTTTTATAAATTAAAATACGTTTTTTATATGTTGAAGTACTTTTTTAGAAGTTAAAATACATTTGTTACAAGTTAACCCACATTTTTGACAAGTTAAAGTACGTTTTTTTACAACTTAATGTGTGTTTTTAACAAGTTAAACTTACGTTTGACAAATTAAAGTTACATTTTGACAAGTTAAAGTGGGCTTTTTACAAGTTAAAGTACGGTTTATACAAGTTGATGTACGTTTTTACAAGTTAAAGTACATTTGTTACAAGTTAAACCACATTTTTGACAAGTTAAAGTACTTTTTTTACAAGTTAATGTATCTTTTTAACAAGTTTACCTAACGTTTTGACAAGTTAAAGTTACGTTTTGACAAGTTAATGTAGGTTTTTTACGAGTTAAAGTTACGTTTTGACAAGTTAAACTACGTTTTTTACAAGTTGAAGTACTTTTTTACAAGTTAAAATACATTTGTTACAAGTTAACCCACATTTTTGACAAGTTAAAGTACGTTTTTTACAAGTTAATGTGTGTTTTTAACAAGTTAAACTTACGTTTTGACAAATTAAAGTTACATTTTGATAAGTTAAAGTAGGTTTTTTACAAGTTAAAGTACGTTTTTTACAAGTTGAAGTACGTTTTTACAAGTTAAAGTACATTTGTTACAAGTTAACCCACATTTTTGACAAGTTAAACTACGTTTTTTACAAGTTGAAGTACTTTTTTACAAGTTAAAATACATTTGTTACAAGTTAACCCACATTTTTGACAAGTTAAAGTATGTTTTTTACAAGTTAATGTATGTTTTTAACAAGTTAAACTTACGTTGTGACAAATTAAAGTTACATTTTGATAAGTTAAAGTAGGTTTTTTACAAGTTAAAGTACGTTTTTTACAAGTTGAAGTACGTTTTTACAAGTTAAAGTACATTTGTTACAAGTTAAACCACATTTTTGACAAGTTAAAGTACGTTTTTTACAAGTTAATGTATCTTTTTAACAAGTTTAACTAACGTTTTGACAAGTTAAAGTTACGTTTTAACAAGTTAATGTAGGTTTTTTAAAAGTTAAAGTTACGTTTTGACAAGCTAAACTACATTTTTTACAAGTTGAAGTACTTTTCTAAAAGTTAAAATACATTTGTTACAAGTTAACCCACATTTTTGACAAGTTAAAGTACGTTTTTTACAAGTTAATGTGTGTTTTTAACAAGTTAAACTTACATTTTGACAAATTAAAGTTACATTTTGATAAGTTAAAGTAGGTTTTTTACAAGTTAAAGTACGTTTTTTACAAGTTGAAGTACGTTTTTACAAGTTAAAGTACATTTGTTACAAGTTAACCAACATTTTTGACAAGTTAAACTACGTTTTTTACAAGTTGAAGTACTTTTTTACAAGTTAAAATACATTTGTTACAAGTTAACCCACATTTTTGACAAGTGAAAGTACGTTTTTTACAAGTTAATGTGTGCTTTTAACAAGTTAAACTTACGTTTTGACAAATTAAAGTTACATTTTGATAAGTTAAAGTAGGTTTTTTACAAGTTAAAGTACGTTTTTTACAAGTTGAAGTACGTTTTTACAAGTTAAAGTACATTTGTTACAAGTTAAACCACATTTTTGACAAGTTAAAGTACGTTTTTTACAAGTTAATGTATCTTTTTAACAAGTTTAACTAACGTTTTGACAAGTTAAAGTTACGTTTTAACAAGTTAATGTAGGTTTTTTAAAAGTTAAAGTTACGTTTTGACAAGTTAAACTACATTTTTTACAAGTTGAAGTACTTTTCTAAAAATTAAAATACATTTGTTACAAGTTAACCCACATTTTTGACAAGTTAAAGTACGTTTTTTACAACTTAATGTGTGTTTTTAACAAGTTAAACTTACATTTTGACAAATTAAAGTTACATTTTGATAAGTTAAAGTAGGTATTTTACAAGTTAAAGTACGGTTTTTTACAAGTTGAAGTACGTTTTTACCAGTTAAAGTAATTTGTTACAAGTTAACCCACATTTTTGACAAGTTAAACTACGTTTTTTACAAGTTGAAGTACTTTTTTACAAGTTAAAATACATTTGTTATTAGTTAACCCACATTTTTGACAAGTGAAAGTACGTTTTTTACAAGTTAATGTGTGCTTTTAACAAGTTAAACTTACGTTTTGACAAATTAAAGTTACATTTTGATAAGTTAAAGTAGGTTTTTTACAAGTTAAAGTACGTTTTTTACAAGTTGAAGTACGTTTTTACAAGTTAAAGTACATTTGTTACAAGTTAAACCACATTTTTGACAAGTTAAAGTACGTTTTTTACAAGTTAATGTATCTTTTTAACAAGTTTAACTAACGTTTTGACAAGTTAAAGTTACGTTTTAACAAGTTAATGTAGGTTTTTTAAAAGTTAAAGTTACGTTTTGACAAGTTAAACTACATTTTTTACAAGTTGAAGTACTTTTCTAAAAGTTAAAATACATTTGTTACAAGTTAACCCACATTTTTTACAAGTTAAAGTACGTTTTTTACAACTTAATGTGTGTTTTTAACAAGTTAAACTTACATTTTGACAAATTAAAGTTACATTTTGATAAGTTAAAGTAGGTTTTTTACAAGTTAAAGTACGTTTTTACAAGTTGAAGTACGTTTTTACAAGTTAAAGTACATTTGTTACAAGTTAAACCACATTTTTGACAAGTTAAAGTACGTTTTTTACAAGTTAATGTATCTTTTTAACAACTTGAACTAACGTTTTGACAAGTTAAAGTTACGTTTTGACAAGTTAATGTAGGTTTTTACAAGTTAAAGTTACGTTTTGACAAGTTAAATTACATTTTTTACAAGTTGAAGTACGTTTTTACAAGTTAAAGTACATTTTTTACAAGTTAAACCACATTTTTGACAACTTAAAGTAAGTTTTTACCAAGTTAATGTATGTTTTTAACAAGTTAAACTTACGTTTTGACAAGTTAAAGTTACGTTTTGACAAGTTAATGTACGTTTTTTTACAAGTTAAAGTACATTTTTTACAAATTAAAGTACGTTTTTTATAAATTAAAATACGTTTTTTATATGTTGAAGTACTTTTTTAGAAGTTAAAATACATTTGTTACAAGTTAACCCACATTTTTGACAAGTTAAAGTACGTTTTTTTACAACTTAATGTGTGTTTTTAACAAGTTAAACTTACGTTTAACAAATTAAAGTTACATTTTGACAAGTTAAAGTGGGCTTTTTACAAGTTAAAGTACGGTTTTTACAAGTTGAAGTACGTTTTTACACGTTAAAGTACATTTGTTACAAGTTAAACCACATTTTTGACAAGTTAAAGTACGTTTTTTACAAGTTAATGTATCTTTTTAACAAGTTTAACTAACGTTTTGACAAGTTAAAGTTACGTTTTGACAAGTTAATGTAGGGTTTTTACAAGTTAAAGTTACGTTTTGACAAGTTAAACTACGTTTTTTACAAGTTGAAGTACTTTTTTACAAGTTAAAATACAGTTGTTACAAGTTGACCCACATTTTTGACAAGTTAAAGTACGTTTTTTACAAGTTACTGTTTGTTTTTAACAAGTTAAACTTACGATTTGACAAATTAAAATTACATTTTGATAAGTTGAAGTAGGTTTTTTACAAGTTAAAGTACGTTTTTAACAAGTTGAAGTACGTTTTTACAAGTTAAAGTACATTTGTTACAAGTTAAACCACATTTTTGACAAGTTAAAGTACGTTTTTTACAAGTTAATGTATCTTTTTAACAACTTTAACTAAAGTTTTGACAAGTTAAAGTTACGTTTTGACAAGTTAATGTAGGTTTTTTACAAGTTAAAGTTACGTTTTGACAAGTTAAAGTACGTTTTTTACAAGTTGAAGTACGTTTTTACAAGTTAAAGTACATTTTTTACAAGTTAAACCACATTTTTGACAAGTTAAAGTAAGTTTTTACCAAGTTAATGTATGTTTTTAACAAGTTAAACTTACGTTTTGACAAGTTAAAATTACGTTTTGACAAGTTAATGTACGTTTTTTTACAAGTTAAAGTACATTTTTTACAAATTAAAGTACGTTTTTTATAAATTAAAATACGTTTTTTATATGTTGAAGTACTTTTTTAGAAGTTAAAATACATTTGTTACAAGTTAACCCACATTTTTGACAAGTTAAAGTACGTTTTTTTACAACTTAATGTGTGTTTTTAACAAGTTAAACTTACGTTTGACAAATTAAAGTTACATTTTGACAAGTTAAAGTGGTCTTTTTACAAGTTAAAGTACGGTTTTTACAAGTTGAAGTACGTTTTTACAAGTTAAAGTACATTTGTTACAAGTTAAACGACATTTTTGACAAGTTAAAGTACGTTTTTTACAAGTTAATGTATCTTTTTAACAAGTTTAACTAACGTTTTGACAAGTTAAAGTTACGTTTTGACAAGTTAATGTAGGGTTTTTACAAGTTAAAGTTACGTTTTGACAAGTTAAACTACGTTTTTTACAAGTTGAAGTACTTTTTTACAAGTTAAAATACAGTTGTTACAAGTTGACCCACATTTTTGACAAGTTAAAGTACGTTTTTTACAAGTTACTGTTTGTTTTTAACAAGTTAAACTTACGATTTGACAAATTAAAATTACATTTTGATAAGTTGAAGTAGGTTTTTTACAAGTTAAAGTACGTTTTTAACAAGTTGAAGTACGTTTTTACAAGTTAAAGTACATTTGTTACAAGTTAAACCACATTTTTGACAAGTTAAAGTACGTTTTTTACAAGTTAATGTATCTTTTTAACAACTTTAACTAAAGTTTTGACAAGTTAAAGTTACGTTTTGACAAGTTAATGTAGGTTTTTTACAAGTTAAACTTACGTTTTGACAAGTTAAAGTACGTTTTTTACAAGTTGAAGTACGTTTTTACAAGTTAAAGTACATTTTTTACAAGTTAAACCACATTTTTGACAAGTTAAAGTAAGTTTTTACCAAGTTAATGTATGTTTTTAACAAGTTAAACTTACGTTTTGACAAGTTAAAATTACGTTTTGACAAGTTAATGTACGTTTTTTTACAAGTTAAAGTACATTTTTTACAAATTAAAGTACGTTTTTTATAAATTAAAATACGTTTTTTATATGTTGAAGTACTTTTTTAGAAGTTAAAATACATTTGTTACAAGTTAACCCACATTTTTGACAAGTTAAAGTACGTTTTTTTACAACTTAATGTGTGTTTTTAACAAGTTAAACTTACGTTTGACAAATTAAAGTTACATTTTGACAAGTTAAAGTGGTCTTTTTACAAGTTAAAGTACGGTTTTTACAAGTTGAAGTACGTTTTTACAAGTTAAAGTACATTTGTTACAAGTTAAACGACATTTTTGACAAGTTAAAGTACTTTTTTTACAAGTTAATGTATCTTTTTAACAAGTTTAACTAACGTTTTGACAAGTTAAAGTTACGTTTTAACAAGTTAATGTAGGTTTTTTACAAGTTAAAGTTATGTTTTGACAAGTTAAACTACATTTTTTACAAGTTGAAGTACTTTTTTAAAAGTTAAAATACATTTGTTACAAGTTAACCCACATTTTTGACAAGTTAAAGTACGTTTTTTACAAGTTAATGTGTGTTTTTAACAAGTTAAACTTACATTTTGACAAATTAAAATTACATTTTGATAAGTTAAACTAGGTTTTTTACAAGTTAAAGTACGTTTTTTACAAGTTGAAGTACGTTTTTACATGTTAAAGTACATTTGTTACAAGTTAAACCACATTTTTGACAAGTTAAAGTACGTTTTTTACAAGTTAATGTATCTTTTTAACAAGTTTAACTAACGTTTTGACAAGTTAAAGTTACGTTTTAACAAGTTAATGTAGGTTTTTAAAAAGTTAAAGTTACGTTTTGACAAGTTAAACTACATTTTTTACAAGTTGAAGTACTTTTCTAAAAGTTAAAATACATTTGTTACAAGTTAACCCACATTTTTGACAAGTTAAAGTACGTTTTTTACAACTTAATGTGTGTTTTTAACAAGTTAAACTTACATTTTGACAAATTAAAATTACATTTTGATAAGTTAAAGTAGGTTTTTTACAAGTTAAAGTACGTTTTTTACAAGTTGAAGTACGTTTTTACAAGTTAAAGTACATTTGTTACAAGTTAACCAACATTTTTGACAAGTTAAACTACGTTTTTTACAAGTTGAAGTACTTTTGTACAAGTTAAAATACATTTGTTACAAGTTAACCCACATTTTTGACAAGTGAAAGTACGTTTTTTACAAGTTAATGTGTGCTTTTAACAAGTTAAACTTACGTTTTGACAAATTAAAGTTACATTTTGATAAGTTAAAGTAGGTTTTTTACAAGTTAAAGTACGTTTTTTACAAGTTGAAGTACGTTTTTACAAGTTAAAGTACATTTGTTACAAGTTAAACCACATTTTTGACAAGTTAAAGTACGTTTTTTACAAGTTAATGTATCTTTTTAACAAGTTTAAGTAACGTTTTGACAAGTTAAAGTTACGTTTTAACAAGTTAATGTAGGTTTTTTAAAAGTTAAAGTTACGTTTTGACAAGTTAAACTACATTTTTTACAAGTTGAAGTACTTTTCTAAAAGTTAAAATACATTTGTTACAAGTTAACCCACATTTTTGACAAGTTAAAGTACGTTTTTTACAACTTAATGTGTGTTTTTAACAAGTTAAACTTACATTTTGACAAATTAAAGTTACATTTTGATAAGTTAATGTAGGTTTTTTACAAGTTAAAGTTACGTTTTGACAAGTTAAACTACGTTTTTTACAAGTTGAAGTACTTTTTTACAAGTTAAAATACATTTGTTACAAGTTAACCCACATTTTTGACAAGTTAAAGTACGTTTTTTACAAGTTAATGTGTGTTTTTCAAGTTAAACTTACGTTTTGACAAATTAAAGTTACATTTTGATAAGTTAATGTAGGTTTTTTACAAGTTAAAGTACGTTTTTTACAAGTAGAAGTACGTTTTTACAAGTTAAAATACATTTGTTACAAGCTACCCCACATTTTTGACAAGTTAAAGTAAGTTTTTTACAAGTTAATGTGTGTTTTTAACAAGTTAAACTTATGTTTTGACAAATTAAAGTTACATTTTGATAAGTTAAAGTAGGTTTTTTACAAGTTAAAGTACGTTTTTTACAAGTTGAAGTACGTTTTTACAAGTTAAAGTACATTTGTTACAAGTTAAACCACATTTTTGACAAGTTAAAGTACGTTTTTTACAAGTTAATGTATCTTTTTAACAAGTTTAACTAACGTTTTGACAAGTTAAAGTTACGTTTTGACAAGTTAAAGTACGATTTTTACAAGTTGAAGTACGTTTTTAAAAGTTAAAGTACATTTTTTACAAGTTGAAGTACTTTTTTACAAGTTAAAATACATTTGTTACAAGTTAACCCACATTTTTGACAAGTTAAAGTACGTTTTTTACAAGTTAATGTGTGTTTTTAACAAGTTAAACTTACGTTTTGACAAATTAAAGTTACATTTTGATAAGTTAAAGTAGGTTTTTTACAAATTAAAGTACGTTTTTTACAAGTTGAAGTACGTTTTTACAAATTAAAGTACATTTGTTACAAGTTAACCCACATTTTTGACAAGTTAAAGTACGTTTTTTACAAGTTGAAGTACGTTTTTACAAGTTAAAATACATTTGTTACAAGCTACCCCACATTTTTGACAAGTTAAAGTACGTTTTTTACAAGTTAATGTTTGTTTTTAACAAGTTAAACTTACGTTTTGACAAATTAAAGTTACATTTTGATAAGTTAAAGTAGGTTTTTTACAAGTTAAAGTACGTTTTTTACAAGTTGAAATACGTTTTTACAAGTTAAAGTACATTTGTTACAAGTTAAACCACATTTTTGACAAGTTAAAGTACGTTTTTTACAAGTTAATGTATCTTTTTAACAAGTTTAACTAACGTTTTGACAAGTTAAAGTTACGTTTTGACAAGTTAATGTATGTTTTTTACAAGTTAAAGTTACGTTTTGACAAGTTAAACTACGTTTTTTACAAGTTGAAGTACTTTTTTACAAGTTAAAATACATTTGTTACAAGTTAACCCACATTTTTGACAAGTTAAAGTACGTTTTTTACAAGTTAATGTGTGTTTTTAACAAGTTAAACTTACGTTTTGACAAATTAAAGTTACATTTTGATAAGTTAAAGTAGGTTTTTTACAAATTAAAGTACGTTTTTTACAAGTTGAAGTACGTTTTTACAAATTAAAGTACATTTGTTACAAGTTAACCCACATTTTTGACAAGTTAAAGTACGTTTTTTACAAGTTGAAGTACGTTTTTACAAGTTAAAATACATTTGTTACAAGCTACCCCACATTTTAGACAAGTTAAAGTACGTTTTTTACAAGTTAATGTGTGTTTTTAACAAGTTAAACTTACGTTTTGACAAATTAAAGTTACATTTTGATAAGTTAAAGTAGGTTTTTTACAAGTTAAAGTACGTTTTTTACAAGTTGAAGTACGTTTTTACAAGTTAAAGTACATTTGTTACAAGTTAAACCACATTTTTGACAAGTTAAAGTACGTTTTTTACAAGTTAATGTATCTTTTTAACAAGTTTAACTAACGTTTTGACAAGTTAAAGTTACGTTTTAACAAGTTAATGTAGGTTTTTTACAAGTTAAAGTTACGTTTTGACAAGTTAAACTACATTTTTTACAAGTTGAAGTACTTTTTTAAAAGTTAAAATACATTTGTTACAAGTTAACCCACATTTTTGACAAGTTAAAGTACGTTTTTTACAAGTGAATGTGTGTTTTTAACAAGTTAAACTTACGTTTTGACAAATTAAAATTACATTTTGATAAGTTAAAGTAGGTTTTTTACAAGTTAAAGTACGTTTTTTACAAGTTGAAGTACGTTTTTACAAGTTAAAGTACATTTGTTACAAGTTAAACCACATTTTTGACAAGTTAAAGTACGTTTTTTACAAGTTAATGTATCTTTTTAACAACTTTAACTAAAGTTTTGACAAGTTAAAGTTACGTTTTGACAAGTTAATGTAGGTTTTTTACAAGTTAAAGTTACGTTTTGACAAGTTAAAGTACGTTTTTTACAAGTTGAAGTACGTTTTTACAAGTTAAAGTACATTTTTTACAAGTTAAACCACATTTTTGACAAGTTAAAGTAAGTTTTTACCAAGTTAATGTATGTTTTTAACAAGTTAAAGTTACGTTTTGACAAGTTAAAGTTACGTTTTGACAAGTTAATGTACGTTTTTTTACAAGTTAAAGTACATTTTTTACAAATTAAAGTACGTTTTTTATAAATTAAAATACGTTTTTTATATGTTGAAGTACTTTTTTAGAAGTTAAAATACATTTGTTACAAGTTAACCCACATTTTTGACAAGTTAAAGTACGTTTTTTTACAACTTAATGTGTGTTTTTAACAAGTTAAACTTACGTTTGACAAATTAAAGTTACATTTTGACAAGTTAAAGTGGGCTTTTTACAAGTTAAAGTACGGTTTTTACAAGTTGAAGTACGTTTTTACAAGTTAAAGACATTTGTTACAAGTTAAACCACATTTTTGACAAGTTAAAGTACGTTTTTTACAAGTTAATGTATCTTTTTAACAAGTTTAACTAACGTTTGACAAGTTAAAGTTACGTTTTGACAAGTTAATGTAGGTTTTTTACAAGTTAAAGTTACGTTTTGACAAGTTAAACTACGTTTTTTACAAGTTGAAGTACTTTTTTACAAGTTAAAATACATTTGTTACAAGTTAACCCACATTTTTGACAAGTTAAAGTACGTTTCTTACAAGTTAATGTGTGTTTTTAACAAGTTAAACTTACGTTTTGACAAATTAAAGTTACATTTTGATAAGTTAAAGTAAGTTTTTTACAAGTTAAAGTACGTTTTTTACAAGTTGAAGTACGTTTTTACAAGTTAAAGTACATTTGTTACAAGTTAACCCACATTTTTGACAAGTTAAACTACGTTTTTTCCAAGTTGAAGTACTTTTTTACAAGTTAAAATACATTTGTTACAAGTTAACCCACATTTTTGACAAGTTAAAGTACGTTTTTTACAAGTTAATGTGTGTTTTTAACAAGTTAAACTTACGTTTTGACAAATTAAAGTTACATTTTGATAAGTTAAAGTAGGTTTTTTACAAGTTAAAGTACGTTTTTTACAAGTTGAAGTACGTTTTTACAAGTTAAAGTACATTTGTTACAAGTTAAACCACATTTTTCACAAGTTATAGTACGTTTTTTACAAGTTAATGTATCTTTTTAACAAGTTTAACTAACGTTTTGACAAGTTAAAGTTACGTTATAACAAGTTAATGTAGGTTTTTACAAGGTAAAGTTACGTTTTGACAAGTTAAACTACATTTTTTACAAGTTGAAGTACGTTTTTACAAGTTAAAATGCATTTGTTACAAGTTAACCCACATTTTTGACAAGTTAAAGTACGTTTTTTTATAACTTAACGTGTGTTTTTAACAAGTTAAACTTATGTTTTGACAAATTAAAGTTACATTTTGACAAGTTAAAGTGGTCTTTTTACAAGTTAAAGTACGGTTTTTACAAGTTGAAGTACGTTTTTACAAGTTAAAGTACATTTGTTACAAGTTAAACCACATTTTTGACAAGTTAAAGTACGTTTTTTACAAGTTATTGTATCTTTTTAACAAGTTTAAATAACGTTTTGACAAGTTAAAGTTACATTTTGACAAGTTAATGTAGGTTTTTTTCAAGTTAAAGTTACGTTTTGACAAGTTAAAGTACGTTTTTTACAAGTTGAAGTACTTTTTTACAAGTTGAAGTACTTTTTTACAAGTTAAAATACATTTGTTACAAGTTAACCCACATTTTTGACAAGTTAAAGTACGTTTTTTACAAGTTAATGTGTGTTTTTAACAAGTTAAACTTACGTTTTGACAAATTAAAATTACATTTTGATAAGTTAAAGTAGGTTTTTTACAAGTTAAAGTACGTTTTTTACAAGTTGAAGTACGTTTTTACAAGTTAAAGTACATTTGTTAAAAGTTAAACCACATTTTTGAGAAGTTAAAGTACGTTTTTTACAAGTTAATGTATCTTTTTAACAAGTTTAACTAACGTTTTGACAAGTTAAAGTTACGTTTTGACAAGTTAATGTAGGTTTTTACAAGTTAAAGTTACATTTTGACAAGTTAAAGTACGTTTTTTACAAGTTGAAGTACGTTTTTACAAGTTAAAGTACATTTTTTACAAGTTAAACCACATTTTTGACAAGTTAAAGTAAGATTTTAACAAGTTAATGTATGTTTTTAACAAGTTAAACTTACGTTTTGACAAGTTAAAAATACGTTTTGACAAGTTAATGTACGTTTTTTTACAAGTTAAAGTACATTTTTTACAAATTAAAGTACGTTTTTTACAAATTAAAATACGTTTTTTACATGTTGAAGTACTTTTTTACAAGTTAAAATACATTTGTTACAAGTTAACCCACATTTTTGACAAGTTAAAGTACGTTTTTTTATAACTTAACGTGTGTTTTTAACAAGTTAAACTTATGTTTTGACAAATTAAAGTTACATTTTGACAAGTTAAAGTGGTCTTTTTACAAGTTAAAGTACGGTTTTTAGAAGTTGAAGTACGTTTTTACAAGTTAAAGTACATTTGTTACAAGTTAAACCACATTTTTGACAAGTTAAAGTACGTTTTTTACAAGTTAATGTATCTTTTTAACAAGTTTAAATAACGTTTTGACAAGTTAAAGTTACGTTTTGACAAGTTAATGTAGGTTTTTTTCAAGTTAAAGTTACGTTTTGACAAGTTAAAGTACGTTTTTTACAAGTTGAAGTACTTTTTTACAAGTTAAAATACATTTGTTACAAGTTAACCCACATTTTTGACAAGTTAAAGTACGTTTTTTACAAGTTAATGTGTGTTTTTAACAAGTTAAACTTACGTTTTGACAAATTAAAATTACATTTTCATAAGTTAAAGTAGGTTTTTTACAACTTAAAGTACGTTTTTTACAAGTTGAAGTACGTTTTTACAAGTTAAAGTACATTTGTTACAAGTTAAACCACATTTTTGAGAAGTTAAAGTACGTTTTTTACAAGTTAATGTATCTTTTTAACAAGTTTAACTAACGTTTTGACAAGTTAATGTTACGTTTTGACAAGTTAATGTAGGTTTTTACAAGTTAAAGTTACGTTTTGACAAGTTAAAGTACGTTTTTTACAAGTTGAAGTACGTTTTTACAAGTTAAAGTACATTTTCTACAAGTTAAACCACATTTTTGACAAGTTAAAGTAAGATTTTACCAAGTTAATGTATGTTTTTAACAAGTTAAACTTACGTTTTGACAAGTTAAAAATACGTTTTGACAAGTTAATGTACGTTTTTTTACAAGTTAAAGTACATTTTTTACAAATTAAAGTACGTTTTTTACAAATTAAAATACGTTTTTTACATGTTGAAGTACTTTTTTACAAGTTAAAATACATTTGTTACAAGTTAACCCACATTTTTGACAAGTTAAAGTACGTTTTTTTATAACTTAACGTGTGTTTTTAACAAGTTAAACTTATGTTTTGACAAATTAAAGTTACATTTTGACAAGTTAAAGTGGTCTTTTTACAAGTTAAAGTACGGTTTTTACAAGTTGAAGTACGTTTTTACAAGTTAAAGTACATTTGTTACAAGTTAAACCACATTTTTGACAAGTTAAAGTACGTTTTTTACAAGTTATTGTATCTTTTTAACAAGTTTAAATAACGTTTTGACAAGTTAAAGTTACGTTTTGACAAGTTAATGTAGGTTTTTTTTCAAGTTAAAGTTACGTTTTGACAAGTTAAAGTACGTTTTTTACAAGTTGAAGTACTTTTTTACAAGTTAAAATACATTTGTTACAAGTTAACCCACATTTTTGACAAGTTAAAGTACGTTTTTTACAAGTTAATGTGTGTTTTTAACAAGTTAAACTTACGTTTTGACAAATTAAAATTACATTTTGATAAGTTAAAGTAGGTTTTTTACAAGTTAAAGTACGTTTTTTACAAGTTGAAGTACGTTTTTACAAGTTAAAGTACATTTGTTAAAAGTTAAACCACATTTTTGAGAAGTTAAAGTACGTTTTTTACAAGTTAATGTATCTTTTTAACAAGTTTAACTAACGTTTTGACAAGTTAAAGTTACGTTTTGACAAGTTAATGTAGGTTTTTACAAGTTAAAGTTACATTTTGACAAGTTAAAGTACGTTTTTTACAAGTTGAAGTACGTTTTTACAAGTTAAAGTACATTTTTTACAAGTTAAACCACATTTTTGACAAGTTAAAGTAAGATTTTACCAAGTTAATGTATGTTTTTAACAAGTTAAACTTACGTTTTGACAAGTTAAAAATACGTTTTGACAAGTTAATGTACGTTTTTTTACAAGTTAAAGTACATTTTTTACAAATTAAAGTACGTTTTTTACAAATTAAAATACGTTTTTTACATGTTGAAGTACTTTTTTACAAGTTAAAATACATTTGTTACAAGTTAACCCACATTTTTGACAAGTTAAAGTACGTTTTTTTACAACTTAACGTGTGTTTTTAACAAGTTAAACTTACGTTTTGACAAATTAAAGTTACATTTTGACAAGTTAAAGTGGGCTTTTTACAAATTAAAGTACGGTTTTTACAAGTTGAAGTACGTTTTTACAAGTTAAAGTACATTTGTTACAAGTTAAACCACATTTTTGACAAGTTAAAGTACGTTTTTTACAAGTTATTGTATCTTTTTAACAAGTTTAAATAACGTTTTGACAAGTTAAAGTTACGTTTTGACAAGTTAATGTAGGTTTTTTTCAAGTTAAAGTTACGTTTTGACAAGTTAAAGTACGTTTTTTACAAGTTGAAGTACTTTTTTACAAGTTAAAATACATTTGTTACAAGTTAACCCACATTTTTGACAAGTTAAAGTACGTTTTTTACAAGTTAATGTGTGTTTTTAACAAGTTAAACTTACGTTTTGACAAATTAAAATTACATTTTGATAAGTTAAAGTAGGTTTTTTACAAGTTGAAGTACGTTTTTACAAGTTAAAGTACATTTGTTAAAAGTTAAACCACATTTTTGAGAAGTTAAAGTACGTTTTTTACAAGTTAATGTATCTTTTTAACAAGTTTAACTAACGTTTTGACAAGTTAAAGTTACGTTTTGACAAGTTAATGTAGGTTTTTACAAGTTAAAGTTACATTTTGACAAGTTAAAGTACGTTTTTTACAAGTTGAAGTACGTTTTTACAAGTTAAAGTACATTTTTTACAAGTTAAACCACATTTTTGACAAGTTAAAGTAAGATTTTACCAAGTTAATGTATGTTTTTAACAAGTTAAACTTACGTTTTGACAAGTTAAAAATACGTTTTGACAAGTTAATGTACGTTTTTTTACAAGTTAAAGTACATTTTTTACAAATTAAAGTACGTTTTTTACAAATTAAAATACGTTTTTTACATGTTGAAGTACTTTTTTACAAGTTAAAATACATTTGTTACAAGTTAACCCACATTTTTGACAAGTTAAAGTACGTTTTTTTACAACTTAACGTGTGTTTTTAACAAGTTAAACTTACGTTTTGACAAATTAAAGTTACATTTTGACAAGTTAAAGTGGGCTTTTTACAAGTTAAAGTACGGTTTTTACAAGTTGAAGTACGTTTTTACAAGTTAAAGTACATTTGTTACAAGTTAAACCACATTTTTGACAAGTTAAAGTACGTTTTTTACAAGTTATTGTATCTTTTTAACAAGTTTAAATAACGTTTTGACAAGTTAAAGTTACGTTTTGACAAGTTAATGTAGGTTTTTTTCAAGTTAAAGTTACGTTTTGACAAGTTAAAGTACGTTTTTTACAAGTTGAAGTACTTTTTTACAAATTAAAATACATTTGTTACAAGTTAACCCACATTTTTGACAAGTTAAAGTACGTTTTTTACAAGTTAATGTGTGTTTTTAACAAGTTAAACTTACGTTTTGACAAATTAAAATTACATTTTGATAAGTTAAAGTAGGTTTTTTACAAGTTAAAGTACGTTTTTTACAAGTTGAAGTACGTTTTTACAAGTTAAAGTACATTTGTTAAAAGTTAAACCACATTTTTGAGAAGTTAAAGTACGTTTTTTACAAGTTAATGTATCTTTTTAACAAGTTTAACTAACGTTTTGACAAGTTAAAGTTACGTTTTGACAAGTTAATGTAGGTTTTTACAAGTTAAAGTTACGTTTTGACAAGTTAAAGTACGTTTTTTACAAGTTGAAGTACGTTTTTACAAGTTAAAGTACATTTTTTACAAGTTAAACCACATTTTTGACAAGTTAAAGTAAGATTTTACCAAGTTAATGTATGTTTTTAACAAGTTAAACTTACGTTTTGACAAGTTAAAAATACGTTTTGACAAGTTAATGTACGTTTTTTTACAAGTTAAAGTACATTTTTTACAAATTAAAGTACGTTTTTTACAAATTAAAATACGTTTTTTACATGTTGAAGTACTTTTTTACAAGTTAAAATACATTTGTTACAAGTTAACCCACATTTTTGACAAGTTAAAGTACGTTTTTTTACAACTTAACGTGTGTTTTTAACAAGTTAAACTTACGTTTTGACAAATTAAAGTTACATTTTGACAAGTTAAAGTGGGCTTTTTACAAGTTAAAGTACGGTTTTTACAAGTTGAAGTACGTTTTTACAAGTTAAAGTACATTTGTTACAAGTTAAACCACATTTTTGACAAGTTAAAGTACGTTTTTTACAAGTTATTGTATCTTTTTAACAAGTTTAAATAACGTTTTGACAAGTTAAAGTTACGTTTTGACAAGTTAATATAGGTTTTTTTCAAGTTAAAGTTACGTTTTGACAAGTTAAAGTACGTTTTTTACAAGTTGAAGTACTTTTTTACAAGTTAAAATACATTTGTTACAAGTTAACCCACATTTTTGACAAGTTAAAGTACGTTTTTTACAAGTTAATGTGTGTTTTTAACAAGTTAAACTTACGTTTTGACAAATTAAAATTACATTTTGATAAGTTAAAGTAGGTTTTTTACAAGTTAAAGTACGTTTTTTACAAGTTGAAGTACGTTTTTACAAGTTAAAGTACATTTGTTAAAAGTTAAACCACATTTTTGAGAAGTTAAAGTACGTTTTTTACAAGTTAATGTATCTTTTTAACAAGTTTAACTAACGTTTTGACAAGTTAAAGTTACGTTTTGACAAGTTAATGTAGGTTTTTACAAGTTAAAGTTACGTTTTGACAAGTTAAAGTACGTTTTTTACAAGTTGAAGTACGTTTTTACAAGTTAAAGTACATTTTTAACAAGTTAAACCACATTTTTGACAAGTTAAAGTAAGATTTTACCAAGTTAATGTATGTTTTTAACAAGTTAAACTTACGTTTTGACAAGTTAAAAATACGTTTTGACAAGTTAATGTACGTTTTTTTACAAGTTAAAGTACATTTTTTACAAATTAAAGTTCGTTTTTTACAAATTAAAATACGTTTTTTACATGTTGAAGTACTTTTTTACAAGTTAAAATACATTTGTTACAAGTTAACCCACATTTTTGACAAGTTAAAGTACGTTTTTTTACAACTTAACGTGTGTTTTTAACAAGTTAAACTTACGTTTTGACAAATTAAAGTTACATTTTGACAAGTTAAAGTGGGCTTTTTACAAGTTAAAGTACGGTTTTTACAAGTTGAAGTACGTTTTTACAAGTTAAAGTACATTTGTTACAAGTTAAACCACATTTTTGACAAGTTAAAGTACGTTTTTTACAAGTTATTGTATCTTTTTAACAAGTTTAAATAACGTTTTGACAAGTTAAAGTTACGTTTTGACAAGTTAATGTAGGTTTTTTTCAAGTTAAAGTTACGTTTTGACAAGTTAAAGTACGTTTTTTACAAGTTGAAGTACTTTTTTACAAGTTAAAATACATTTGTTACAAGTTAACCCACATTTTTGACAAGTTAAAGTACGTTTTTTACAAGTTAATGTGTGTTTTTAACAAGTTAAACTTACGTTTTGACAAATTAAAATTACATTTTGATAAGTTAAAGTAGGTTTTTTACAAGTTAAAGTACGTTTTTTACAAGTTGAAGTACGTTTTTACAAGTTAAAGTACATTTGTTAAAAGTTAAACCACATTTTTGAGAAGTTAAAGTACGTTTTTTACAAGTTAATGTATCTTTTTAACAAGTTTAACTAACGTTTTGACAAGTTAAAGTTACGCTTTTTACAAGTTAAAGTAGGTTTTTACAAGTTAAAGTTACATTTTGACAAGTTAAAGTACGTTTTTTACAAGTTAAAGTACATTTTTTACAAGTTAAAGTACAATTGTTACAAGTTAAACCACATTTTTGACAAGTTAAAGTAAGATTTTACCAAGTTAATGTATGTTTTTAACAAGTTAAACTTACGTTTTGACAAGTTAAAAATACGTTTTGACAAGTTAATGTACGTTTTTTTACAAGTTAAAGTACATTTTTTACAAATTAAAGTACGTTTTTTACAAATTAAAATACGTTTTTTACATGTTGAAGTACTTTTTTACAAGTTAAAATACATTTGTTACAAGTTAACCCACATTTTTGACAAGTTAAAGTACGTTTTTTTACAACTTAACGTGTGTTTTTAACAAGTTAAACTTACGTTTTGACAAATTAAAGTTACATTTTGACAAGTTAAAGTGGGCTTTTTACAAGTTAAAGTACGGTTTTTACAAGTTGAAGTACGTTTTTATAAGTTAAAGTACATTTGTTACAAGTTAAACCACATTTTTGACAAGTTAAAGTACGTTTTTTACAAGTTAATGTATCTTTTTAACAAGTTTAAATAACGTTTTGACAAGTTAAAGTTACGTTTTGACAAGTTAATGTAGGTTTTTTACAAGTTAAAGTTACGTTTTGACAAGTTAAAGTACGTTTTTTACAAGTTGAAGTACTTTTTTACAAGTTAAAATACATTTGTTACAAGTTAACCCACATTTTTGACAAGTTACACTACTACAAAAGATACCTTTAGAAGCGACAGGGGAAATTAGAAGCTACTAGTCGCTTCTAATTAGAAGCGACATTTTGTCATTAGAAGCGACTAGTCGCTTCTAACGTAAACACCCCGAATTTTTCCGAAAAATGAAATTTTTTTCATTTAGAAGCGACTAGTCGCTTCTAATTGTCCGAGTCGACATATTAGAAGCGACAAGTCGCTTCTAAAGACCAAAATTATTGGCTCGCACTCTCCGCGCCAAATATTTTAGTATCTTTGGGAATTAGAAGCGACTAGTCGCTTCTAATGTCGCTTCTAATGCCCAAATTATATGGCTCCAAAACTCTTCCGCCAAAATTTCACTAAGTATGGAAAATTGGGCATTAGAAGCGACTAGTCGCTTCTAATGTCGCTTCTAATGCCCAAATTATTTGGCTCCAAAACCCTTCCGCCAAAATTTCACTAAGTATAGAAAATTGGATATTAGAAGCGACATTAGAAGCGACTAGTCGCTTCTAATGCCCCCACTTACCAAAACGTCGTCGTTTTGGTTTTGAAGGACATTAGAAGCGACTAGTCGCTTCTAATGTCGCTTCTAATGGCCCTAGGGCTTTAAAACACCCGTCCCTCTTCCCTTCTCCCTCATTTCACCCTTCCTCCAAAAAAATCTCTCATCTCCGACTCCCCACCCCCTTATCTGGCCGAGCCCTTCCGCCTCTGCCCCAGCCCTCCCCTCCGGCGCTTCCCTCCGCCCTCCCCTCCTCCGGCGCTTCCCTCTGCCCTCCCTCCTTCCTTCTCCTCCACCCTCCCCTCCTTCCTCCGCCCTCCCCTTTCTCTACCCTCCGTTTCCTCCGCCCTACCCTCCTCTGCCCCTCCCCTCCTCCCCTCCACCCATCATCTTCTTCCATCCTCCGCCTCCGGCCGACCTCCGCCCCTCTCACCAACCTCCGCCGGTGTCTCTCCGGTAAGTTATCTTTTATCTATCTTTTACGTTAATTTCTTAGTGGTTATCATTTTTTACGTTTTTTGTAGCCTCGTTTGCAGCCTCATTCGCAGCTCTCATTTTCTCCGCCGTGCCCCCGACCAAGACTTTGATTGCTGCCTGCGTCGCTCATCTCTAAGGGTGAGTTATTTTTTTTAATGTCGTTTTTTTCGTTCCAGGTAAATGTGTTTCAGAATATATGACGTTAATTATATGTAACTAGAGAATATATGAAATGTGCAGTTAATTACTAGTGTTGGGATTGGTGCCTACAAAGGAGATTAAGTTTTGGTTGTGAATCGGCGAGCTCTCCTCCGGCCCTCTCCCCGTCATTGCAATCGGTAAGTTTTGGTTGTGAAATTAATTTATTTATTTATTTAAGTATGTAAATTGAATTAGTAAAATTAGTTACTAACTTAGTTAATTTGTATAATTAATTGGTAATTAGAAATATCAAATGTTATATTCCTTTAGATAATATGTGAAGTTTTAACTTAATTAATTTGTTAATTTATTAACTTAATTGTTGTTCATTGACGTAATTATGAATTTAGTTTGATAATTTTGACGACGTTAGTTTGTAATTTTTTGTTTAGTTTTTTTGTTTAACTTAATTGGTTTAGTTTTTTTGTTAGAGGTTGGTTTATATGTAGTTAATTTTTTAGTTTTTCAATTTCTTAGTTTTGATTATACATTTTGTTAATATGTTTTAATAAGTATTGATAATGTTTTTAATAAGTTTGTTAATATATTTTAGCTCTATTGAAATCATTTTGTAGTTAGATTTGTCAATTAATAAAAATATTTAATAATAATTTTAATTTATTAAGTAACAATTTTAATTAATATACCAAAAATCAAGATTTTTTTTTTTTTTTTGCTGTTTGGGCATTAGAAGCGACTAGTCGCTTCTAATGTCGCTTCTAATGCCCAAATAGCCATATTTTCGTAGGCTTTTTTTTTAGGTTTTTAAAACATTAGAAGCGACTATAGAAGCGACTAGTCGCTTCTAATTTCGTCGCTTCAAAACATTAGAAGCGACTTTAGAAGCGACTCGGCTTTAGAAGCGAAACATTAGAAGCGACAATGTCGCTTCTAATGTCGCTTCTAATGTCGCTTCTAATGTCGCTTCTAATGCCAAATTAGAAGCGACTTTTTGGCCTTTAGAAGCGACTTTTGTCGCTTCTAAAGGCCTTTTTTCTCCTAGTGTTAAAGTACGTTTTTTACAAGTTAATGTGTGTTTTTAACAAGTTAAACTTACGTTTTGACAAATTAAAGTTACATTTTGATAAGTTAAAATAGATTTTTTACAAGTTAAAGTACGTTTTTTACAAGTTGAAGTACGTTTTTACAAGTTAAAGTACATTTGTTACAAGTTAAACCACATTTTTGACAAGTTAAAGTATAATTTTTACAAGTTAATGTATCTTTTTAACAAGTTTAACTAACGTTTTGACAAGTTAAAGTTACGTTTTGACAAGTTAATGTAGGTTTTTTACAAGTTAAAGTTACGTTTTGACAAGTTAAAGTACGTTTTTTACAAGTTGATGTACGTTTTTACAAGTTAAAGTACATTTTTTACAAGTTAAACCACATATTTGACAAGTTAAACTAAGTTTTTACCATGTTAATGTATTTTTTAACAAGTTAAACTTACGTTTTGACAAGTTAAAGTTACGTTTTGACAAGTTAATGTACGTTTTTTTACAAGTTAAATTACATTTTTTACAAATTAAAGTACGTTTTTTACAAATTAAAATACGTTTTTTTACATGTTGAAGTACTTTTTTACAAGTTAAAATATATTTGTTACAAGTTAACCCACATTTTTTACCAGTTAAAGTAAGTTTTTGTACAACTTAATGTGTGTTTTTAACAAGTTAAACTTACGTTTTGACAAATTAAAGTTATATTTTGACAAGTTAAAGTGGGCTTTTTACAAGGTAAAGTACGGTTTTTACAAGTTGAAGTACGTTTTTACAAGTTAAAGTACATTTGTTACAAGTTAAACCACATTTTTGACAAGTTAAAGTACGTTTCTAACAAGTTAATGTATTTTTTTAACAAGTTTAACTAACGTTTTGACAAGTTAATGTAGGTTTTTTACAAGTTAAAGTTATGTTTTGACAAGTTAAAGTACGTTTTTTACAAGTTGAAGTACGTTTTTACAAGTTAAAATACATTTGTTACAAGTTAACCCACATTTTTGACAAGTTAAATAACGGTTTTTTTACAAGTTAATGTGTGTTTTTAACAAGTTAAACTTACGTTTTGACAAATTAATGTTACATTTTGATAAGTTAAAGTAGGTTTATTACAAGTTAAAGTACGTTTTTTACAAGTTGAAGTTCTTTTTTACAAGTTAAAATACATTTGTTACAAGTTAACCCACATTTTTGACAAGTTAAAGTACATTTTTTACAAGTTAATGTGTGTTTTTAACAAGTTAAACTTACGTTTTGACAAATTAAAGTTACATTTTGATAAGTTAAAGTAGGTTTTTTACAAGTTAAAGTACGTTTTTTACAAGTTGAAGTACGTTTTTCCAAGTTAAAGTACATTTATTACAAGTTAAACCACATTTTTGACAAGTTAATATATAATTTTTACAAGTTAATGTATCTTTTTAACAAGTTTAACTAACGTTTTGACAAGTTAAAGTTACGTTTTGACAAGTTAAAGTACGGTTTTTACAAGTTGAAGTACGTTTTTAGAAGTTAAAGTACATTTTTTACAAGTTAAACCACATTTTAGACAAGTTAAAGTAAGTTTTTACCATGTTAATGTATTTTTTAACAAGTTAAACTTACGTTTTGACAAGTTAAAGTTACATTTTGACAAGTTAATGTACGTTTTTTTACAAGTTAAAGTACATTTTTTACAAATTAAAGTACGTTTTTAACAAATTAAAATACGTTTTTTTACATTTTGAAGTACTTTTTTACAAGTTAAAATACATTTGTTACAACTTAACCCACATTTTTGACAAGTTAAAGTACGTTTTTTTACAACTTAATGTGTGTTTTTAACTAGTTAAATTTACGTTTTGACAAATTAAAGTTACATTTTGACAAGTTAAAGTGGGCTTTTTACAAGTTAAAGTACGGTTTTTACAAGTTGAAGTACGTTTTTACAAGTTAAAGTACATTTGTTACAAGTTAAACCACATTTTTGACAAGTTAAAGTACGTTTTTTAAAAGTTAATGTATTTTTTTAACAAGTTTAACTAACATTTTGACAAGTTAAAGTTACGTTTTGACAAGTTAATGTAGGTTTTTTACAAGTTAAAGTTACGTTTTGACAAGTTAAAGTACGTTTTTTACAAGTTGAAGTACTTTTTTACAAGTTAAAATACATTTGTTACAAGTTAACCCACATTTTTGACAAGTTAAATAACGTTTTTTTACAAGTTAATGTGTGTTTTTAGCAAGTTAAACTTACGTTTTGACAAATTAATGTTACATTTTGATAAGTTAAAGTAGGTTTTTTACAAGTTAAAGTACGTTTTTTACAAGTTGAAGTACGTTTTTACAAGTTAAAGTACATTTGTTACAAGTTAAACCACATTTTTGACAAGTTAAAGTACGTTTTTTACAAGTTAATGTATCTTTTTAACAAGTTTAACTAACGTTTTGACAAGTTAAAGTTACGTTTTGACAAGTTAATGTACGTTTTTTACAAGTTAAAGTACGTTTTTTTCAAGTTGAAGTACTTTTTTACAAGTTAAAATACATTTGTTACAAGTTAACCCACATTTTTGACGAGTTAAAGTACGTTTTTTTACAAATTAATGTGTGTTTTTAACAAGTTAAACTTACGTTTTGACAAATTAAAGTTACATTTTGACAAGTTAAAGTAGGTTTTTTACAAGTTAAACTACGTTTTTTACAAGTTGAAGTACGTTTTTACAAGTTAAAGTACATTTGTTACAAGTTAAACCACATTTATGACAAGTTAAATTACGTTTTTTACAAGTTAATGTATCTTTTTAACAAGTTTAAGTAACGTTTTGACAAGTTAAAGTTACGTTTTGACAAGTTAATGTAGGTTTTTTACAAGTTAAAGTTACGTTATGACAAGTTAAAATAAGTTTTTTACAAGTTAAATTACGTTTTTTACAAATTAAAGTATGTTTTTTACAAGTTGAAGTGTTTTTTTACAAGTTAAAATACATTTGTTACAAGGTAACCCACATTTTTGACAAGTTAAAGTAGGTTTTTTACAAGTTAAAGTACGTTTTTTACAAGATGAAGTACTTGAAGTACGTTTGTTACAAGTTAAACCACATTTTTGCCAAGTTAAAGTACGTTTTTTACAAGTAAATGTATCTTTTTAACAAGTTTAACTAACGTTTTGACAAGTTAAAGTTACGTTTTGACAAGTTAATGTAGGTTTTTTACAAGTTAAAGTTACGCTTTGACAAGTTAAAGTACGTTTTTTACATGTTGAAGGAAGTTTTTACAAGTTAAAGTACATTTGTTACAAGTTAAACCATATTTTTGGAAAGTTAAAGTACGTTTTTTACAAGTTAATGTATCTTTTTAACAAGTTTAACTAACGTTTTGACAAGTTAAAGTAACGTTTTGACAAGTTAATATAGGTTTTTTACAAGTTAAAGTAAGTTTTTAACAAGTTAAAGTTAAAGTTACATTTTGACACGTTAAAATACGTTTTTTACAAGTTAAAGTACTTCTTTTACAAGTTGAAGTACGTTTATTACAAGTTAAAGTAAGTTTTTACAAGTTGAATTACGTTTTTTAATAGTTAAAGTAAATTTTTTACCAATTAAAGTTACGTTTTAACAACTAAAAGTTACGTTTAGACTCATTAAAATTACATTTTGACAAGTTACAAGTTAAAGTTACATATTGACAAGTTAAATTATGTTTTGAACAAGTTAAACTTACGTTTTGACAAACTAAAGTTACATTTTGATAAGTTAAAGTAGGTTTTTTACAAGTTAAAGTACTTTTTTTACAAGTTGAAGTACGTTTTTACAAGTTAAAGTACATTTGTTACAAGTTAAACCACATTTTTGACAAGTTAAAGTACGTTTTTTACAAGTTAATGTATCTTTTTAACAAGTTTAACTAACGTTTTGACAAGTTAAAGTTACGTTTTGACAATATAATGTACGTTTTTTACAAGTTAAAGTTACGCTTTGACAAGTTAAAGTACGTTTTTTACATGTTGAAGTACGTTTTTACAAGTTAAGTACATTTGTTACAAGTTAAACCACATTTTTGACAAGTTAAAGTACGTTTTTTACAGGTTAATATGTCTTTTTAACAAGTTTAACTAACGTTTTGACAAGTTAAAGTTACGTTTTGACAAGTTAATATAGGTTTTTTACAAGTTAAAGTACTTTTTTAACAAGTTAAAGTTACGTTTTGACACGTTAAAATACGTTTTTTACAAGTTAAAGTACGTCTTTTACAAGTTGAAGTACGTTTTTTACAAGTTAAAGTAAGTTTTTACAAGTTTAATTACGTTTTTTAATAGTTAAAGTAAATTTTTTACCAATTAAAGTTACGTTTTAACAACTAAAAGTTACGTTTAGACTCATTAAAATCACATTTTGACAAGTTAAAGTACGTTAGTTACAAGTTAAAGTTACGTTTTGACAAATTAAAGTTACATTTTGATAAGTTAAAGTAGGTTTTTTACAAGTTAAAGTACGTCTTTTACAAGTTGAAGTACGTTTTTTACAAGTTAAAGTAAGTTTTTACAAGTTGAATTACGTTTTTTAATAGTTAAAATAAATTTTTTACTAATTAAAGTTACGTTTTAACAACTAAAAGTTACGTTTAGACTCATTAAAATTACATTTTGACAAGTTAAAGTACGTTTGTTACAAGTTAAAGTTATGTTTTGACAAGTTAAATTATGTTTTTAACAAGTTAAACTTACGTTTTGACAAATTAAAGTTACATTTTGATAAGTTAAAGTAGGTTTTTTACAAGTTAAAGTACGTTTTTTACAAGTTGAAGTACGTTTTTACAAGTTAAAGTACATTTGTTACAAGTTAAACCACATTTTTGACAAGTTAAAGTACGTTTTTTACAAGTTAATGTATCTTTTTAACAAGTTTAACTAACGTTTTGACAAGTTAAAGTTACGTTTTGACAAGTTAATGTACGTTTTTTACAAGTTAAAGTTACGTTTTGACAAGTTAAAGTACGTTTTTTACAAGTTGAAGTACTTTTTTACAAGTTAAAATACAATTGTTACAAGTTAACCCACATTTTTGACGAGTTAAAGTACGTTTTTTTACAAGTTAATGTGTGTTTTTAACAAGTTAAACTTACGTTTTGACAAATTAAAGTTACATTTTGACAAGTTAAAGTAGGTTTTTTACAAGTTAAACTACGTTTTTTACAAGTTGAAGTACGTTTTTACAAGTTAAAGTACATCTGTTACAAGTTAAACCACATTTATGACAAGTTAAATTACGTTTTTTACAAGTTAATTTATCTTTTTAACATGTTTAACTAACGTTTTGACAAGTTAAAGTTACGTTTTGACAAGTTAATGTAGGTTTTTTACAAGTTAAAGTTACGTTTTGACAAGTTAAAATACGTTTTTTACAAGTTAAAGTACGTTTTTTACAAATTAAAGTACGTTTTTTACAAGTTGAAGTACTTTCTTACAAGTTAAAATACATTTGTTACAAGGTAACCCACATTTTTTACAAGTTAAAGTAGGTTTTTTACAAGTTAAAGTACGTTTTTTACAAGTTGAAGTACTTGAAGTACGTTTGTTACAAGTTAAACCACATTTTTGACAAGTTAAAGTACGTTTTTTACAAGGTAATGTATCTTTTTAACAAGTTTAACTAACGTTTTGACAGGTTCAAGTTACGTTTTGACAAGTTAATGTAGGTTTTTTACAAGTTAAAGTTACGCTTTGACAAGTTAAAGTACGTTTTTTACATGTTAAAGTACGTTTTTACAAGTTAAAGTACATTTTTTACAAGTTAAACCACATTTTTGACAAGTTAAAGTACGTTTTTTACAGGTTAATGTATCTTTTTAACAAGTTTAACTAACGTTTTGACAAGTTAAAGTTACGTTTTGACAAGTTTATATAGGTTTTTTACAAGTTAAAGTACTTTTTTAACAAGTTAAAGTTACGTTTTGACACGTTAAAAATATGTTTTTTACAAGTTAAAGTACGTCTTTTACAAGTTGAAGTACGTTTTTTACAAGTTAAAGTAAGTTTTTACAAGTTGAATTACGTTTTTTAATAGTTAAAGTAAATTTTTTACCAATTAAAGTTACGTTTTAACAACTAAAAGTTACGTTTAGACTCATTAAAATCACATTTTGACAAGTTAAAGTACGTTAGTTACAAGTTAAAGTTACGTTTTGACAAATTAAAGTTACATTTTGATAAGTTAAAGTAGGTTTTTTACAAGTTAAAGTACGTCTTTTACAAGTTGAAGTACGTTTTTTACAAGTTAAAGTAAGTTTTTACAAGTTGAATTACGTTTTTTAATAGTTAAAGTAAATTTTTTACTAATTAAAGTTACGTTTTAACAACTAAAAGTTACGTTTAGACTCATTAAAATTACATTTTGACAAGTTAAAGTACGTTTGTTACAAGTTAAAGTTATGTTTTGACAAGTTAAATTATGTTTTTAACAAGTTAAACTTACGTTTTGACAAATTAAAGTTACATTTTGATAAGTTAAAGTAGGTTTTTACAAGTTAAAGTACGTTTTTTACAAGTTGAAGTACGTTTTTACAAGTTAAAGTACATTTGTTACAAGTTAAACCACATTTTTGACAAGTTAAAGTACGTTTTTTACAAGTTAATGTATCTTTTTAACAAGTTTAACTAACGTTTTGACAAGTTAAAGTTACGTTTTGACAAGTTAATGTACGTTTTTTACAAGTTAAAGTTACGTTTTGACAAGTTAAAGTACGTTTTTTACAAGTTGAAGTACTTTTTTACAAGTTAAAATACATTTGTTACAAGTTAACCCACATTTTTGACGAGTTAAAGTACGTTTTTTTACAAGTTAATGTGTGTTTTTAACAAGTTAAACTTACGTTTTGACAAATTAAAGTTACATTTTGACAAGTTAAAGTAGGTTTTTTACAAGTTAAACTACGTTTTTTACAAGTTGAAGTACGTTTTTACAAGTTAAAGTACATTTGTTACAAGTTAAACCACATTTATGACAAGTTAAATTACGTTTTTTACAAGTTAATGTATCTTTTTAACATGTTTAACTAACGTTTTGACAAGTTAAAGTTACGTTTTGACAAGTTAATGTAGGTTTTTTACAAGTTAAAGTTACGTTTTGACAAGTTAAAATACGTTTTTTACAAGTTAAAGTACGTTTTTTACAAATTAAAGTACGTTTTTTACAAGTTGAAGTACTTTCTTACAAGTTAAAATACATTTGTTACAAGGTAACCCACATTTTTTACAAGTTAAAGTACGTTTTTTACAAGTTGAAGTACTTGAAGTACGTTTGTTACAAGTTAAACCACATTTTTGACAAGTTAAAGTACGTTTTTTACAAGGTAATGTATCTTTTTAACAAGTTTAACTAACGTTTTGACAGGTTCAAGTTACGTTTTGACAAGTTAATGTAGGTTTTTTACAAGTTAAAGTTACGCTTTGACAAGTTAAAGTACGTTTTTTACATGTTAAAGTACGTTTTTACAAGTTAAAGTACATTTGTTACAAGTTAAACCACATTTTTGACAAGTTAAAGTACGTTTTTTACAGGTTAATGTATCTTTTTAACAAGTTTAACTAACGTTTTGACAAGTTAAAGTTACGTTTTGACAAGTTTATATAGGTTTTTTACAAGTTAAAGTACTTTATTAACAAGTTAAAGTTACGTTTTGACACGTTAAAAATACGTTTTTTACAAGTTAAAGTACGTCTTTTACAAGTTGAAGTACGTTTTTTACAAGTTAAAGTAAGTTTTTACAAGTTGAATTACGTTTTTTAATAGTTAAAGTAAATTTTTTACCAATTAAAGTTACGTTTTAACAACTAAAAGTTACGTTTAGACTCATTAAAATCACATTTTGACAAGTTAAAGTACGTTTGTTACAAGTTAAAGTTACGTTTTGACAAATTAAAGTTACATTTTGATAAGTTAAAGTAGGTTTTTTACAAGTTAAAGTACGTCTTTTACAAGTTGAAGTACGTTTTTTACAAGTTAAAGTAAGTTTTTACAAGTTGAATTACGTTTTTTAATAGTTAAAGTAAATTTTTTACTAATTAAAATTACGTTTTAACAACTAAAAGTTACGTTTAGACTCATTAAAATTACATTTTGACAAGTTAAAGTACGTTTGTTACAAGTTAAAGTTATGTTTTGACAAGTTAAATTATGTTTTTAACAAGTTAAACTTACGTTTTGACAAATTAAAGTTACATTTTGATAAGTTAAAGTAGGTTTTTTTACAAGTTAAAGTACGTTTTTTACAAGTTGAAGTACGTTTTTACAAGTTAAAGTACATTTGTTACAAGTTAAACCACATTTTTGACAAGTTAAAGTACGTTTTTTACAAGTTAATGTATCTTTTTAACAAGTTTAACTAACGTTTTGACAAGTTAAAGTTACGTTTTGACAAGTTAATGTACGTTTTTTACAAGTTAAAGTTACGTTTTGACAAGTTAAAGTACGTTTTTTACAAGTTGAAGTACTTTTTTACAAGTTAAAATACATTTGTTACAAGTTAACCCACATTTTTGACGAGTTAAAGTACGTTTTTTTACAAGTTAATGTGTGTTTTTAACAAGTTAAACTTACGTTTTGACAAATTAAAGTTACATTTTGACAAGTTAAAGTAGGTTTTTTACAAGTTAAACTACGTTTTTTACAAGTTGAAGTACGTTTTTACAAGTTAAAGTACATTTGTTACAAGTTAAACCACATTTATGACAAGTTAAATTACGTTTTTTACAAGTTAATGTATCTTTTTAACATGCTTAACTAACGTTTTGACAAGTTAAAGTTACGTTTTGACAAGTTAATGTAGGTTTTTTACAAGTTAAAGTTACGTTTTGACAAGTTAAAATACGTTTTTTACAAGTTAAAGTACGTTTTTTACAAATTAAAGTACGTTTTTTACAAGTTGAAATACTTTCTTACAAGTTAAAATACATTTGTTACAAGGTAACCCACATTTTTTACAAGTTAAACTAGGTTTTTTACAAGTTAAAGTACGTTTTTTACAAGTTGAAGTACTTGAAGTACGTCTGTTACAAGTTAAACCACATTTTTGACAAGTTAAAGTACGATTTTTACAAGGTAATGTATCTTTTTAACAAGTTTAACTAACGTTTTGACAGGTTAAAGTTACGTTTTGACAAGTTAATGTAGGTTTTTTACAAGTTAAAGTTACGCTTTGACAAGTTAAAGTACGTTTTTTACATGTTGAAGTACGTTTTTACAAGTTAAAGTACATTTGTTACAAGTTAAACCACATTTTTGACAAGTTCAAGTACGTTTTTTACAAGTTAATGTATCTTTTTAACAAGTTTATCTAACGTTTTGACAAGTTAAAGTTACGTTTTGACAAGTTAATGTAGGTTTTTTACAAGTTAAAGTTACGTTTTGACAAGTTAAAATACGTTTTTTACAAGTTAAAGTACGTTTTTTACAAATTAAAGTACGTTTTTTACAAGTTCAAGTACTTTCTTACAAGTTAAAATACATTTGTTACAAGGTAACCCACATATTTTACAAGTTAAAGTAGGTTTTTTACAAGTTAAAGTACGTTTTTTACAAGTTGAAGTACTTGAAGTACGTCTGTTACAAGTTAAACCACATTTTTGACAAGTTAAAGTACGATTTTTACAAGGTAATGTATCTTTTTAACAAGTTTAACTAACGTTTTGACAGGTTAAAGTTACGTTTTGACAAGTTAATGTAGGTTTTTTACAAGTTAAAGTTACGCTTTGACAAGTTAAAGTACGTTTTTTACATGTTGAAGTACGTTTTTACAAGTTAAAGTACATTTGTTACAAGTTAAACCACATTTTTGACAAGTGAAAGTATGTTTTTTACAAGTTAATGTATCTTTTTAACAAGTTTAACTAACGTTTTGACAAGTTAAAGTTACGTTTTGACAAGTTAATATAGGTTTTTTACAAGTTAAAGTACGTTTTTAACAAGTTAAAGTTAAAGTTATATTTTGACACGTTAAAATACGTTTTTTACAAGTTAAAGTACGTCTTTTACAAGTTGAAGTACGTTTTTTAGAAGTTAAAGTAAATTTTTACAAGTTGAATTACGTTTTTTAATAGTTAAAGTAAATTTTTTACCAATTAAAGTTACGTTTTAATAACTAAAAGTTACGTTTAGACTCATTAAAATTACATTTTGACAAGTTAAAGTTACGTTTTGACAAGTTAAATTATGTTTTTAACAAGTTAAACTTACGTTTTGACAAATTAAAGTTACCTTTTGATAAGTTAAAGTAGGTTTTTTAAAAGTTAAAGTACGTTTTTTACAAGTTGAAGTACGTTTTTACAAGTTAAAGTACATTTGTTACATGTTAAACCACATTTTTGAGAAGTTAAAGTACATTTTGACAAGTTTATATAGGTTTTTTACAAGTTAAAGTACGTTTTTAACAAGTTAAAGTTACGTTTTGACACGTTAAAAATACGTTTTTTACAAGTTAAAGTACGTCTTTTACAAGTTGAAGTACGTTTTTTACAAGTTAAAGTAAGTTTTTACAAGTTGAATTACGTTTTTTAATAGTTAAAGTAAATTTTTTACCAATTAAAGTTACGTTTTAACAACTAAAAGTTACGTTTAGACTCATTAAAATCACATTTTGACAAGTTAAAGTACGTTTGTTACAAGTTAAAGTTACGTTTTGACAAATTAAAGTTACATTTTGATAAGTTAAAGTAGGTTTTTGAGAAGTTAAAGTACGTCTTTTACAAGTTGAAGTACGTTTTTTACAAGTTAAAGTAAGTTTTTACAAGTTGAATTACGTTTTTTAATAGTTAAAGTAAATTTTTTACTAATTAAAATTACCTTTTAACAACTAAAAGTTACGTTTAGACTCATTAAAATTACATTTTGACAAGTTAAAGTACGTTTGTTACAAGTTAAAGTTATGTTTTGACAAGTTAAATTATGTTTTTAACAAGTTAAACTTACGTTTTGACAAATTAAAGTTACATTTTGATAAGTTAAAGTAGATTTTTTACAAGTTAAAGTACGTTTTTTACAAGTTGAAGTACGTTTTTACAAGTTAAAGTACATTTGTTACAAGTTAAACCACATTTTTGACAAGTTAAAGTACGTTTTTTACAAGTTAATGTATCTTTTTAACAAGTTTAACTAACGTTTTGACAAGTTAAAGTTACGTTTTGACAAGTTAATGTAGGTTTTTTACAAGTTAAAGTTACGTTTTTACAAGTTAAAGTACGTTTTTTACAAGTTGAAGTACTTTTTTCCAAGTTAAAATACATTTGTTACAAGTTAACCCACATTTTTGACGAGTTAAAGTACGTTTTTTTACAAGTTAATGTGTGTTTTTAACAAGTTAAACTTACGTTTTGACAAATTAAAGTTACATTTTGACAAGTTAAAGTAGGTTTTTTACAAGTTAAACTACGTTTTTTACAAGTTGAAGTACGTTTTTACAAGTTAAAGTACATTTGTTACAAGTTAAACCACATTTATGACAAGTTAAATTACGTTTTTTACAAGTTAATGTATCTTTTTAACATGCTTAACTAACGTTTTGACAAGTTAAAGTTACGTTTTGACAAGTTAATGTAGGTTTTTTACAAGTTAAAGTTACGTTTTGACAAGTTAAAATACGTTTTTTACAAGTTAAAGTACGTTTTTTACAAATTAAAGTACGTTTTTTACAAGTTGAAGTACTTTCTTACAAGTTAAAATACATTTGTTACAAGGTAACCCACATTTTTTACAAGTTAAAGTAGGTTTTTTACAAGTTAAAGTACGTTTTTTACAAGTTGAAGTACTTGAAGTACGTTTGTTACAAGTTAAACCACATTTTTGACAAGTTAAAGTACGATTTTTACAAGGTAATGTATCTTTTTAACAAGTTTAACTAACGTTTTGACAGGTTAAAGTTACGTTTTGACAAGTTAATGTAGGTTTTTTACAAGTTAAAGTTACGCTTTGACAAGTTAAAGTACGTTTTTTACATGTTGAAGTACGTTTTTACAAGTTAAAGTACATTTGTTACAAGTTAAACCACATTTTTGACAAGTTCAAGTACGTTTTTTACAAGTTAATGTAACTTTTTAACAAGTTTATCTAACGTTTTGACAAGTTAAAGTTACGTTTTGACAAGTTAATGTAGGTTTTTTACAAGTTAAAGTTACGTTTTGACAAGTTAAAATACGTTTTTTACAAGTTAAAGTACGTTTTTTACAAATTAAAGTACGTTTTTTACAAGTTCAAGTACTTTCTTACAAGTTAAAATACATTTGTTACAAGGTAACCCAAATTTTTTACAAGTTAAAGTAGGTTTTTTACAAGTTAAAGTACGTTTTTTACAAGTTGAAGTACTTGAAGTACGTTTGTTACAAGTTAAACCACATTTTTGACAAGTTAAAGTACGTTTTTTACAAGGTAATGTATCTTTTTAACAAGTTTTACTAACGTTTTGACAAGTTAAAGTTACGTTTTAACAAGTTAATGTAGGTTTTTTACAAGTTAAAGTTACGCTTTGACAAGTTAAAGTACGTTTTTTACATGTTGAAGTACGTTTTTACAAGTTAAAGTACATTTGTTACAAGTTAAACCACATTTTTGACAAGTGAAAGTATGTTTTTTACAAGTTAATGTATCTTTTTAACAAGTTTAACTAACGTTTTGACAAGTTAAAGTTACGTTTTGACAAGTTAATATAGGTTTTTTACAAGTTAAAGTACGTTTTTAACAAGTTAAAGTTAAAGTTATATTTTGACACGTTAAAATACGTTTTTTACAAGTTAAAGTACGTCTTTTACAAGTTGAAGTACGTTTTTTAGAAGTTAAAGTAAATTTTTTACCAATTAAAGTTACGTTTTAATAACTAAAAGTTACGTTTAGACTCATTAAAATTACATTTTGACAAGTTAAAGTTACGTTTTGACAAGTTAAATTATGTTTTTAACAAGTTAAACTTACGTTTTGACAAATTAAAGTTACCTTTTGATAAGTTAAAGTAGGTTTTTTACAAGTTAAAGTACGTTTTTTACAAGTTGAAGTACGTTTTTACAAGTTAAAGTACATTTGTTACATGTTAAACCACATTTTTGAGAAGTTAAAGTACGTTTTTTACAAGTTAATGTATCTTTTTAACAAGTTTAACCAACGTTTTGACAAGTTAAAGTTACGTTTTGACAAGTTAATGTACGTTTTTTACAAGTTAAAGTTACGTTTTAACAAGTTAAAGTACGTTTTTTACAAGTTGAAGTAATTTTTTGCAAGTTAAAATACATTTGTTACAAGTTAACCCACATTTTTTACGAGTTAAAGTACGTTTTTTTACAAGTTAATGTGTGTTTTTAACAAGTTAAACTTACGTTTTGACAAATTAAAGTTACATTTTGACAAGTTAAAGTAGGTTTTTTACAAGTTAAACTACGTTTTTTACAAGTTGAAGTACGTTTTTACAAGTTAAAGTACATTTGTTACAAGTTAAACCACATTTATGACAAGTTAAATTACGTTTTTTACAAGTTAATGTATCTTTTTAACAAGTTTAACTAATGTTTTGACAAGTTAAAGTTACGTTTTGACAAGTTAATGTAGGTTTTTTACAAGTTAAAGTTACGTTTTGACAAGTTAAAATACGTTTTTTACAAGTTAAAGTACGTTTTTTACAAATTAAAGTACGTTTTTTACAAGTTGAAGTACTTTCTTACAAGTTAAAATACATTTGTTACAAGGTAACCCACATTTTTTACAAGTTAAAGTAGGTTTTTTACAAGTTAAAGTACGTTTATTACAACTTGAAGTACTTGAAGTACGTTTGTTACAAGTTAAACCACATTTTTGACAAGTTAAAGTACGTTTTTTACAAGTTAATGTATATTTTTAACAAGTTTAACTAACGTTTTGACAAGTTAAAGTTACGTTTTGACAAGTTAATGTAGGTTTTTTACAAGTTAAAGTTACGTTTTGACAAGTTAATATAGGTTTTTTACAAGTTAAAGTACGTTTTTAACAAGTTAAAGTTAAAGTTACATTTTGACACGTGAAAATACGTTTTTTACAAGTTAAAGTACTTCTTTTACAAGTTGAAGTACGTTTTTTACAAGTTAAAGTAAGTTTTTACAAGTTGAATTACGTTTTTTAATAGTTAAAGTAAATTTTTTACCAATTAAAGTTACGTTTTAACAACTAAAAGTTACGTTTAGTCTCATTAAAATTACATTTTGACAAGTTAAAGTACGTTTGTTACAAGTTAAAGTTACGTTTTGACAAGTTAAATTATGTTTTGAACAAGTTAAACTTACGTTTTGACAAATTAAAGTTACATTTTGATAAGTTAAAGTAGGTTTTTTACAAGTTAAAGTACCTTTTTTACAAGTTGAAGTACGTTTTTACAAGTTAAAGTACATTTGTTACAAGTTAAACCACATTTTTGACAAGTTAAAGTACGTTTTTTACAAGTTAATGTATCTTTTTAACAAGTTTAACTAACGTTTTGACAAGTTAAAGTTACGTTTTGACAAGATAATGTACGTTTTTTACAAGTTAAAGTTACGCTTTGACAAGTTAAAGTACGTTTTTTACATGTTGAAGTACGTTTTTTCAAGTTAAAATACATTTGTTACAAGTTAATCCACATTTTTGACGAGTTAAAGTACGTTTTTTTACAAGTTAATGTGTGTTTTTAACAAGTTAAACTTACGTTTTGACAAATTAAAGTTACATTTTGACAAGTTAAAGTAGGTTTTTTACAAGTTAAAGTACGTTTTTTACAAGTTGAAGTACGTTTTTACAAGTTAAAGTACATTTGTTACAAGTTAAACCACATTTATGACAAGTTAAATTACGTTTTTTACAAGTTAATGTATCTTTTTAACAAGTTTAACTAACGTTTTGACAAGTTAAAGTTACGTTTTGACAAGTTAATGTAAGTTTTTTACAAGTTAAAGTTACGTTTTGACAAGTTAAAATACGTTTTTTACAAGTTAAAGTACGTTTTTTACAAATTAAAGTACGTTTTTTACAAGTTGAAGTACTTTCTTACAAGTTAAAATACATTTGTTAAAAGGTAACCCACATTTTTTACAAGTTAAAGTAGGTTTCTTACAAGTTAAAGTACGTTTTTTACAAGTTGAAGTACTTGAAGTACGTTTGTTACAAGTTAAACCACATTTTTTACAAGTTAAAGTACGTTTTTTACAAGGTAATGTATCTTTTTAACAAGTTTAACTAACGTTTTGACAGGTTAAAGTTACGTTTTGACAAGTTAATGTAGGTTTTTTACAAGTTAAAGTTACGCTTTGACAAGTTAAAGTACGTTTTTTACATGTTGAAGTACATTTTTACAAGTTAAAGTACATTTGTTACAAGTTAAACCACATTTTTGACAAGTTAAAGTACGTTTTTTACAGGTTAATGTATCTTTTTAACAAGTTTAACTAATGTTTTGACAAGTTAAAGTTACGTTTTGACAAGTTAAAATACGTTTTTTACAAGTTAAATTACGTTTTTTAAAAATTAAAGTACGTTTTTTACAAGTTGAAGTACTTTCTTACAAGTTAAAATACATTTGTTACAAGGTTACCCACATTTTTCACAAGTTAATGTACGTTTTTTACAAGTTAATGTGTGTTTTTAACAAGATAAACTTACGTTTTGACAAATTAAAGTTACATTTTGACAAGTTAAAGTAGGTTTTTTACAAGTTAAAGTACGTTTTTTACAAGTTGAAGTACATTTTTACAAGTTAAAGTACATTTGTTACAAGTTAAACCACATTTTTGACAAGTTAAAGTACGTTTTCAACAAGTTAATGTATCTTTTTAACAAGTTTAACTAACGTTTTGACAAGTTAAAGTTACGTTTTGACAAGTTAAAGTACGTTTTTTACAAGTTAAAGTACGTTTTTAAGAAGTTAAAGTTAAAGTTACATTTTGACACGTTAAAATATGTTTTTTACAAGTTAAAGTACGTTTTTTACAAGTTGAAGTACATTTTTTACAAGTTAAAGTAAGTTTTTACAAGTTAGAGTACATTTTTTACTAGTTAAAGTTAAGTTTTAACAACTAAAAGTTACATTTAGACACATTAAAATTACATTTTGACAAGATAAAGTACGTTTGTTACAAGTTAAAGTTATGTTTTGACAAGTTAAAGTTATGTTTTTTACAAGTTAATGTATGTTTTTAACAAGTTAAAGTTACGTCTTGACAAGTTAAAGTTACGTTTTGACAAGTTAAAGTAGGTTTTTTACAAGTTAAAGTACTTGGTTTACAAGTTAAAGTTACATTTTGACACGTTAAAATACTTTTTTTACAAGTTGAAGTACGTTTTGTACAAGTTAAAGCAAGTGTTTTAAAAGTTGAAGTACGTTTTTTACAAGTTAAACTTACGGTTTAACAACTTAGAATTACGTTTTGACACATTAAAATTACATTTTGACAAGTTAAAGTACGTTTTTTATAAGTTAAAGTTACGTTTTGACAAATTAAATTACGTTTTTAACAAGTTAAACTTACGTTTTTTACAAGTTCAAGTACGGTTTTACTAGTTAAAGTACATTTGTTACAAGTTAAACCACATTTTTGACATGTTAAAGTACGTTTTTTACAAGTTAATGTATGTTTTTAACAAGTTAAACTTACGTTTTGACGAGTTAAAGTTACATTTTGACAAGTTAAAGTAGGTTTTTTACAAGTTAAACTTACGTTTTGACAAGTTAAAGTAGGTTTTTTACAAGTTAAAGTTACGTTTTGACAAGTTAAAGTACATTTTTTACAAGTTAAAGTAGGTTTTTTACAAGTTAAAATACGTTTTTTACAAGTTGAAGTATGTTTTTACAAGTCAAAGTACATTTGTTACAAGTTAAAGTACATTTGTTAAAGTAGATTTTTTACAAGTTAAAGTACGTTTTTTGCAAGTTGAAGTAAGTTTTTACAAGTTAAAGTACATTTGTTACAAGTTAAACCACATTTTTGACAAGTGAAAGTACGTTTTTTACAAGATAATGTATGTTTTTAACAAGTTAAACTTACGTTTTGACAAGTTAAAAGTTACCTTTGACAAGTTAAAGTAGGTTTTTTACAAGTTAAAGTACGTGTTTTACAAGTTAAAGTTACGTTTTGACAAGTTAAAGTTACATTTTGACACATTAAAATACGTTTTTTACAAGTTAAAGTACGTTTCTTACAAGTTAAAGCAAGTGTTTTACAAGTTGAAGTACGTTTTTTACAAATTAAAGTTACGTTTTGACAAGTTAAAGTTACGTTTTAACATCTTAAAGTTACGTTTTCACACATTAAAATTACATTTTGACAAATTAAAGTACGTTTTTTATAAGTTAAAGTTACGTTTTGACAATTTAAATTACGTTTTTAACAAGTTAAACTTACGTTTTGAAAATTTAAAGTTACGTTTTGACAAGTTAAAGTAGGTTTTTTACAAGTTAAAATACGTTTCATACAAGTTGAAATACGTTTTTACAAGTAAAAGTACATTTGTTACAAGTTAAACCATATTTTTGACAAGTTAAAGTACGTTTTTTAAAAGCGAATGTATGTTTTTAACAATTTAAACTTACGTTTTGACAAGTTAAAGTTGGTTTTTTACAAGTTAAAGTTACGTATTGACAAGTTAAAGTACGTTTTTTACAAGTTAAAGTACGTTTTTTACAAGTTTATGTACGTATTTACAAGTTAAAGTATATTTGTTTCAAGTTAAACCACATTTTTGACATGTTAAAGTACGTTTTTTACACGTTAATGTGTGTTTTTAAAAAGTTAAACTTACGTTTTGACAACTTAAAGTTACGTTTTGACAACTTAAAGTAGGTTTTTTAGAAGTTAAAGTACGTTTTTTACAAGTTGAAGTAAGTTTTTACAAGTTAAAGTACAGTTTTTACAAGTTAAACTACATTTTTGACAAGTTAAAGTACGTTTTTTACAAGCTAATGTATGTTTTTAACGAGTTAAGGTTACGTTTTGACAAGATAAAGTACGTTTTTTACAAGCTAATGTATGTTTTTAACGAGTTAAGGTTACGTTTTGACAAGATAAAGTACGTTTTTTACAAGTTAAAGTGCGTTTTTTACAAGTTAAAGTACGTTTTTAACAAGTTAAAGTTACGTTTTGACAAGTTAAAGTTACATTTTGACATGTTAAAATACTTTTTTACTAGTTAAAATACGTTTTTTTAGAAGTTGAAGTACGTTTTTTACAAGTTCAAGTAAGTGTTTTACAAGTTGAAATACGTTTTTTAAAAGTTAATGTACATTTTTTACAAGTTAAATTTACGTTTTAACAACTTAAAGTTACGTTTTGACACATTAAAATTACATTTTGATAAGTGAAAGTCCGTTTTTTACAAGTTAAAGTTACATTTTGACAAGTTAAATTATGTTTTTAACCAGTTAAAGTTACGTTTTGACAAGTTAAAGTTACGTTTTGACAACTTAAAGTAGGTTTTTTAGAAGTTAAAGTACGTTTTTTACAAGTTGAAGTAAGTTTTTACAAGTTAAAGTACAGTTGTTACAACTTAAACTACATTTTTGACAAGTTAAAGTACGTTTTTTACATGTTAATGTATGTTTTTAACGAGTTAAGGTTACGTTTTGACAAGATAAAGTACGTTTTTTACAAGTTAAAGTGCTTTTTTTACAAGTTAAAGTACGTTTTTAACAAGTTAAAGTTACGTTTTGACAAGTTAAAGTTACATTTTGACATGTTAAAATACTTTTTTACTAGTTAAAGTACGTTTTTTACAAGTTGAAGTACATTTTTTACAAGTTAAAGTAAGTGTTTTACAAGTTGAAATACGTTTTTTACAAGTTAATGTACATTTTTTACAAGTTAAATTTACGTTTTAACAACTTAAAGTTACGTTTTGACACATTAAAATTACATTTTGACAAGTGAAAGTACGTTTTTTACAAGTTAAAGTTACATTTTGACAAGTTAAATTATGTTTTTAACAAGTTAAACTTACGTTTTGACAAATTAAAGTTACGTTTTGACAAATTAAAGTAGGTTTTTTACAAGTTAAAGTACGTTTTTTGAAAGTTGAAGTACGTTTTTACAAGTTAAAGTACATTTGTTACAAGTTAAACCACATTTTTGACAAGTTAAAGTACGTTTTTTACAAGTTAATGTATGTTTTTAACAAGTTAAACTTACGTTTTGACAAGTTAAAGTTACGTTTTGACAAGTTAAAGTTACGTTTTGACAACTTAAAGTAGGTTTCTTAGAAGTTAAAGTACGTTTTTTACAAGTTGAAGTAAGTTTTTACAAGTTAAAGTACAGTTGTTACAAGTTAAACTACATTTTTGACAAGTTAAAGTACGTTTTTTACAAGTTAATGTATGTTTTTAACGAGTTAAGGTTACGTTTTGACAAGATAAAGTACGTTTTTTACAAGTTAAAGTGCTTTTTTTACAAGTTAAAGTACGTTTTTAACAAGTTAAAGTTACGTTTTGACAAGTTAAAGTTACATTTTGACATATTAAAATACTTTTTTACTAGTTAAAGTACGTTTTTTACAAGTTGAAGTACATTTTTTACAAGTTAAAGTAAGTGTTTTACAAGTTGAAATACGTTTTTTACAAGTTAATGTACATTTTTTACAAGTTAAATTTACGTTTTAACAACTTAAAGTTACGTTTTGACACATTAAAATTACATTTTGACAAGTGAAAGTACGTTTTTTACAAGTTAAAGTTACATTTTGACAAGTTAAATTATGTTTTTAACAAGTTAAACTTACGTTTTGACAAATTAAAGTTACGTTTTGACAAATTAAAGTAGGTTTTTTACAAGTTAAAGTACGTTTTTAAAAAGTTGAAGTACGTTTTTACAAGTTAAAGTACATTTGTTACAAGTTAAACCACATTTTTGACAAGTTAAAGTACGTTTTTTACAAGTTAATGTATGTTTTGAACAAGTTAAACTTACGTTTTGACAAGTTAAAGTTACGTTTTGACAAGTTAAAGTTACGTTTTGACAACTTAAAGTAGGTTTTTTAGAAGTTAAAGTACGTTTTTTACAAGTTGAAGTAAGTTTTTACAAGTTAAAGTACAGTTGTTACAAGTTAAACTACATTTTTGACAAGTTAAAGTACGTTTTTTACAAGTTAATGTATGTTTTTAACGAGTTAAGGTTACGTTTTGACAAGATAAAGTACGTTTTTTACAAGTTAAAGTGCTTTTTTTACAAGTTAAAGTACGTTTTTAACAAGTTAAAGTTACGTTTTGACAAGTTAAAGTTACATTTTGACATGTTAAAATACTTTTTTACTAGTTAAAGTACGTTTTTTACAAGTTGAAGTACATTTTTTACAAGTTAAAGTAAGTGTTTTACAAGTTGAAATACGTTTTTTACAAGTTAAAGTACATTTTTTACAAGTTAAATTTACGTTTTAACAACTTAAAGTTACGTTTTGACACATTAAAATTACATTTTGACAAGTGAAAGTACGTTTTTTACAAGTTAAAGTTACATTTTGACAAGTTAAATTATGTTTTTAACAAGTTAAACTTACGTTTTGACAAATTAAAGTTACGTTTTGACAAATTAAAGTAGGTTTTTTACAAGTTAAAGTACGTTTTTTACAAGTTGAAGTACGTTTTTACAAGTTAAAGTACATTTGTTACAAGTTAAACCACATTTTTGACAAGTTAAAGTACGTTTTTTACAAGTTAATGTATGTTTTGAACAAGTTAAACTTACGTTTTGACAAGTTAAAGTTACGTTTTGACAAGTTAAAGTTACGTTTTGACAACTTAAAGTAGGTTTTTTACAAGTTAAAGTACGTTTTTTACAAGTTGAAGTAAGTTTTTACAAGTTAAAGTACAGTTGTTACAAGTTAAACTACATTTTTGACAAGTTAAAGTACGTTTTTTACAAGTTAATGTATGTTTTTAACGAGTTAAGGTTACGTTTTGACAAGATAAAGTACGTTTTTTACAAGTTAAAGTGCTTTTTTTACAAGTTAAAGTACGTTTTTAACAAGTTAAAGTTACGTTTTGACAAGTTAAAGTTACATTTTGACATGTTAAAATACTTTTTTACTAGTTAAAGTACGTTTTTTACAAGTTGAAGTACATTTTTTACAAGTTAAAGTAAGTGTTTTACAAGTTGAAATACGTTTTTTACAAGTTAATGTACATTTTTTACAAGTTAAATTTACGTTTTAACAACTTAAAGTTACGTTTTGACACCTTAAAATTACATTTTGACAAGTGAAAGTACGTTTTTTACAAGTTAAAGTTACATTTTGACAAGTTAAATTATGTTTTTAACAAGTTAAACTTACGTTTTGACAAATTAAAGTTACGTTTTGACAAATTAAAGTAGGTTTTTTACAAGTTAAAGTACGTTTTTTGAAAGTTGAAGTACGTTTTTACAAGTTAAAGTACATTTGTTACAAGTTAAACCACATTTTTGACAAGTTAAAGTACGTTTTTTACAAGTTAATGTATGTTTTTAACTAGTTAAACTTACGTTTTGACAAGTTAAAGTTACGTTTTGACAAGTTAAAGTTACGTTTTGACAACTTAAAGTAGGTTTTTTAGAAGTTAAAGTACGTATTTTACAAGTTGAAGTAAGTTTTTACAAGTTAAAGTACAGTTGTTACAAGTTAAACTACATTTTTGACAAGTTAAAGTACGTTTTTTACAAGTTAATGTATGTTTTTAACGAGTTAAGGTTACGTTTTGACAAGATAAAGTACGTTTTTTACAAGTTAAAGTGCTTTTTTTACAAGTTAAAGTACGTTTTTAACAAGTTAAAGTTACGTTTTGACAAGTTAAAGTTACATTTTGACATGTTAAAATACTTTTTTACTAGTTAAAGTACGTTTTTTACAAGTTGAAGTACATTTTTTACAAGTTAAAGTAAGTGTTTTACAAGTTGAAATACGTTTTTTACAAGTTAATGTACATTTTTTACAAGTTAAATTTACGTTTTAACAACTTAAAGTTACGTTTTGACACATTAAAATTACATTTTGACAAGTGAAAGTACGTTTTTTACAAGTTAAAGTTACATTTTGACAAGTTAAATTATGTTTTTAACAAGTTAAACTTACGTTTTGACAAATTAAAGTAGGTTTTTTACAAGTTAAAGTACGTTTTTTGAAAGTTGAAGTACGTTTTTACAAGTTAAAGTACATTTGTTACAAGTTAAACCACATTTTTGACAAGTTAAAGTACGTTTTTTACAAGTTAATGTATGTTTTTAACAAGTTAAACTTACGTTTTGACAAGTTAAAGTTACGTTTTGACAAGTTAAAGTTACGTTTTGACAACTTAAAGTAGGTTTTTTACAAGTTAAAGTACGTTTTTTACAAGTTGAAGTAAGTTTTTACAAGTTAAAGTACAGTTGTTACAAGTTAAACTACATTTTTGACAAGTTAAAGTACGTTTTTTACATGTTAATGTATGTTTTTAACGAGTTAAGGTTACGTTTTGACAAGATAAAGTACGTTTTTTACAAGTTAAAGTGCTTTTTTTACAAGTTAAAGTACGTTTTTAACAAGTTAAAGTTACGTTTTGACAAGTTAAAGTTACATTTTGACATGTTAAAATACTTTTTTACTAGTTAAAGTACGTTTTTTACAAGTTGAAGTACATTTTTTACAAGTTAAAGTAAGTGTTTTACAAGTTGAAATACGTTTTTTACAAGTTAATGTACATTTTTTACAAGTTAAATTTACGTTTTAACAACTTAAAGTTACGTTTTGACACCTTAAAATTACATTTTGACAAGTGAAAGTACGTTTTTTACAAGTTAATGTATGTTTTTAACGAGTTAAGGTTACGTTTTGACAAGATAAAGTACGTTTTTTACAAGTTAAAGTGCTTTTTTTACAAGTTAAAGTACGTTTTTAACAAGTTAAAGTTACGTTTTGACAAGTTAAAGTTACATTTTGACATGTTAAAATACTTTTTTACTAGTTAAAGTACGTTTTTTACAAGTTGAAGTACATTTTTTACAAGTTAAAGTAAGTGTTTTACAAGTTGAAATACGTTTTTTACAAGTTAATGTACATTTTTTACAAGTTAAATTTACGTTTTAACAACTTAAAGTTACGTTTTGACACATTAAAATTACATTTTGACAAGTGAAAGTACGTTTTTTACAAGTTAAAGTTACATTTTGACAAGTTAAATTATGTTTTTAACAAGTTAAACTTACGTTTTGACAAATTAAAGTAGGTTTTTTACAAGTTAAAGTACGTTTTTAACAAGTTGAAGTACGTTTTTACAAGTTAAAGTACATTTGTTACAAGTTAAACCACATTTTTGACAAGTTAAAGTACGTTTTTTACAAGTTAATGTATGTTTTTAACAAGTTAAACTTACGTTTTGACAAGTTAAAGTTACGTTTTGACAAGTTAAAGTTACGTTTTGACAAGTTAAAGTAGGTTTTTTACAAGTTAAAGTACGTTTTTTACAAGTTGAAGTAAGTTTTTACAAGTTAAAGTACAGTTGTTACAAGTTAAACTACATTTTTGACAAGTTAAAGTACGTTTTTTACATGTTAATGTATGTTTTTAACGAGTTAAGGTTACGTTTTGACAAGATAAAGTACGTTTTTTACAAGTTAAAGTGCTTTTTTTACAAGTTAAAGTACGTTTTTAACAAGTTAAAGTTACGTTTTGACAAGTTAAAGTTACATTTTGACATGTTAAAATACTTTTTTACTAGTTAAAGTACGTTTTTTACAAGTTGAAGTACATTTTTTACAAGTTAAAGTAAGTGTTTTACAAGTTGAAATACGTTTTTTACAAGTTAATGTACATTTTTTACAAGTTAAATTTACGTTTTAACAACTTAAAGTTACGTTTTGACACATTAAAATTACATTTTGACAAGTGAAAGTACGTTTTTTACAAGTTAAAGTTACATTTTGACAAGTTAAATTATGTTTTTAACAAGTTAAACTTACGTTTTGACAAATTAAAGTTACGTTTTGACAAATTAAAGTAGGTTTTTTACAAGTTAAAGTACGTTTTTTAAAAGTTGAAGTACGTTTTTACAAGTTAAAGTACATTTGTTACAAGTTAAACCACATTTTTGACAAGTTAAAGTACGTTTTTTACAAGTTAATGTATGTTTTTAACTAGTTAAACTTACGTTTTGACAAGTTAAAGTTACGTTTTGACAAGTTAAAGTTACGTTTTGACAACTTAAAGTAGGTTTTTTAGAAGTTAAAGTACGTATTTTACAAGTTGAAGTAAGTTTTTACAAGTTAAAGTACAGTTGTTACAAGTTAAACTACATTTTGACAAGTTAAAGTACGTTTTTTACAAGTTAATGTATGTTTTTAACGAGTTAAGGTTACGTTTTGACAAGATAAAGTACGTTTTTTACAAGTGAAAGTGCTTTTTTTACAAGTTAAAGTACGTTTTTAACAAGTTAAAGTTACGTTTTGACAAGTTAAAGTTACATTTTGACATGTTAAAATACTTTTTTACTAGTTAAAGTACGTTTTTTACAAGTTGAAGTACATTTTTTACAAGTTAAAGTAAGTGTTTTACAAGTTGAAATACATTTTTTACAAGTTAATGTACATTTTTTACAAGTTAAATTTACGTTTTAACAACTTAAAGTTACGTTTTGACACATTAAAATTACATTTTGACAAGTGAAAGTACGTTTTTTACAAGTTAAAGTTACATTTTGACAAGTTAAATTATGTTTTTAACAAGTTAAACTTACGTTTTGACAAATTAAAGTTACGTTTTGACAAATTAAAGTAGGTTTTTAACAAGTTAAAGTACGTTTTTTGAAAGTTGAAGTACGTTTTTACAAGTTAAAGTACATTTGTTACAAGTTAAACCACATTTTTGACAACTTAAAGTACGTTTTTTACAAGTTAATGTATGTTTTTAACAAGTTAAACTTACGTTTTGACAAGTTAAAGTTACGTTTTGACAAGTTAAAGTTACGTTTTGACACCTTAAAGTAGGTTTTTTAGAAGTTAAAGTACGTTTTTTACAAGTTGAAGTAAGTTTTTACAAGTTAAAGTATAGTTGTTACAAGTTAAACTACATTTTTGACAAGTTAAAGTACGTTTTTTACATGTTAATGTATGTTTTTAACGAGTTAAGGTTACGTTTTGACAAGATAAAGTACGTTTTTTACAAGTTAAAGTGCTTTTTTTACAAGTTAAAGTACGTTTTTAACAAGTTAAAGTTACGTTTTGACAAGTTAAAGTTACATTTTGACATGTTAAAATACTTTTTTACTAGTTAAAGTACGTTTTTTACAAGTTGAAGTACATTTTTTACAAGTTAAAGTAAGTGTTTTACAAGTTGAAATACGTTTTTTACAAGTTAATGTACATTTTTTACAAGTTAAATTTACGTTTTAACAACTTAAAGTTACGTTTTGACACATTAAAATTACATTTTGACAAGTGAAAGTACGTTTTTTACAAGTTAAAGTTACATTTTGACAAGTTAAATTATGTTTTTAACAAGTTAAACTTACGTTTTGACAAATTAAAGTTACGTTTTGACAAATTAAAGTAGGTTTTTTACAAGTTAAAGTACGTTTTTTGAAAGTTGAAGTACGTTTTTACAAGTTAAAGTACATTTGTTACAAGTTAAACCACATTTTTGACAACTTAAAGTACGTTTTTTACAAGTTAATGTATGTTTTTAACAAGTTAAACTTACGTTTTGACAAGTTAAAGTTACGTTTTGACAAGTTAAAGTTACGTTTTGACACCTTAAAGTAGGTTTTTTAGAAGTTAAAGTACGTTTTTTACAAGTTGAAGTAAGTTTTTACAAGTTAAAGTATAGTTGTTACAAGTTAAACTACATTTTTGACAAGTTAAAGTACGTTTTTTACATGTTAATGTATGTTTTTAACGAGTTAAGGTTACGTTTTGACAAGATAAAGTACGTTTTTTACAAGTTAAAGTGCTTTTTTTACAAGTTAAAGTACGTTTTTAACAAGTTAAAGTTACGTTTTGACAAGTTAAAGTTACATTTTGACATGTTAAAATACTTTTTTACTAGTTAAAGTACGTTTTTTACAAGTTGAAGTACATTTTTTACAAGTTAAAGTAAGTGTTTTACAAGTTGAAATACGTTTTTTACAAGTTAATGTACATTTTTTACAAGTTAAATTTACGTTTTAACAACTTAAAGTTACGTTTTGACACATTAAAATTACATTTTGACAAGTGAAAGTACGTTTTTTACAAGTTAAAGTTACATTTTGACAAGTTAAATTATGTTTTTAACAAGTTAAACTTACGTTTTGACAAATTAAAGTTACGTTTTGACAAATTAAAGTAGGTTTTTTACAAGTTAAAGTACGTTTTTTGAAAGTTGAAGTACGTTTTTACAAGTTAAAGTACATTTGTTACAAGTTAAACCACATTTTTGACAAGTTAAAGTACGTTTTTTACAAGTTAATGTATGTTTTTAACAAGTTAAACTTACGTTTTGACAAGTTAAAGTTACGTTTTGACAAGTTAAAGTTACGTTTTGACAACTTAAAGTAGGTTTTTTAGAAGTTAAAGTACGTTTTTTACAAGTTGAAGTAAGTTTTTACAAGTTAAAGTACAGTTGTTACAAGTTAAACTACATTTTTGACAAGTTAAAGTACGTTTTTACAAGTTAATGTATGTTTTTAACGAGTTAAGGTTACGTTTTGACAAGATAAAGTACGTTTTTTACAAGTTAAAGTGCGTTTTTTACAAGTTAAAGTACGCTTTTAACAAGTTAAAGTTACGTTTTGACAAGTTAAAGTTACATTTTGACATGTTAAAATACTTTTTTACTAGTTAAAGTACGTTTTTTACAAGTTGAAGTACGTTTTTTACAAGTTAAAGTAAGTGTTTTACAAGTTGAAATACGTTTTTTACAAGTTAATGTACATTTTTTACAAGTTAAATTTACGTTTTAACAACTTAAAGTTACGTTTTGACACATTAAAATTACATTTTGACAAGTGAAAGTCCGTTTGTTACAAGTTAAAGTTACATTTTGACAAGTTAAATTATGTTTTTAACAAGTTAAACTTACGTTTTGACAAGTTAAAGTTACGTTTTGACAAGTTAAAATTACGTTTTGACAACTTAAAGTAGGTTTTTTAGAAGTTAAAGTACGTTTTTTACAAGTTGAAGTAAGTTTTTACAAGTTAAAGTACAGTTGTTACAAGTTAAACTACATTTTTGACAAGTTAAAGTACGTTTTTTACAAGTTAATGTATGTTTTTAACGAGTTAAGGTTACGTTTTGACAAGATAAAGTACGTTTTTTACAAGTTAAAGTGCTTTTTTTACAAGTTAAAGTACGTTTTTAACAAGTTAAAGTTACGTTTTGACAAGTTAAAGTTACATTTTGACATGTTAAAATACTTTTTTACTAGTTAAAGTACGTTTTTTACAAGTTGAAGTACGTTTTTTACAAGTTAAAGTAAGTGTTTTACAAGTTGAAATACGTTTTTTACAAGTTAATGTACATTTTTTACAAGTTAAATTTACGTTTTAACAACTTAAAGTTACGTTTTGACACATTAAAATTACATTTTGACAAGTGAAAGTACGTTTTTTACAAGTTAAAGTTACATTTTGACAAGTTAAATTATGTTTTTAACAAGTTAAACTTACGTTTTGACAAATTAAAGTTACGTTTTGACAAATTAAAGTAAGTTTTTTACAAGTTAAAGTACGTTTTTTGAAAGTTGAAGTACGTTTTTACAAGTTAAAGTACATTTGTTACAAGTTAAACCACATTTTTGACAAGTTAAAATACGTTTTTTACATGTTAATGTATGTTTTTAACAAGTTAAACTTACGTTTTGACAAGTTAAAGTTACGTTTTGACAAGTTAAAGTAGGTTTTTTACAAGTTAAAGTTACGTTTTGACAAGTTAAAGTACATTTTTTACAAGTTAAAGTAGGTTTTTTACAAGTTAAAGTACGTTTTTAACAAGTTAAAGTTACGTTTTGACAAGTTAAAGTTACATTTTGACACGTTAATATACATTTTTTACAAGTTACAGTACGCTTTTTACAAGTTAAAGCAAGTGTTTTACAAGTTGAAGTACGTTTTTTAAAAGTTGATGTACGTTTTGTACAAGTTAAAGTTATGTTTTAACAACTTAAAGTTACGTTTTGACACATTAAAATTACATTTTGACAAGTTAAAGTACGTTTTTTACAAATTAAAGTTACGTTTTGACAAGTTAAATTACGTTTTTAACAAGTTATATTTACGTTTTGACAAATTAAAGTTACGTTTTGACAAGTTAAAATAGGTTTTTTACAAATTAAAGTACGTTTTTTACAAGTTGAAGTACGTTTTTACAAGTTAAAGTACATTTGTTACAAGTCAAACCACATTTTTGACAAGTGAACATACGTGTTTTACTAGTTAATATATGTTTTTAACAAGTTAAACTTACGTTTTGACAAGTTAAAGTTACGTTTTGACAAGTTAAAGTACGTTTTTTACAAGTTAATGTATCTTTTTAACAACTTTATCTAAAGTTTTGACAAGTTAAAGTTACGTTTTGACAAGTTAATGTAGGTTTTTTAAAAGTTAAAGTTACGTTTTGACAAGTTAAAGTAGGTTTTTTAAAAGTTAAAGTTACGTTTTGACAAGTTAAAGTACGTTTTTTACAAGTTAGAGTACGTTTTTGACAAGTTAAAGTACGTTTTTAATAACTTAAAGTAACGTTTTGACAAGTTAAAGTTACATTTTGACAAGTTAAATTACGTTTTTTACAAGTTAAAGTACGTATTTAACAAGTTACAGTTACGTTTTCACAAGTTAAAGTTACATTTCGACACGTTAAAGTACGTTTTTACAAGTTAAAATACGTTTTTTACAACTTAAAGCGAGTGTTTTACAAGTTGAAATATGTTTTTTACAAGGTGAAGTACGTTTTTTACAATTTAAAGTTATGTTTTAAAAACTTAAAGTTACGTTTTGACACATTAATATTACATTTTGACAAGTTAAAGTTACGTTCTGACAAGTTAAATTATATTTTTAACAAGTTAAACTTGCGTTTTGACAAGTTAAAGTTACGTTTTGACAAGATAAAGTAGGTTTTTTACAAGTTAAAGTATATTTGTTACAAATTAAACCACATTTTTGACAAGTTAAAGTAAGTTTTTTACAAGTTAATAAATGTTTTTTACAAATTAAAGTTACGGTTTGACAAGTTAATGGTACGTTTTGAAAAGTTAAAGTAATGTTTTACAAGTTAAAGTACGTTTTTACGAGTTAAAGTACGTTTTTTACAAGTTGAAGTAAGTTTTTACAAGTTAAAGTACAGTTGTTACAAGTTAAACTACATTTTTGACAAGTTAAAGTACGTTTTTTACACGTTAATGTATGTTTTTAACAAGATAAAGTTACGTTATGACAAGTTAAAGTACGTTTTTTACAAGTTAAAGTACCTTTTTAACGAGTAAAAGTTACGTTTTGACAAGTTAACTTACATTTTGACAAGTTAAATTACGTTTTTTTACAAGTTAAAGTATATTTTTAACAAGTCAAAGTTACGTTTTGACAAGTTAAAGTTACATTTTGACACGTTAAAATATGTTTTTTACAAGTTAAAGTACGTTTTTTACAAGTTGAAGTACGTTTTTTACAAGTTAAAGTAAGTGTTTTACAATTTGAAGTACGTATTTTACAAGTTAAAGTACATTTTCAACAAGTTCAAGTTAAGTTATAACAACTTAAAGTTACATTTTGACACATTAAAATTACATTTTGACAAGTTAAAGTACGTTTTTTACAAGATAAAGTATCGTTGTGACAAGTAAAATTACGTTTTTTAAAAGTTAAAGTATGTTTTTAACAAGTTTGACTTACGTTTTGACAAGTTAAAGTTTCGTTGTGACAAGTTAAAGTTACATTTTGACACGTTAAAATACGTTTTTTACAAGTTAAACTCCATTTTTACGAGTTGAAGTACGTTTTTTACAAGTTAAAGTACGTGTTTTACAAGTTGAAGTACGTTTTGTACAAGTTAAAGTACATTTTTTACAAGTTAAAGTTACGTTTTAACAAGTTAAAGTTACATTTTGACATATTAAAATTACATTTTGACAAGTTAAAGTACATTTTTTACAAGTTAAAGTTACGTTTTGATAAGATTAATTATGTTTTTTACTAGTTAATGTACGTTTTTTACAAGTTAAAGTTACATTTTAACAAGTTAAATTACGTTTTTAACAAGTTAAACTTGCGTTTTGACAAGTTAAAGTTACGTTTTGACAAGTTAAAGTAGGTTTTTTACAAGTTAAAGTACGTTTTCTACAAGTTGAAATACTTTTTTTACAAGTTAAAGTATATTTGTTATAAGTTAAACCACATTTTTGACAAGTTAAAGTAAGTTTTTTACAAGTTAATGTATGTTTTTTACGAGTTAAAATTACGGTTTGACAAGTTAAAGTTACGTTTTGACAAGTTAAAGTACATTTTTTACAAGTTAAAGTACGTTTTTTACAAGTTAAAGTACGTTTTTAACAAGTTAAAGTTACGTTTGGACAAGTTAAAAGTTCGTTTTTTACAAGTTAAAGTACGTTTTTTACTAGTTAAAGTACGTTTTTACCAAGTTAAAGTACGTTTTAAACAAGTTAAAGTTACGTTTTGACAAGTTAAACTTACATTTTGACAAGTTAAATTACATTTTTTTACAATTTAAAGTATATTTTTAACAAGTTAAAGTTACGTTTTGACAAGTTACACTACTACAAAAGATACTTTTAGAAGCGACAGGGTGAATTAGAAGCGACTAGTCACTTCTAATAGTTATAATTATTGGATCGGGGCATTAAAAGCGACTAGTCGCTTCTAATGTCGCTTATAATGCCCCAAAATTTTGGCTCCAAATTTTCTCCGCCAAAAATTTCGCTAAGTTTAGAAATTGGGGCATTAGAAGCGACTAGTCGCTTCTAATGTCGCTTCTAATGCCCCAAAATTTTGGCTTCAAATCTTCTCCTCCAAAAATTTGGCTAAGTATAGAAATTGGGGCATTAGAAGCGACTAGTCGCTTCTAATGGCCCAAAATTTTGGCTCCAAATTTCCTCCGCCAAAAATTTTGCTAAGTATAGATATTGGGGCATTAGAATCGACTAGTCGCTTCTAATGTTCCTAGGGCTTTAAATCGCGTGAGCCTCCCTTTCTCCCTCATTTTCTCACCTCACTCCCTCTCACTCTTCCTCTCACTCTCCGACCAGCCTCCTCCATCCCCCCTCCCCCGCCGCCGCCGCCCTTCTCCCTCCTGCCGCCGTGCCTCTCCCGCTGTTGCCGCCGACCCTCCCCTCCCCTTCTCCTCTCTCCCAGCTCCGTCCCTCCCCTTATCCCCTCTCCCTCCAACCAGCCACCCCCTCCTCTGCCGCCGCCGTCCATCCCTCCTCCTCCCCCGCCTCCATCCCTCACCCTTCTCCCGTCCCTCCTCTTCTCCCCTCTCCCTACCCCATCCTCGGTCGCCGCCTCCCCGCCCTCAACCCCCGGCCGCCGCCTCCCCGGCCTCCTCCCCCGGCCGTTCTCCCCACCCTCCTCCCCCGGCCGCTGCGTCCCTGCCCTCCTCCCCCGGCTGCCGCCTCCCCACCCTCCTCCCCCGGCCGCTGCGTCCCTCCCTCCTCCCCGGGCCGCCGCCTCCGTGCCCTCCTCCGCCCTCCCTCTCGCTCTCCGCCCCTCCTCCGCCGAGCTGCGCCACTGGGCCTCCGCCGTGCTCCTCCCCTGCGCCTCCACCGCCGAGCTCCGACTCCCCTCCTCCTCCGCCAAGGTATGTTTAGTTTATAATTAGTCTAATATTGTTATAGGTTCGTCTCATATTGTTTTATAAATATTTTGTTACTTTTAATTTATTATTGTCGTCGCAGCCTCGTCACCGCTCGTTTGTCGCTGCACCCGCGCCTCGTTGTAACCTAACTCCTCAACTTGCATCGTTGCTTCTTAAGGTATATGTTTGTTTTAAAAATTATTGTAGTTATATTTTGTTTTACGGTTTTAAATTTATGTTTTATTTGTATTTAGACATTTGTGCGTTTGTTGTTCGTCGCGTCGTCTCGTTGAGTGTAGACTTTGCTCGTCCCGTCTCGCTCGTATTGTTATCTACAAGGTTAGATATTTATGTTTACTTGAAATTTATGTTTAATAATTTGAATTAGTAATGTAGGTATGCAATTGAAATTAGTAATTTTGTTATGTATTTAATTTGCTCATGTAAGTATGTAATTGAATAATTAATATGTTAAATCGAGTCTTATCGAGAAGACTATTATCTGCGACGCGAAGAAGCGTCTGCGAGACGGAAAGTCGAAATATAGTCGATTTTACCGGATTGAGTGCGGCGGAGACAAAGAGGAGGCGCTCCAGAGAACGCCCAAGGGTCTGACGAAACAACAGTGGTCCGAGATGATTGATAGAATGACCACAGAAACGTTCCAGGTATAAATTAGATTAAACATATTAATCAATTATTCTTAAAAATAATTTTCTAACCAATTTATTCTCTAGGACATGTTCAAACGGAATACGGCGAATCAAATGAAGAAGACCACGAAGAGTCGACAGGGCACGATCTCATTTTATGAGTATCGTCATAGTGACGTAAGTATATTTTCATTCAATTTCAAATTACATAAGTTATATATTATAGTTATAATGTGTTATATGCATATGCAGCGGGTAGGAGAAGGCAGGCAGATGCTAGGACCGCTCGGTGCGTGGGAGAGGATGCACACGACTCCCAATGGTCAGTGGACTACGCCTGCTGCTGGAGAGTATCATGTAAGTATATATGTTATTAATTAAGTTTCCTTATAATTGTTGTTATTAATAATTACTTTAATTTGTATTGTGTATGTAGGCTCGGATAGTAGCTCGGGTGGCTGATCTACAAGAACAAGCTCGTGAGTCGGGACGTGAGATGAGCTTGCCATCTTTGGAGGAGACTGCTATGAGCGAAATCCTCGGGACGCGACGTGATTGGGATACGGGAATGGGGCCTCTAATTCCGCGCTCCGACATGCTAGAAGCTCAAGCCCACAACAGCTCATCGTGTTTCGTAGGGAATGTGAGTTCGAAGTCCTCATCTGATATGGAAGAGAAGCTAGCGGCTCTCCAAGAAGCTGTGTTTGGCATGGTTGCTGGTTTGAGCCAGACCCCAGACTTCACTCCGACTCCCGTGTTTAGGGCAACTTTGGACCACTACATGACCCAATTCAGACCTCGTGTGGGGCGATTCGGGCAATGAAGGCGCTTCGGGTTCAGAGCAGAGACAAGATTGACCTTTGACTTCCACCCACACCGAACCAGAAGAGCCTCCACACGGACCCAGCGGACGACGCGCATGACGAGGACGACGAGGACAAGGACGACGATGATTGTAATTTATTCGACGTTTTAAACTTATTGGTTTACGTTTGTTTACATATCAACTTTCGGTTTTCTAATTAGTTGAACTTATGTTATTATTTTCGTTCGGTTTTCTAATTAGTTGAACTTATGTTATTATCGACTTTATACATTATCGACGTTTGATTATATTACTATCGACTTTATATTATATTCAGTTTATGTTTAATCTGATTTAAATTAGTAAATTTCAATATTATTAAATTTAATTACTGATAATAATATTTAATTAATATTTAAAACCGGAAATAAATTTTTGAAAATTAGATTTTAAAGTTTTAGAAGCGACTAGTTGCATCTAAAGTCGCTTCTAACATAGGGCGGGTAACAATTAGAAGCGACTAGTCGCTTCTAAAATATGGCGGGTAACAATTAGAAGCGACTAGTCGCTTCTAAAGTCGCTTCTAATTGTTACCCGCCACCTCTTCGCACGCTTTTTTGGTCAGTGTTAAGGGCCTTTAGAAGCGACATTAGAAGCGACTAGTCACTTCTAATTTCGTCGCTTCAAAACATTAGAAGCGACTTTAGAAGCGACTCGGCTTTAGAGGCGAAACATTAGAAGCGACAAAGTCCAATCTAATGTCACTTCTAAAGCCAAATTCGAAGCGACTTTTTGGCCTTTAGAAGCGACTTTTGTCGCTTCTAAAGGCTTTTTTTCTCCTAGTGTTAAAGTTACATTTTGACACGTTAAAATACGTTTTTTACAAGTTAAAGTACGTTTTTTACAAGTTGAAATACGTTTTTTACAAGTTAAAGTAAGTGTTTTACAAGTTGAAGTACGTTTTTTACAAGTTAAAGTACATTTTCTACAGGTTAAAGTTACGTTATAACAACTTAAAGTTACATTTTGACACATTAAAATTACATTTTGACAAGTTAAAGTACGTTTTTTACAAGTTAAAGTTACGTTTTGACAATTTTAGTTACATTTTTTAAAAGTTAAAGTACGTTTTTAACAAGTTAAAGTTCCGTTTTGACAAGTTAAAGTTTCGTTGTGACAGGATAAAGTTACAATTTAACACGTTAAAATACGTTTTTTACAAGTTAAAGTACGTTTTTTACAAGTTGAAGTACGTTTTTTACAAGTTAAAGTAAGTGTTTTACAACTTGAAGTACGTTTTTTACAAGTTAAAGTACATTTTCTACAAGTTAAAGTTACGTTATAACAACTTAAAGTTACATTTTGACACATTAAAATTACATTTTGACAAGTTAAAGTAAGTTTTTTACAAGTTAAAGTTACGTTTTGATAAGTTTAATTATGTTTTTAACAAGTTAAGATACGTTTTTTACAAGATAAGATTTCGTTGTGACAAGTAAAATTACGGTTTTTTAAAAGTTAAAGTACGTTTTTAACAAGTTAAACTTACGTTTTGACAAGTTAAAGTTTCGTTGTGACAAGTTAAAGTTACATTTTTACACGTTAAAATACGTTTTTTACAAGTTAAATTACCTTTTTTACAAGTTGAAGTACGTTTTTTACAAGATAAAGTACATTTTTTACAAGTTAAAGTTACGTTTTAACAACTTAAAGTTACGTTTTGACAAATTAAAATTACATTTTGACATGTTAAACTACATTTTTTAAAAGTTAAAGTTACGTTTTGACAAGTGAAATTAAGTTTTTAACAAGTTAAAGTTACGTTTTTTACAAGTTAAATGTAGGTTTTTTACTAGTTAAAGTACGTTTTTTACAAGTTAAAGTACATTTGTTACAAGTTAAACCACATTTTTGAGAAGTTAAAGTAGGTTTTTTACAAGTTAATGTATGTTTTTTACAAGTTAAAGTTACGTTTTGACAAGTTAAAGTTACGTTTTGACAAGTTAAATTATGTTTTTTAGAAGGTAAAGTACGTTTTTTACAAGTTAAAGTATGTTTTTAACAAGTTAATGTTACTATTTAACAAGTTAAAGTACGTATTTTACAAGTTAAAGTACGTTTTTTACAAGTTAAAGTTACGTTTTGACAAGTTAAACTTACATTTTGACAAGTTAAATTACTTTTTTTAGAAGTTAAAGTACGTTTTTAACAAGTTAAAGTTACGTTTTGACAAGTTAAATATACATTTTCACACGTTAAAATTCGTTTTTTACAAGTTAAAGTACGTTTTTTACAAGTTGAAGTACGTGTTTTTCAAATTAAAGTTACTTTATAACAACTTAAAGTTACATTTTGCACATTAAAATTACATTTTGACTAGTTAAAGTTACATTTTTTACAAGTTAAAGTTACATTTTGATAAATTTAATTATGTTTTTTACAAGTTGAAGTACGTTTTTTACAAGATAAAGATTCGTTGTGACAGGTAAAATTACGATTTTGTAAAAGTTAAAGTACGTTTTTAACAAGTTAAACTTATGTTCTGACAAGTTAAAGTTTCGTTGTGACAAGTTAAAGTTACATTTCTACACGTTAAAATACATTTTTTACAAGTTAAAGTACGTTTTTTACACGTAAAAGTACAGTTTTTACAAGTTGAAGTACGTTTTTTACAAGTTAAAGTACATTTTTTACAAGTTAAAGTTACGTTTTAACAACTTAAAGTTACGTTTTGACACGTTAAAATTACATTTTGACAAGTTAAAGTACGTTTTTTACAAGTTAAGATTACGTTTTGACACGTTTAATTACGTTTTTTAAAAGTTAAAGTACGATTTTTACTAGTTGAAGTCCGTTTTTTACAAGTTAAAGTACATTTTTTACAAGTTAAAGTTACGTTTTAACAACTTAAAGTTACGTTTTGAAACATTAAAATTACATTTTGACAAGTTAACCTACGTTTTTTACAAGTTAAAGTTACGTTCTGACAAGTTAAAGTTACTATTTAACAAGTTAAAGTTACTATTTACCAAGTTAAAGTACGTATTTTACAATTAAAATTACATTTTGACAAGTTAAATTACGTTTTTTACAAGTTAAAGTTACGTTTTGACAGGTTAAACTTACATTTTGACAAGTTAAATTACAATTCTTACAAGTTAAAGTACGGCTTTAACAAGTTAAAGTTACGTTTTGACAAGTTAAATTTACATTTTCACACGTTGAAATACGTTTTTTACAAGTTAAAGTACGTTTTTTACTAGTTGAAGTACGTGTTTTACAAGTTAAAGTAAGTATTTTACAAGTTGAATTACGTTTTTTACAAATTAAAGTACATTTTCTACTAGTTAAAGTTACTTTATAACAACTTAAAGTTACAATTTGCACATTAAAATTACATTTTGACAAGTTAAAGTTACATTTTTTACAAGTTAAAGTTACATTTTGATAAGTTTAATTATGTTTTTTACAAGTTAAAGTATGTTTTTTACAAGATAAAGATTCGTTGTGACAGGTAAAATTACGATTTTTTAAAAGTTAAAGTACGTTTTTAACAAGCTAAACTTATGTTTTGACGAGTTAAACTTTCATTGTGACAAGTTAAAGTTACATTTCTACACGTTAAAATACATTTTTTACAAGTTAAAGTACGTTTTTTACAAGTAAAAGTACGGTTTTTACAAGTTGAAATACGTTTTTTACAAGTTAAAGTACATTTTTTACAAGTTAAAGTTACGTTTTAACAACTTAAAGTTACGTTTTGACACGTTATAATTACATTTTGACAAGTTAAAGTACATTTTTTAAAAGTTAAAGTTACGTTTTGACAAGTTTAATAACATTTTTTACAAGTTAAAGTTACGTTTGAACAACTTAAAGTTACGTTTTGACACATTAAAATTACATTTTGACAAGTTAAAGTACGTTTTTTACAAGTTAAAGTTACGTTTTGACACGTTTAATTAAGTTTTTTACAAGTTAAAGTACGGTTTTTACTAGTTGAAGTCCGTTTTTTACAATTTAAAGTACATTTTTTACAAGTTAAAGTTACGTTTTAACAACTTAAAGTTACGTTTTGAAACATTAAAATTACATTTTGACAAGTTAACCTACGTTTTTTACAAGTTAAAGTTACGTTCTGACAAGTTAAAGTTACTATTTAACAAGTTAAAGTTACTATTTACCAAGTTAAAGTACGTATTTTACAAGTTAAAATTACATTTTGACAAGTTAAATTACGTTTTTTACAAGTTAAAGTTACGGTTTGACAGGTTAAACTTACATTTTGACAAGTTAAATTACAATTCTTACAAGTTAAAGTACGGTTTTAACAAGTTAAAGTTACGTTTTGACAAGTTAAATTTACATTTTCACACGTTGAAATACGTTTTTTACAAGTTAAAGTACGTTTTTTACTAGTTGAAGTACGTGTTTTACAAGTTAAAGTAAGTATTTTACAAGTTGAATTACGTTTTTTACAAATTAAAGTACATTTTCTACTAGTTAAAGTTACTTTATAACAACTTAAAGTTACATTTTGCACATTAAAATTACATTTTGACAAGTTAAAGTTACATTTTTTACAAGTTAAAGTTACATTTTGATAAGTTTAATTATGTTTTTTACAAGTTAAAGTATGTTTTTTACAAGATAAAGATTCGTTGTGACAGGTAAAATTACGATTTTTTAAAAGTTAAAGTACGTTTTTAACAAGTTAAACTTATGTTTTGACGAGTTAAACTTTCGTTGTGACAAGTTAAAGTTACATTTCTACACGTTAAAATACATTTTTTACAAGTTAAAGTACGTTTTTTACAAGTAAAAGTACGGTTTTTACAAGTTGAAGTACGTTTTTTACAAGTTAAAGTACATTTTTTACAAGTTAAAGTTACGTTTTAACAACTTAAAGTTACGTTTTGACACGTTATAATTACATTTTGACAAGTTAAAGTACATTTTTTAAAAGTTAAAGTTACGTTTTGACAAGTTTAATAACATTTTTTACAAGTTAAAGTTACGTTTGAACAACTTAAAGTTATGTTTTGACACATTAAAATTACATTTTGACAAGTTAAAGTACGTTTTTTACAAGTTAAAGTTACGTTTTGACACGTTTAATTACGTTTTTTACAAGTTAAAGTACGGTTTTTACTAGTTGAAGTCCGTTTTTTACAATTTAAAGTACATTTTTTACAAGTTAAAGTTACGTTTTAACAACTTAAAGTTACGTTTTGAAACATTAAAATTACATTTTTGACAAGTTAACCTACGTTTTTTACAAGTTAAAGTTACGTTTTGACAAGTTAAATTATATTTTTAACAAGTTAAAGTTACGTTTTGACAAGTTAAATTACGTTTTTTACAAGTTAAAGTACGTTTTTTACAAGTTAAAGTACGTTTTTAACAAGTTAATGTTACTATTTAATAAGTTAAAGTACGTATTTTACAAGTTAAAATTACATTTTGACAAGTTAAAGTACGTTTTTTACAAGTTAAAGTTTCATTTTGACAGGTTAAACTTACATTTTGACAACTTAAATTACGTCTCTTACAAGTTAAAGTACGTTTTTAACAAGTTAAAGTTACGTTTTGACAAGTTAAATTTACATTTTCACACGTTAAAATACGTTTTTTACAAGTTAAATTACGTTTTTTACAAGTTGAAGTACGTGTTTTACAAGTTAAAGTAAGTGTTTTACAAGTTGAATTACGTTTTTTACAAATTAAAGTACATTTTCTACTAGTTAAAGTTACTTTATAACAACTTAAAGTTACATTTTGCACATTAAAATTACATTTTGACAAGTTAAAGTTACATTTTTTACAAGTTAAAGTTACATTTTGATAAGTTTAATTATGTTTTTTACAAGTTAAAGTATGTTTTTTACAAGATAAAGATTCGTTGTGACAAGTAAAATTACGATTTTTTAAAAGTTAAAGTACGTTTTTAACAAGTTAAACTTATGTTTTGACAAGTTAAAGTTTCGTTGTGACAAGTTAAAGTTACATTTCTACACGATAAAATACTTTTTTTAAAAGTTAAAGTACGTTTTTTACAAGTAAAAGTACCGTTTTTACAAGTTGAAGTACGTTTTTTACAAGTTAAAGTACATTTTTTACAAGTTAAAGGTACGTTTTAACAACTTAAAGTTACGTTTTGACACATTATAATTACATTTTTACAAGCTAAAGTACGTTTTTTACAAGTTAAAGTTACGTTTTGACAAGTTTAATAACATTTTTTACAAGTTAAAGTTACGTTTTAACAACTTAAAGTTACGTTTTGAAACATTAAAATTACATTTTGACAAGTTAACCTACGTTTTTTACAAGTTAAAGTTACGTTTTGACAAGTTAAATTATATTTTTAACAAGTTAAAGTTACGGTTTAACAAGTTAAAGTTACGTTTTGACTAGTTAAATTACGTTTTTTACAAGTTAAAGTACGTTTTTTACAAGTTAAAGTACGTTTTTAACAAGTTAATGTTAGTATTTAACAAGTTAAAGTACGTATTTTACAAGTTAAAATTACATTTTGACAAGTTAAAGTACGTTTTTTACAAGTTAAAGTTTCATTTTGACAGGTTAAACTTACATTTTGACAACTTAAATTACGTCTCTTACAAGTTAAAGTACGTTTTTAACAAGTTAAAGTTACGTTTTGACAAGTTAAATTTACATTTTCACACGTTAAAATACGTTTTTTACAAGTTAAAGTACATTTTTTACAAGTTGAAGTACGTGTTTTACAAGTTAAAGTAAGTGTTTTACAAGTTGAATTGCGTATTTTACAAATTAAAGTACATTTTCTACAAGTTAAAGGTACGCTATAACAACTTAAAGTTAAATTTTGCACATTAAAATTACATTTTGACAAGTTAAAGTACGTTTTTTACAAGTTAAAGTTACATTTAGATAAGTTTAATTATGTTTTTTACAAGTTAAAGTACGTTTTTTACAAGATAAAGTTTCGTTGTGACAAGTAAAATTACGGTTTTTTAAAAGTTAAAGTACGTTTTTAACAAGTTAAACTTATGTTTTGACAAGTTAAAGTTTCGTTCTGACAAGTTCAAGTTACATTTTGACACGTTAAAATACATTTTTTACAAGTTAAAGTACGTTTTTTACAAGTAAAAGTACGGTTTTTACAAGTGGAAGTACATTTTTTACAAGTTAAAGTACATTTTTTACAAGTTAAAGTTACGTTTTAACAACTTAAAGTTACGTTTTGAAACATTAAAATTATATTTTGACAAGTTAACCTACGTTTTTTACAAGTTAAATAATATTTTTAACAAGTTAAAGTTATGGTTTGACAAGTTAAAGTTACGTTTTGACAAGTTAAATTACGTTTTTTACAAGTTAAAGTACGTTTTGTACAAGTTAAAGTACGTTTTTAACAAATTATTGTTATTATTTAACAAGTTAAAGTACGTATTTTACAAGTTAAAATTACATTTTGACAAGTGAAATTATATTTTTAACAAGTTAAAGTTATTGTTTGACAAGTTAAAGTTACGTTTTGACAAGTTAAATTACGTTTTTTACAAGTTAAAGTACGTTTTTTACAAGTTAAAGTACGTTTTTAACAAATTATTGTTATTATTTAACAAGTTAAAGTACGTATTTTACAAATTAAAATTACATTTTGACAAGTTAAAGTACGTTTTTTACAAGTTAAATTTAAGTTTAAACAGGTTAAACTTACATTTTGACAAGTTAAATTACGTTTCTTACAAGTTAAAGTACGTTTTTAACAAGTTAAAGTTACGTTTTGATAAGTTAAATTTACATTTTCACACGTTAAAATACGTTTTTTACAAGTTAAAGTACGTTTTTTACAAGTTGAAGTACGTGTTTTACAAGTTAAAGTAAGTGTTTTACAAGTTGTATTACGTTTTTTACAAATTAAAGTACATTTTCTACAAGTTAAAGTTAGGCTATAACAACTTAAAGTTACATTTTGCACATTAAAATTACATTTTGACAAGTTAAAGTACGTTTTTTACAAGTTAAAGTTACATTTTGATAAGTTTAATTATGTTTTATACAAGTTAAAGTACGTTTTTTACAAGATAAAGTTTCGTTGTGACAAGTAAAATTACGGTTTTTTTAAAAGTTAAAGTACGTTTTTAACAAGTTAAATTTATGTTTTGACAAGTTAAAGTTTCGTTGTGACAAATTAAAGTTACATTTTGACACGTTAAAATACATTTTTTACAAGTTAAAGTATGTTTTTTACAAGTGGAAGTACGTTTTTTTAGAAGTTAAAATACATTTTTTACAAGTTAAAGTTACATTTCAACTACTTAAAGTTATGTTTTGACACATTAAAATTACATTTTGACAAGTTAACCTACGTTTTTTGCAAGTTAAACTTACGTTTTGACAAGTTAAAGTTACGTTTGGACAAGTTAAAATAGGTTTTTTACAAGTTAAAGACGTTTTTTACAAGTTGAAGTACGTTTTTACAAGTTAAAGTACATTTGTTACAAGTTAAACCACATTTTTGACAAGTTAAATTACGTTTTTTACAAGTTAATGTATTTTTTTAACAAGTTAAACTTACGTTTTGACAAGTTAAAGTTACATTTTGAGAAGTTAAAGTAGGTTTTTTACAAGTTAAAGTTACGTTCTGACAAGTTAAAGTTACGTTTTGACAAGTTAAAGTAAGTTTTTTAAAAGTTAATGTATGTTTTTTACAAGTTAAAGTTACGTTTTGACAAGTTATATTTACGTTTTGAAAATTTAAATTACGTTTTTTACAAGTTTAAGTACGTTTTTTACAAGTTAAACAACGTTTTTAACAAGTAAATGTTACGTTTTGACAAGTTAAAGTACGGTTTTTACAAGTTAAATTACGTTTTTTTACAAGTTAAAGTACGTTTTTAAGAAGTTAAAGTTATATTTTGACAATATAAAGTTAAATTTTAACACGTTAAAATACGTTTTTTACAAGTTAAAGTACGTTTTTTTACAAGTTGAAGCACGTTTTTTACAAGATCAAGTAAATGTATTACAAGTTGAAGTACGTTTTTTTCTAGTTAAAGTACATTTTCTACAAATTAAAGTTACGTTATAACAACTTAAAGTTACATTTTGACACACTAAAATTACAGTTTGACAAGTGAAAGTACATTTTTTACAAGTTAAAGTTACGTTTTGATAAGTTTAATTATGTGTTTTACAAGTTAAGGTACATTTTTTACAAGTAAAACTTTCGTTGTGACAGGTAAAATTACGTTTTTTAAAAGTTACAGTACGTTTTTAACAAGTTAAACTTACGTTTTGACGAGTTAAAGTTTCGTTGTGACAGGATAAAGTTACAGTTTCACACGTTAAAATACATTTTTTACAAGTTTAAGTACGTTTTTTACAAGTTGAAGTACGTTTTTTACAAGTTAAAGTACATGATTTCAAGGTCAAGTACGTTTTTTACAAGTTAAAATACATTTTTTACAAGTTAAAGTTACGTTTTAACAACCTAAAGTTACGTTTTGACACATTAAAATTACATTTTCACAAGTTAAACTACATTTTTTACAAATTTAAAGTTACGTTTTGACGAGTTAAATTACATTTTTAATAAGTTAAACTTACGTTTTGACAAATTATAGTTACGTTTTGACAAGTTAAAGTAGGTTTTTTACAAGTTAAAGTACGTTTTTTTACAAGTCGAAGTACGTTTTTACAAGTTAAAGTACATTTGTTACAAGTTAAACCACATTTTTGACAAGTTAAAGTACGTTTTTTACAAGTTAATGTAAGTTTTTAACTAATTAAACTTACGTTTTGACAAGTTCAAGTTACGTTTTGACAACTTAAAGAAGGTTTTTTACAAGTTAAAGTACGTTTTTTACAACTTATACTACATTTGTTACAAGTTAAACCACATTTTTGACAAGTTAAATTACGTTTTTTACAAGTTAAAGTATGTTTTTAACAAGTTAAACTTGCGTTTTGACAAGTTAAAGTTACGTTTTGACAAGTTAAAGTTACATTTTGACAAGTTAAAGTACGTTTTTTACAAGTTAAAGTACGTTTTTTACAAGTTAAAGTACTTTTTTAACAAGGTAAAGTTACGTGTTGACGAGTTAAAGTACGGGTTTTACAAGTTAAAGTACATTTTTAACAAGTTGAAGTTACGTTTTGACAAGTTAAAGTTACATTTTGACAAGTTAAATTACGTTTTTTTACAAGTTAAAGTATGTTTTTAACAAGTTAAAGTTACATTTTGACAAGTTAAAGTTACATTTTGACGCCTTAAAATACGTTTTATACAAGTTAAAGTACGTTTTTTACAAGTTGAAGTATGTTTTTTACAAGTTAAAGTATATTTGTTACAATTTAAACCACATTTTTGACCAGTTAAATTACGTTTTTTACAAGTTAATGTATGTTTTTAACAAGTTAAAATACGTTTTTTACAAGTTAAATTTACGTTCTGACAAGTTAAAGTTACGTTTTGACAAGTTAAAGTAAGTTTTTTACAACTTAATGTATGTTTTTTACAAATTAAAGTTACGTTTTTACAAGTTATATTTACGTTTTGACAATTTAAAGTACGTTTTTTACAAGTTAAAGTACGTTTTTTACAAGTTAAACTACGTTTTTAACAAGTTAAAGTTACTTTTTGACAAGTTAAATTATGATTTTTACAAGTTTAAGTACGGTTTTTACAAGTTAAATAAGTTTTTAAAAAGTTAAAGTTACGTTTTGATAAGTTAAAGTTACATTTTGACAAGTTAAATTATGTTTTTTTACAAGTTAAAGTACGTTTTTAACAAGTTAAAGTTACGTTTTGACAATATAAAGTTATATTTTGACACGTTAAAATACGTTTTTTACAAGTTAAAGTACGTTTTTTACAAGTTGAAGTACGTTTTTTACAAGTTAAAGTAAGTGTATTACAAGTTGAAGTACGTTTTTTACAAGTTAAAGTAAATTTTCTACAAGTTAAAGTTACGTTATAACAACTTAAAGTTACTTTTGACACATTAAAATTACATTTTGACAAGTTAAAGTACATTTTTTACAAGTTAACGTTACGTTTTGATAAGTTTAATTATATTTTTTACAAGTTAAAGTATATTTTTTACAAGTTAAAGTATATTTTTTACAAGTTAAAGTATATTTTTTACAAGTTAATGTTTTTTAAAAGTTAAAGTACGTTTTTAACAAGTTAAACTTACGTTTTGACAAGTTAAAGTGTCGTTGTGACAAGATAAAGTTACATTTTGACACGTTAAAATACGTTTTTTACAAGTTAAAGTACGTTTTTTACAAGTTTAAGTACGTTTTTACAAGTTAAAATACGTGTTTAATAAGTTGAAGTAAGTTTTTTACAAGTTAAAGTACATTTGTTCCAAGTTAAACTACATTACCACATTGTTGACAAGTTAAAATTACGTTTTTTTCCACGTTAATGTATGTTTTTAACAAGTTAAACTTACGTTTTGACAAGTTAAACTTACCTTTTGTCAAGTTAAAGTAGGTTTTTTACAAGTTAAAGTTACGTTCTGACAGGTTAAAGTATGTTTTTTAGAAGTTAAAGTACATTTTTTACAAATTAAAGTAACGGTTTTAACAAGTTAAAGTTACGTTTTGACAAGTTAAAGTTACATTTTGACAAGTTAAATTACGTTTTTTTACAAGTTAAAGTACGTTTTTAACAACTTAAAGTTACATTTTGACAAGTTAAAGTTACATTTTGACACGTTAAAATACGTTTTTTACAAGTTAAAAAAGTATGTTTTTTTACAAATTGAAGTACATTTTTTACAAGTTAAAGTACATTTGTTACAAGTTAAACCACATATTTGACAAGTTAAAGTACATTTTTTACAAGTTAAAGTACATTTGTTACAAGTTAAACCACATATTTGACAAGTTAAATTACGTTTTTTACAAGTTAATGTATGTATTGAACAAGTGACAAGTTAAAGTTACGTTTTGACAAGTTAATGTAGGTTTTTTTAAAGTTAATGTATGTTTTTTACAAGTTAAAGTTACGTTTTGACAAGTTAAAGTTACGTTTTGACAAGTTAAAGTACATTTTTTACAAGTTAAAGTATGTTTTTTACAAGTTAAAGTATGTTTTTTTACAAGTTAAAGTACGTTTTTAACAAGTTAAAGTTACGTTTTGACAAGTTAAAGTTATATTTTGACACGTTTAATTACATTTTTTTACAAAGTAAAGTACGTTTTTAACAAATTAAAGTTACATTTTGACAAATTAAAGTTACATTTTGACAAGTTAAAGTTACAAGTTGAAGTACCTTTTTTACAAGTTAAAGTACATTTGTTACAAGTTAAATAACATTTTTGATAAGTTAAATTACGTTTTTTACAAGTTAATGTATGTTTTTAACAAGTTAAACATACGTTTTGATAATTAAAACTTACGTTTTGACAAGTTAAAGTAGGTTTTTTACAAGTTAAAGTTACGTTCTGACAAGTTAAAGTATGTTTTTTACAAGTTAAAGTACGTTTTTTACAAATTAAAGTTAAGTTTTTAACAAGTTAAAGTTACGTTTTGACAAGTTAAAGTTACATTTTGACAAGTTAAATTACGTTTTTTTACATGTTAAAGTACGTTTTTAACAAGTTAAAGTCACGTTTTGACAAGTTAAAGTTATATTTTGACACATTCAGTTACGGTTTTTTACAAATTAAAGTACGTTTTTAACAAATTAAAGTTACATTTTGACAAGTTAAAGTTTCATTTTGACACGTTAAAATACGTTTTTTACAAGTTAAAGTACGTTTTTACAAGTTGAAGTACGTTTTTTACAAGTTAAAGTACATTTGTTACAAGTTAAACCACATTTTTAACAAGTTAAATTACGTTTTTTACAAGTTAATGTATGTTTTTAACCAGTTAAACTTACGTTTTGTTAATTTAAACTTACGTTTTGACAAGTTAAAGTAGGTTTTTTACAAGTTAAAGTTACGTTTTGACAAGTTAAAGTATGTTTTTTACAATTTAAAGTACGTTTTTTACAAATTAAAGTTACGTTTTTATAAGTTAATGTTACGTTTTGACAATTAAAGTTACATTTTTACAAGTTAAAATACGTTTTTTACAAGTTAAAGTACGTTTTTAGCAAGTTAAAGTTACGTTTCGACAAGTTAAAGTTATATTTTGACACGTTTAATTACAGTTTGTTACAAATTAAAGTACGTTTTTAATAAATTAAAGTTACATTTTGACAAGTTAAAGTTACATTTTGACATGTTAAAATACGTTTTTACAAGTTAAAGTACGTTTTTTACAAGTTGAAGTACGTTTTTTACAAGTTAAAGTACATTTCTTACCAAAACAACATTTTTGATAAGTTAAATTACGTTCTTTACTAGTTAATGTATGTTTTTAACAAGTTAAACTTACGTTTTGATAATTTAAACTTACGTTTTGACAAGTTCAAGTAGGCTTTTTACAAGTTAAAGTTACGTTCTGACAAGTTAAAGTATGTTTTTTACAAGTTAAAGTACGTTTTTTACAAATTAAAGTTGGTTTTTAACAAGTTAAAGTTACGTTTTTTTACAAGTTAAATTACGTTTTTAACAAGTCAAAGTTACATTTTGACAAGTTAAAGTTTCATTTTGACAGATTAAAATACGTTTTTTACAAGTTAAAGTACGTTTTTTTACAAGTTGAAGTACGTTTTTTACAAGTTAAAGTACATTTCTTACAAGTTAAACAACATTTTTGACAAGTTAAAGTACGTTTTTTACAAGTTAATGTAAGTTTTTAACTAATTAAACTTACGTTTTGACAAGTTAAAGTTACGTTTTGACAACTTAAAGAAGGTTTTTTACAAGTTAAAGTACGTTTTTTACAACTTATACTACATTTGTTACAAGTTAAACCACATTTTTGACAAGTTAAATTACGTTTTTTACAAGTTAATGTATGTTTTTAACAAGTTAAACTTGCGTTTTGACAAGTTAAAGTTACGTTTTGACAAGTTAAAATTACATTTTGACAAGTTAAAGTACGTTTTTTACAAGTTAAAGTACGTTTTTTACAAGTTAAAGTACTTTTTTAACAAGGTAAAGTTACGTGTTGACGAGTTAAAGTACGGGTTTTACAAGTTAAAGTACATTTTTAACAAGTTGAAGTTACGTTTTGACAAGTTAAAGTTACATTTTGACAAGTTAAATTACGTTTTTTTACAAGTTAAAGTATGTTTTTAACAAGTTAAAGTTACATTTTGACAAGTTAAAGTTACATTTTGACGCCTTAAAATACGTTTTATACAAGTTAAAGTACGTTTTTTACAAGTTGAAGTATGTTTTTTACAAGTTAAAGTATATTTGTTACAAGTTAAACCACATTTTTGACCAGTTAAATTACGTTTTTTACAAGTTAATGTATGTTTTTAACAAGTTAAAATACGTTTTTTACAAGTTAAATTTACGTTCTGACAAGTTAAAGTTACGTTTTGACAAGTTAAAGTAAGTTTTTTACAACTTAATAATGTATGTTTTTTACAAATTAAAGTTACGTTTTTACAAGTTATATTTACGTTTTGACAATTTAAAGTACGTTTTTTACAAGTTAAACTACGTTTTTTACAAGTTAAACTACGTTTTTAACAAGTTAAAGTTACTTTTTGACAAGTTAAATTATGATTTTTACAAGTTTAAGTACGGTTTTTACAAGTTAAATAAGTTTTTAAAAAGTTAAAGTTACGTTTTGATAAGTTAAAGTTACATTTTGACAAGTTAAATTATGTTTTTTTACAAGTTAAAGTACGTTTTTAACAAGTTAAAGTTACGTTTTGACAATATAAAGTTATATTTTGACACGTTAAAATACGTTTTTTACAAGTTAAAGTACGTTTTTTACAAGTTGAAGTACGTTTTTTACAAGTTAAAGTAAGTGTATTACAAGTTGAAGTACGTTTTTTACAAGTTAAAGTACATTTTCTACAAGTTAAAGTTACGTTATAACAACTTAAAGTTACTTTTGACACATTAAAATTACATTTTGACAAGTTAAAGTACATTTTTTACAAGTTAACGTTACGTTTTGATAAGTTTAATTATATTTTTTACAAGTTAAAGTATATTTTTTACAAGTTAAAGTATATTTTTTACAAGTTAAAGTATATTTTTTACAAGTTAATGTTTTTTAAAAGTTAAAGTACGTTTTTAACAAGTTAAACTTACGTTTTGACAAGTTAAAGTGTCGTTGTGACAAGATAAAGTTACATTTTGACACGTTAAAATACGTTTTTTACAAGTTAAAGTACGTTTTTTACAAGTTTAAGTACGTTTTTACAAGTTAAAATACGTGTTTTATAAGTTGAAGTAAGTTTTTTTACAAGTTAAAGTACATTTGTTCCAAGTTAAACTACATTACCACATTGTTGACAAGTTAAAATTACGTTTTTTTCCACGTTAATGTATGTTTTTAACAAGTTAAACTTACGTTTTGACAAGTTAAACTTACCTTTTGTCAAGTTAAAGTAGGTTTTTTACAAGTTAAAGTTACGTTCTGACAGGTTAAAGTATGTTTTTTAGAAGTTAAAGTACATTTTTTACAAATTAAAGTAACGGTTTTAACAAGTTAAAGTTACGTTTTGACAAGTTAAAGTTACATTTTGACAAGTTAAATTACGTTTTTTTACAAGTTAAAGTACGTTTTTAACAACGTAAAGTTACATTTTGACAAGTTAAAGTTACATTTTGACACGTTAAAATACGTTTTTTACAAGTTAAAAAAGTATGTTTTTTACAAATTGAAGTACATTTTTTACAAGTTAAAGTACATTTGTTACAAGTTAAACCATATTTTTGACAAGTTGAAGTACATTTTTTACAAGTTAAAGTACATTTGTTACAAGTTAAACCATATTTTTGACAAGTTAAATTACGTTTTTTACAAGTTAATGTATGTTTTGAACAAGTGACAAGTTAAAGTTACGTTTTGACAAGTTAATGTAGGTTTTTTTAAAGTTAATGTATGTTTTTTACAAGTTAAAGTTACGTTTTGACAAGTTAAAGTTACGTTTTGACAAGTTAAAGTACATTTTTTACAAGTTAAAGTATGTTTTTTACAAGTTAAAGTATGTTTTTTTACAAGTTAAAGTACGTTTTTAACAAGTTAAAGTTACGTTTTGACAAGTTAAAGTTATATTTTGACACGTTTAATTACATTTTTTTACAAAGTAAAGTACGTTTTTAACAAATTAAAGTTACATTTTGACAAATTAAAGTTACATTTTGACAAGTTAAAGTTACAAGTTGAAGTACCTTTTTTACAAGTTAAAGTACATTTGTTACAAGTTAAATAACATTTTTGATAAGTTAAATTACGTTTTTTACAAGTTAATGTATGTTTTTAACAAGTTAAACTTACGTTTTGATAATTAAAACTTACGTTTTGACAAGTTAAAGTAGGTTTTTTACAAGTTAAAGTTACGTTCTGACAAGTTAAAGTATGTTTTTTACAAGTTAAAGTACGTTTTTTACAAATTAAAGTTAAGTTCTTAACAAGTTAAAGTTACGTTTTGACAAGTTAAAGTTACATTTTGACAAGTTAAATTACGTTTTTTTACATGTTAAAGTACGTTTTTAACAAGTTAAAGTCACGTTTTGACAAGTTAAAGTTATATTTTGACACATTCAGTTACGGTTTTTTACAAATTAAAGTACGTTTTTAACAAATTAAAGTTACATTTTGACAAGTTAAAGTTTCATTTTGACACGTTAAAATACGTTTTTTACAAGTTAAAGTACGTTTTTACAAGTTGAAGTACGTTTTTTACAAGTTATAGTACATTTGTTACAAGTTAAACCACATTTTTAACAAGTTAAATTACGTTTTTTACAAGTTAATGTATGTTTTTAACAAGTTAAACTTACGTTTTGTTAATATAAACTTACGTTTTGACAAGTTAAAGTAGGTTTTTTACAAGTTAAAGTTACGTTTTGACAAGTTAAAGTATGTTTTTTACAATTTAAAGTACGTTTTTTACAAATTAAAGTTACGTTTTTAACAAGTTAATGTTACGTTTTGACAATTAAAGTTACATTTTTACAAGTTAAAATACGTTTTTTACAAGTTAAAGTACGTTTTTAGCAAGTTAAAGTTACGTTTCGACAAGTTAAAGTTATATTTTGACACGTTTAATTACAGTTTGTTACAAATTAAAGTACGTTTTTAATAAATTAAAGTTACATTTTGACAAGTTAAAGTTACATTTTGACATGTTAAAATACGTTTTTACAAGTTAAAGTACGTTTTTTACAAGTTGAAGTACGTTTTTTACAAGTTAAAGTACATTTCTTACAAAAACAACATTTTTGATAAGTTAAATTACGTTCTTTACAAGTTAATGTATGTTTTTAACAAGTTAAACTTACGTTTTGATAATTTAAACTTACGTTTTGACAAGTTCAAGTAGGCTTTTTACAAGTTAAAGTTACGTTCTGACAAGTTAAAGTATGTTTTTTACAAGTTAAAGTACGTTTTTTACAAATTAAAGTTGGTTTTTAACAAGTTAAAGTTATGTTTTTTTACAAGTTAAATTACGTTTTTAACAAGTCAAAGTTACATTTTGACAAGTTAAAGTTTCATTTTGACAGATTAAAATACGTTTTTTACAAGTTAAAGTACGTTTTTTACAAGTTGAAGTACGTTTTTTACAAGTTAAAGTACATTTCTTACAAGTTAAACAACATTTTTGATAAGTTAAATTACGTTTTTTACAAGTTAATGTATGTTTTTAACAAGTTAAACTTACGTTTTGATAATTTAAACTTACGTTTTGACAAGTTAAAGTAGGCTTTTTACAAGTTAAAGTTACGTTCTGACAAGTTAAAGTATGTTTTTTACAAGTTAAAGTACGTTTTTTACAAATTAAAGATGGTTTTTAACAAGTTAAAGTTACGTTTTGACAAGTTAAAGTTATATTTTGACAAGTTAAATTACGTTTTTTTACAAGTTAAAGTACGTTTTTAACAAGTCAAAGTTACATTTTGACAAGTTAAAGTTTCTTTTCGACACGTTAAAATACGTTTTTTACAAGTTAAAGTACGTTTTTTACAAGTTGAAGTCCGTTTTTTACATGTTAATGTACATTTTTTACAAGTTAAACCATATTTTTGACAAGTTAAATTACGTTTTGTAGAATTTAATGTATGTTTTTAACAAGTGACAAATTAAAGTTACGTTTTGACAAGTTAATGTAGGTTTTTTTACAAGTTAATGTATGTTTTTTACAAGTTAAAGTTACGTTTTGACAAGTTAAAGTTACGTTTTTACAAGTTAAACTACGGTTTTTACAAGTTAAAGTACATTTTTTACAAGTTAAAGTACGTTTTTAACAAGTTAAAGTTACGTTTTGACAAGTTAAAGTTACATTTTGACAAGTTAAAGTACGCTTTTTACAAGTTAAAGTACGTTTTTAACAAGTTAAAGCTACGTTTTGACAAGTTAAAGTTATATTTTGACACATTTAATTACGGTTTTTTACAAATTAAAGTACGTTTTTAACAAATTAAAGTTACATTTTGACAAGTTCAAGTTACATTTTGACACGTTAAAATTTGTTTTTTACAAGTTAAAGTACGTTTTTTACAAGTTGAAGTACGTTTTTTACAAGTTAAAGTACATTTGTTACAAGTTAAATCACATTTTTGACAAGTTAAATTACGTTTTTTACAACTTAATGTATGTTTTTAACAAGTTTAACTTACGTTTTGATAATATAAAGTTATGTTTTGACAAGTTAAAGTAAGATTTTTACAATTAATGTATATTTTTTATAAGTTAAGGTTACGTTTTGACAAGTTAAAGTACGTTTTTTACAAGTTAAAGTACGTTTTTTACAAGTTAAATGACGTTTTTAACAAGTTAAAGTTACGTTTTGACGAGTTAAAGTACGGTTTTTACAAGTTAAAGTACATTTTTTACAAGTTAAAGTACGTTTTTAACAAGTTAAAGTTACGTTTTGACAAGTTAAAGTTACATTTTGACAAGTTAAATTACGTTTTTTTACAACTTAAAGTACGTTTTTAACAAGTTAAAGATACGTTTTGACAAGTTAAAGTTATATTTTGACACGTTAAAATACGTTTTTTACAAGTTAAAGTACATTTTTTACAAGTTGAAGTACGTTTTTACAAGTTGAAGTACGTTTTTTACAAGTTAAAGTGCATTTTCTACAAGTTAAAGTTACGTTATAACAACTTAAAGTTATGTTTTGACACATTAAAATTACATATTGACAAGTTAAAGTAGGTTTTTTACAAGTTAAAGTTACGTTCTTATAAGTTTACTTATGTTTTTTAGAAGTTAAAATACATTTTTTACAAGATAAAGTTTCGCTGTGACAAGGAAAATTACGTTTTTTAAAAGTTAAAGTACGTTTTTAACAAGTTAAACTTACGTTTTGACAAGTTAAAGTTTCGTTGTGATAAGTTAAAGTTACATTTTTCACGTTAAAATACGTTTTTTACAAGTTAAAATACATTTTTTAAAAGTTAAAATACATTTTTTACAAGTTAAAGTTACATTTTAACGACTTAAAGTTACGTTTTGACACATTAAAATTACATTTTGACAAGTTAAACTACGTTTTTTACAAGTTAAAGTTACGTTTTAACGAGTTATATTACGTTTTTAACAAGTTAAACTTATGTATTGACAAGTTAAAGTTACGTTTTGACAAGTTAAACTAGGTTTTTTTACAAATTAAAGTACGTTTTTTACAAGTTTAAGTAAGTTTTTTACAAGTTAAAGTACATTTGTTACAAGTTAAACCGCATTTTTGACAAATTAAATTACGTTTTTTACAAGTTAATGTATGTTTTTAACAAGTTAAACTTACGTTTTGACAAGTTAAACTTACGTTTTTACAAGTTAAAGTACGTTTTTTACAAGTTAAAGTTCGTTTTTTACAAGTTAAAGTACGTATTTAACAAGTTAAAGTTACGTTTTGACAAGTTAAAGTTATATTTTGACACGTTTAATTACGGTTTTTTACATATTAAAGTACGTTTTTAACAAATTAAAGTTACATTTTGACAAGTTAAAGTTACATTTTGACACGTTAAAATACGTTTTTTACAAGTTAAAGTACGTTTTTTACAAGTTGAAGTACGTTTTTAACAAGTTAAAGTAAGTGTTTTACAAGTTGAAGTGTGTTTGTTACAAGTTAAAGTACATTTTCTACAAGTTAAAGTTACGTTATAACAACTTAAAGTTACGTTTTGACACATTAAAATTACATATTGACAAGTTAAAGTAGGTTTTTTACAAATTAAAGTTACGTTTTTATAAGTTTACTTATGTTTTTTACAAGTTAAAGTACATTTTTTACAAGATAAAGTTTAACTGTGACAAGTAAAATTACGTTTTTTAAAAGTTAAAGTACGTTTTTAACAAGTTAAAGTTTCGTAGTGACAAGTTAAAGTTTCATTTTGACACGTTAAAATACTTTTTTTAAAATTTTAAGTACGTTTTTTACAAGTTAAAGTACTTGTTTTACAAGTTGAAGTACGTTTTTTAGAAGTTAAAATACATTTTTTACAAGTTAAAGTTACATTTTAACGACTTAAAGTTACGTTTTGACACATTAAAATTACATTTTGACAAGTTAAACTACGTTTTTTACAAGTAAAAGTTACGTTTTAACGAGTTATATTACGTTTTTAACAAGTAAAACTAATGTTTTGACAAGTTAAAGTTACGTTTTGACAAGTTAAACTAGGTTTTTTACAAATTAAAATACGTTTTTTAAAAGTTAAAGTACATTGGTTACAAGTTTAACCGCATTTTTGACAAATTAAATTACGTTTTTTACAAGTTAATGTATGTTTTTAACAAGTTAAACTTACGTTTTGACAAGTTAAAGTTATGTTTTGACAAGTTAAAGTAGGTTTTTTACAAGTTATAGTTACATTCTGAAAAGTAAAACTACGATTTTTAAAGTTACGTTGTGACATGATAAAGTTACATTTTGACACGTTAAAATACGTTTTTTACAAGTTAAAGTACGTGCTTTACAAGTTGAAGTACGTTTTTTACACGTTAAAGTACATTTGTTCCAAGTTAAACCACATTGTTGACAAGTTAAATTACGTTTTTTTCCAAGTTAATGTATGTTTTTAACAAGTTTAACTTACGTTTTGACAAGTTAAAGTAGGTTTTTTACAAGTTAAAGTTACGTTCTGACAAGTTAAAGTATGTTTTCTAGAAGTTAAAGTTCTTTTTTTACAAATTAAAGTTACGTTTTTAACAAGTTAAAGTTACGTTTTGACAAGTTAAAGTTACATTTTGAAAAGTTAAATTACGTTTTTTTACAAGTTACAGTACATTTTTAACAAGGTAAAGTTACATTTTGACACGTTAAAATTCCTTTTTTACAAGTTAAAGTACGTTTTTTACAAGTTAAAGTACATTTGTTACAAGTTAAACCATTTTTTTGACAAGTTAAATTACGTTTTTTACAAGTTAATGTATGTTTTTAACAAGTGACAAGTTAAAGTTACGTTTTGACAAGTTAATGTAGGTTTTTTTACAAGTTAATGTATGTTTTTTACAAGTTAAAGTTACGTTTTGACAAGTTAAAGTTACGTTTTGACAAGTTAAAGTACGTTTTTTACAAGTTAAAGTACGTTTTTTACAAGTTAAAGTACGTATGTAACAAGTTAAAGTTACGTTTTGACAAGTTAAAAAGTTTCATTTTGACACGTTAAAATATGTTTTTTACAAGTTAATGTACATTTTTTACAAGTTAAAGTACGTTTTTAACAATTTAAAGTTACGTTTTGACAAGTTAAAGTTACATTTTGACAAGTTAAAGTACGTTTTTGAAAAGTTAAAGTACGTTTTTAACAAGTTAAAGTTACGTTTTGACAAGTTAAAGTTATATTTTGACACATTTAATTACGGTTTTTTACAAATTAAAGTACGTTTTTAACAAATTAAAGTTTCATTTTGACAAGTTAAAGTTTCATTTTGACACGTTAAAATACGTTTTTTACAAGTTAAAGTACATTTTTTACAAGTTGAAGTACGTTTTTTACAAGTTAAAGTACATTTGTTACAAGTTAAACCACATTTTTGACAAGTTAAATTACGTTTTTTACAAGTTAATGCATGTTTTTAACAAGTTAAACTTACATTTTGATAATATAAAGTTACGTTTGACAAGTTAAAGTAAGATTTTTAACAGTTAATGTATGTTTTTTATAAGTTAAGGTTACGTTTTGACAACTTAAAGTACGTTTTATACAAGTTAAAATATGTTTTTTACAAACTAAAGTACGTTTTTAACAAGTTAAAGTTACGTTTTCACGAGTTAAAGTACGGTTTTTACAAGTTAAAGAACTTTTTTTTACAAGTTAAAGTACGTTTTTAAGAAGTTAAAGTTACGTTTTGACAATTTAAAGTTACATTTTGACACATTAAAATACGTTTTTTACAGGTTAAAGTAAGATTTTTACAAGATGAAGTACGTTTTTTACAAGTTTTAGTAAGTGTTTTACAAGTTGAAGTACGTTTTTTACAAGTTAAAATACATTTTCTACAAGTTAAAGTTACGTTATAACAACTTAAAGTTACGTTTTGACACATTAAAATTACATATTGACAAGTTAAAGTAGGTTTTTTACAAGTTAAAGTTACGTTTTTATAAGTTTACTTATGTTTTTTACAAGTTAAAGTACATTTTTTACAAGATAAAGTTTCGCTGTGACAAGTAAAATTACGTTTTTTAAAAGTTATAGTACGTTTTTAACAAGTTAAACTTACGTTTTGACAAGTTAAAGTTTCTTTGTGACAAGTTAAAGTTACACTTTGACACGTTAAAATACGTTTTTTACAAGTTAAAATACGTTTTTAAAATTTGAAGTACGTTTTTTACAAGTTAAAGTACTTGTTTTACAAGTTGACGTACGTTTTTTAGAAGTTAAAATACATTTTTTACAAGTTAAAGTTACATTTTAAAGACTTAAAGTTACGTTTGGACACATTAAAATTACATTTTGACAAGTTAAACTACGTTTTTTACAAGTTAAAGTTACGTTTTAACGAGTTATATTCCGTTTTTTACAAGTTAAAGTACATTTGTTACAAGTTAAACCATATTTTTGACAAGTTAAATTACGTTTTTACAAGTCAATGTATGTTTTTAACAAGTGGCAAGTTAAAGTAACGTTTTTACAAGTTAATCTATATTTTTTTACAAGTTAATGTATGTTTTTTACAAGTTAAAAGTTACGTTTTGACAAGTTAAAGTTACGTTTTAACAAGTTAAAATTACGTTTTGACAAGTTAAAGTACGTTTTTGACAAGTTAAAGTACGTTTTTAACAAGTTAAAGTATACTTTTAACAAGTTAAAGTTACGTTTTGACAAGTTAAAGTACGTTTATTACAAGTTAAAGTACGTTTTTTACAAGTTAAAGTACGTTTTTAACAAGTTAAAGTTACGTTTTGACAAGTTAAAGTTATATTTTGACACATTTAATTACGGTTTTTTACAAATTAAAGTTACATTTTGACAAGTTAAAGTTACATTTTGAGACATTAAAATAAGTTTTTTATAAGTTAAAGTACGTTTTTTACAAGTTGAAGTACGTTTTTTACAAGTTAAAGTACACTTGTTACAAGTTAAACCACATTTTTGACAACTTAAATTACGTTTTTTATAAGTTAATGTATGTTTTTAACAAGTTAAAGTTACGTTATGATAATATAAAGTTACGTTTTGACAAGTTAAAGTAAGATTTTTACAAGTTAATGTACATTTTTTACAAGTTAAAGTACGTTTTTAACAAGTTAAACTTACGTTTTGACAAGTTAAAGTTACATTTTGACACGTTAAAATACGTTTTTTACAAGTTAAAGTATGTTTTTTACAAGTTGAAGTATGTTTTTTACAAGTTAAAGTACATTTGTTACAAGTTAAACCATATTTTTGACAAGTTAAATTACGTTTTTTACAAGTTAATGTATGTTTTTAACAAGTGATAAGTTAAAGTTACGTTTTAACAAGTTAATGTAAGTTTTTTTACAAGTTATTGTATGTTTTTTACAAGTTAAAGTTACGTTTTGACAAGTTAAAGTTACGTTTTGACAAGTTAAAGTTCGGTTTATACAAGTTAAAATACGTATTTTACAAGTTAAAGTACGTTTTTTACAAGTTGAAGTTACGTTTTGATAAGTTAAAGTACGTTTTTTACAAGTTAAAGTACGTTTTTTACAAGTTAAAGTATGTTTTTAACAAGTTAAAGTTACGTTTTGACAAATTAAAGTTATATTTTGACACATTTAATTACGGTTTTTTACAAATTAAAGTACGTTTTTAAAAAATTAAAGTTACATTTTGACAAGTTAAAGTTACATTTAGACATGTTAAAATACGTATTTTACAAGTTAAAGTACGTTTTTTACAAGTTAAACCAAGTGTTTTACAAGTTGAATTACGTTTTTTACTAGTTGAAGTACGTTTTTTACAAGATAAAGTTACGTTTTAACAACTTAAAGTTATGTTTTGTCACATTAAAATTACATTTTGACAAGTGAAAGTACGTTTTTTATTAGTTAAAGTTACGTTTTGACAAGCTAAATTACGTTTTTAACAAGTTAAACTTTGGTTTTAACAAATTAAAGTTATGTTTTGACAAGTTAAATTGAAGTACCTTTTTTACAAGTTAAAATACATTTTTTACAAGTTAAAGTTACGTTTTAACAAATTAAAGTTACGTTTTAAAAACATAAAGTTACGTTTTGACACATTAAAATTACATTTTGACAAGTTAAACTATGTTTTTTACAAGTTAAAGTTACGTTTTGACGAGTTAAATTACGTTTTTAGCAAGTTAAACTTACGTTTTGACAGGTTAAAGTTACGCTTTGACAAGTTAAAGTAGGTTTTTTACAAGTTAAAGTACGTTTTTTACAAGTTGAAGTACGTTTTTTACAAGTTAAAGTACATTTGTTACAAGTTAAACCTCATTTTTGACAAGTTAAATTACGTTTTTTACAAGTTAATGTATGTTTTTAACAAATTAAACTTACGTTTTGATAATTTAAAGTTACGTTTTGACAAGTTAAAGTAAGATTTTTACAAGTTAATGTATGTTTTTTATTAGTTAAAGTACGTTTTTAACAAGTTAAAGTTACGTTTTGACAAGTTAAAGTACGTTTTTTACAAGTTAAAGTACGTTTTTTACAAGTTAAAGTTACGTTTTTATAAGTTTACTTATGTTTTTTACAAGTTAAAGTACATTTTTTACAAGATAAAGTTTCGCTGTGACAAGTAAAATTACGTTTTTTAAAAGTTATAGTACGTTTTTAACAAGTTAAACTTACGTTTTGACAAGTTAAAGTTTCTTTGTGACAAGTTAAAGTTACACTTTGACACGTTAAAATACGTTTTTTACAAGTTAAAATACGTTTTTAAAATTTGAAGTACGTTTTTTACAAGTTAAAGTACTTGTTTTACAAGTTGACGTACGTTTTTTAGAAGTTAAAATACATTTTTTACAAGTTAAAGTTACATTTTAAAGACTTAAAGTTACGTTTGGACACATTAAAATTACATTTTGACAAGTTAAACTACGTTTTTTACAAGTTAAAGTTACGTTTTAACGAGTTATATTCCGTTTTTTACAAGTTAAAGTACATTTGTTACAAGTTAAACCATATTTTTGACAAGTTAAATTACGTTTTTACAAGTCAATGTATGTTTTTAACAAGTGGCAAGTTAAAGTAACGTTTTTACAAGTTAATCTATATTTTTTTACAAGTTAATGTATGTTTTTTACAAGTTAAAAGTTACGTTTTGACAAGTTAAAGTTACGTTTTAACAAGTTAAAATTACGTTTTGACAAGTTAAAGTACGTTTTTGACAAGTTAAAGTACGTTTTTTACAAGTTAAAGTACATTTTTAACAAGTTAAAGTTACGTTTTGACAAGTTAAAGTACGTTTATTACAAGTTAAAGTACGTTTTTTACAAGTTAAAGTACGTTTTTAACAAGTTAAAGTTACGTTTTGACAAGTTAAAGTTATATTTTGACACATTTAATTACGGTTTTTTACAAATTAAAGTTACATTTTGACAAGTTAAAGTTACATTTTGAGACATTAAAATAAGTTTTTTATAAGTTAAAGTACGTTTTTTACAAGTTGAAGTACGTTTTTTACAAGTTAAAGTACACTTGTTACAAGTTAAACCACATTTTTGACAACTTAAATTACGTTTTTTATAAGTTAATGTATGTTTTTAACAAGTTAAAGTTACGTTATGATAATATAAAGTTACGTTTTGACAAGTTAAAGTAAGATTTTTACAAGTTAATGTACATTTTTTACAAGTTAAAGTACGTTTTTAACAAGTTAAACTTACGTTTTGACAAGTTAAAGTTACATTTTGACACGTTAAAATACGTTTTTTACAAGTTAAAGTATGTTTTTTACAAGTTGAAGTATGTTTTTTACAAGTTAAAGTACATTTGTTACAAGTTAAACCATATTTTTGACAAGTTAAATTACGTTTTTTACAAGTTAATGTATGTTTTTAACAAGTGATAAGTTAAAGTTACGTTTTAACAAGTTAATGTAAGTTTTTTTACAAGTTATTGTATGTTTTTTACAAGTTAAAGTTACGTTTTGACAAGTTAAAGTTACGTTTTGACAAGTTAAAGTTCGGTTTATACAAGTTAAAATACGTATTTTACAAGTTAAAGTACGTTTTTTACAAGTTGAAGTTACGTTTTGATAAGTTAAAGTACGTTTTTTACAAGTTAAAGTACGTTTTTTACAAGTTAAAGTATGTTTTTAACAAGTTAAAGTTACGTTTTGACAAATTAAAGTTATATTTTGACACATTTAATTACGGTTTTTTACAAATTAAAGTACGTTTTTAAAAAATTAAAGTTACATTTTGACAAGTTAAAGTTACATTTAGACATGTTAAAATACGTATTTTACAAGTTAAAGTACGTTTTTTACAAGTTAAACCAAGTGTTTTACAAGTTGAATTACGTTTTTTACTAGTTGAAGTACGTTTTTTACAAGATAAAGTTACGTTTTAACAACTTAAAGTTATGTTTTGTCACATTAAAATTACATTTTGACAAGTGAAAGTACGTTTTTTATTAGTTAAAGTTACGTTTTGACAAGCTAAATTACGTTTTTAACAAGTTAAACTTTGGTTTTAACAAATTAAAGTTATGTTTTGACAAGTTAAATTGAAGTACCTTTTTTACAAGTTAAAATACATTTTTTTCAAGTTAAAGTTACGTTTTGACAAGTTAAAGTTACGTTTTAAAAACATAAAGTTACGTTTTGACACATTAAAATTACATTTTGACAAGTTAAACTATGTTTTTTACAAGTTAAAGTTACGTTTTGACGAGTTAAATTACGTTTTTAGCAAGTTAAACTTACGTTTTGACAGGTTAAAGTTACGCTTTGACAAGTTAAAGTAGGTTTTTTACAAGTTAAAGTACGTTTTTTACAAGTTGAAGTACGTTTTTTACAAGTTAAAGTACATTTGTTACAAGTTAAACCTCATTTTTGACAAGTTAAATTACGTTTTTTACAAGTTAATGTATGTTTTTAACAAATTAAACTTACGTTTTGATAATTTAAAGTTACGTTTTGACAAGTTAAAGTAAGATTTTTACAAGTTAATGTATGTTTTTTATTAGTTAAAGTACGTTTTTAACAAGTTAAAGTTACGTTTTGACAAGTTAAAGTACGTTTTTTACAAGTTAAAGTACGTTTTTTACAAGTTAAAGTATGTTTTTAACAAGTTAAAGTTACGTTTTTACAAGTTAAAGTTATATTTTGACACATTTAATTACGGTTTTTTTCAAATTAAAGTACTTTTTTAACAAATTAAAGTTACATTTTGACAAATTAAAGTTACATTTTGACACGTTAAAATACGTATTTTACAAGTTAAAGTACGTTTTTTACAAGTTAAAGCAAGTGTTTTACAAGTTGAAGTACGTTTTTTACAAGTTGAAGTACGTTTTTTACAAGTTAAAGTTACGTTTTAAGAACTTAAAATTACGTTTTGACACATTAAAATTACATTTTGACAAGTTGAATTACGTTTTTTATAAGTTAAAGTTACGTTTTGACAAGTTAAACTTTGGTTTTTTACAATTTAAAGTTATGTTTTGACAAGTTAAACTGAAGTAAGTTTTTTACAAGTTAAAAAACATTTTTTACAAGTTAAAGTTACTTTTTAACAACTTAAAGTTACGTTTTAACAACTTAAAGTTACGTTTTAACAACTAAAAGTTACGTTTTGACACATTAAAATTACATTTTTTACAAGTTAAAGTTACGTTTTGACGAGTTAAATTACGTTATTAGCAAGTTAAACTTACATTTTGACAGGTTAAAGTTACGCTTTGACAAGTTAAAGTAGGTTTTTAACAAGTTAAAGTAAGGTTTTTACAAGTTAAAGTAAGTTTTGAACAAGTTAAAGTTATGTTTTGAAAAGTTAAAGTTACATCATAACACGTTAAAATATGTTTTTTACAAGTTAAAGTACGTTTTTTACAAGTTAAAGTACATTCTTTACAAGTTGAAGTACGTTTTTTACAAGTTAAAGTAAGTGTTTTACAAGTTGAAGTACGTTTTTTCCAAGTTAAAGTAAATTTTCTACAAGTTAAAGTAACGTTATAACATCTTAAAGTTACGTTTTGACACTTTAAAATTACATATTGACAAGTAAAAGTAGGTTTTTTACAAGTTAAAGTTACGTTTTTATAAGTTTACTTATGTTTTTTACAAGTTAAAGTACATTTTTTACAAGATAAAGTTTCGCTGTGACAAGTAAAATTACGTTTTTTTAAAGTTAAAGTACGTTTTTAACAAGTTAAACTTACGTTTTGACAAGGTAAAGTTTCGTTATAACAACTTAAAGTTACGTTTTGACACATTAAAATTACATTTTGACAAGTTAAAGTACGTTTTTTACAAGTTAAAGTTACGTTTTGATAAGTTTAGTTATATTTTTTACAAGTTAATGTACGTTTTTTACAAGATAAAGTTTAGTTGTGAGAAGTAAAATTACGTTTTTGAAAAGTTAAAGTACGTTTTTAACAAGTTAAAGTACGATTTTTACAAGTTAAAGTACGTTTTTAACAAGTAAAAGTTACGTTTTGACAAGTTAAAGTTACATTTTGACACGTTAAAATACATTTTTTACAAGTTAAAGTACGCTTTTTACAAGTTAAAGCAACTATTTTACAAGTTGAAGTACGTTTTTTACAAGTTGAAGTACGTTTTTTACAAGTTAAAGTTACATTTTAACAACTTAAAGTTACGTTTTGACACAATAAAATTACATTTTGACATGTTAAAGTACGTTTTTTATAAGTTAAAGTTACGTTTTGACAAGTTAAATTACGTTTTTTACATGTTAAAGTACGTTTTTTACAAGTTAAAGTACGATTTTTTCAAGTTAAATTATGTTTTTTACAAGTTAAAGTTAGGTTTTTATTATGAAAGTTACATTTTGACTCGTTAAAGTACATTTTTTGGAAGTTAAAATACGTTTATTAGAAGTTAAAGTAAGTGTTCTACAAGTCGAAGTACATTTTTTACAAGTTAAAGTATATTTTCTACAAGTTAAAGTTACGTTATAACAACTTAAAGTTACGTTTTGACACATTAAAATTGAATCTTGACAAGTTAAAGTACGTTTTTTACAAGTTAAAGTTACGTTTTGATAAGTTTAATTATGTTTTTTACAAGTTAAAGTACGTTTTTTACAAGATAAAGTTTCTTACAAGTTTAAGTACGTTTTTTACAAGTTAAGGTACGTGTTTTAGAAGTTGAAGTACGTTTTTTACAAGTTAAAGTACATTTTTTACAAGTTAAAGTTATGTTTTAACAACTTCAAGTTACGTTTTAACACATTAAAATTACATTTTGACAAGTTAAAGTACGTTTTTAACAAGTTAAAGTTACGCTTTTACAAGTTAAATTACGTTTTTAACAAGTTAAACTTATGTTTTGACAAATTAAAGTTACATTTTGACAAGTTAAATTAGGTTTTTTACAAGTTAAAGTACATTTTTTACAAGTTGAAATACGTTTTTACAAGTTAAAGTACATTTGTTACAAGTTAAACCACATTTTTAACAAGTTAAACTACGTTTTTTACAAGTGAATGTATATTTTTAACAAGTTAAAGTTACGTTTTGACACGTTAAAGTGACGTTTTTTAAAAGTTAAAGTACGTTTTTTACAAGTTAAAGTACGTTTTTAACAAGTAAAAGTTACGTTTTGACAAGTTAAAGATACATTTTGACACGTTAAAATACTTTTTTTACAATTTAAAGTACGCTTTTTACAAGTTAAAGCAAGTGCTTACAAGTTGAAGTACGTTTTTTATAAGTTGAAGTACGTTTTTTACAAGTTAAAGTTACGTTTTAATAGCTTAAAGTTACGTTTGACACATTAAAATTACATTTTGACAATTTAAAGTACGTTTTTTATAATTTAAAGTTACGTTTTGACAAGTTAAGATACGTTTTTAACAAGTTAAACTTATGTTTTGACAAATTAAAGTTACGTTTTGACAAGTTAAAGTAGGTTTTTTACAAGTTAAAGTAGGTTTTTTCAAGTTGAAGTACGTTTTTACAAGTTAAAGTACATTTGATACAAGTTAAACCACATTTTTGACAAGTTAAAGTACGTTTTTTACAAGTTAATGTATGTTTTTAAAAAGTTAAACTGACGTTTTGACAAGTTAAAGTTACGTTTTGACAAGTTAAAGTAGGTTTTTTACAAGTTAAAGTTACATTTTGACACGTTAAAATACGTTTTTACACAAGTTAAAGTACGTTTTTTACAAGTTAAAGCAAGTGTTTTACAAGTTGATGTACGTTTTTTACAAGTTGAAGTATGTTTTTTACAAGTTAAAGTTACGTTTTAACAACTTAAAGTTACGTTTTGCCACATTAAAGTTAAATTTTGAAAAGTTAAATTACGTTTTTTATAAGTTAAAGTTACGTTTTTACAAGTTAAATTACGTTTTTAACAATTTAAACTTACGTTTTGACAAATAAAAGTTATGTTTTGACAAGTTAAATTACGTTTTTTACATGTTAAAGTACGTTTTCTACAAGTTAAAGTACGATTTTTACAAGTTAAATTATGTTTTTTACATGTTAAAGTATTGTTTTTATCATGAAAGTTACATTTTGACACGTTAAAGTACGTTTTTTAGAAGTTAAAATACGTATATTAGAAGTTAACGTAAGTGTTTTACAAGTCGAAGTATGTTTTTTACAAATTAAAAAATATTTTCTACAAGTTAAAGTTACGTTATAACAACTTAAAGTTACGTTTTGACACATTAAAATTACAGTTTGACAAGTTAAAGTACGTTTTTTACAAGTTAAAGTTACGTTTTGATAAGTTTAATTATGTTTTTTACACGTTAATGTACGTTTTTTACAAGATAGAGTTTAGTTATGAGAAGTAAAATTACGTTTTTTAAAAGTTAAAGTACGCTTTTAACAAGTTAAAGTACGATTTTTACAAATTAAAGTACGTTTTTAACAAGTAAAAGTTACGTTTTGACAAGTTAAAGTTACATTTTGACACGTTAAAATACGTTTTTTAGAAGTTAAAGTACGCTTATTACAAGTTAAAGCAAGTGGTTTACAAGTTGAAGTACGTTTTTACAAGTTGACGTACGTTTTTTACAAGTTAAAGTACGTTTTTTACAAGTTAATGTATGTTTTTTACAAGTTAAAGTACGTTTTTTACAAGTTAAAGTACATTTTTTACAAGTTGAAGTACGTTTTTTACAAGTTAAAGTAAGTGTTTTACAAGTTGAAGTACGTTTTTTACAAGTTAAAGTACATTTTCTACAAGTTAAAGTAACGTTATAACAACTTAAAGTTACGTTTTGACACTTTAAAATTACATATTGACAAGTAAAATAGGTTTTTTCCAAGTTAAAGTTACGCTTTTATAACTTTACTTATGTTTTTTACAAGTTAAAGTACATTTTTTACAAGATAAAGTTTAATTGTGAGAAGTAAAATTACGTTTTTGAAAAGTTAAAGTACGTTTTTAACAAGTTAAACTTACGTTTTGACAAGTTAAAGTTTCGTTATAACAACTTAAAGTTACGTTTTGACAAGTTAAAGTTTCGTTATAACAACTTAAAGTTACGTTTTGACACATTAAAATTACATTTTGACAAGTTAAAGTACGTTTTTTACAAGTTAAAGTTACGTTTTGATAAGTTGAGTTATATTTTTTACAAGTTAATGTACGTTTTTTACAAGATAAAGTTTAATTGTGAGAAGTAAAATTACGTTTTTGAAAAGTTAAAGTACGTTTTTAACAAGTTAAAGTACGATTTTTACAAGTTAAAGTACGTTTTTAACAAGTAAAAGTTACGTTTTGACAAGTTAAAGTTACATTTTGACACGTTAAAATACATTTTTTACAAGTTAAAGTACGCTTTTTACAAGTTAAAGCAACTATTTTACAAGTTGAAGTACGTTTTTTACAAGTTGAAGTACGTTTTTTACAAGTTAAAGTTACATTTTAACAACTTAAAGTTACGTTTTGACACAATAAAATTACATTTTTACAAGTTAAAGTACGTTTTTTATAAGTTAAAGTTACGTTTTGACAAGTTAAATTACGTTTTTTAAAATTTAAGTACGTTTTTTACAAGTTAAAGTACGATTTTTACAAGTTAAATTATGTTTTTTACAAGTTAAAGTTAGGTTTTTATTATGAAAGTTACATTTTGACTCGTTAAAGTACGTTTTTTGGAAGTTAAAATACGTTTATTAGAAGTTAAAGTAAGTGTTTTACAAGTCGAAGTACATTTTTTACAAGTTAAAGTATATTTTCTACAAGTTAAAGTTACGTTATAACAACTTAACGTTACGTTTTGACACATTAAAATTGAATCTTGACAAGTTAAAGTACGTTTTTTACAAGTTAAAGTTACGTTTTGATAAGTTTAATTATGTTTTTTACAAGTTAAGGTACGTGTTTTAGAAGTTGAAGTACGTTTTTTACAAATTAAAGTACATTTTTTACAAGTTAAAGTTATGTTTTAACAACTTCAAGTTACGTTTTAACACATTAAAATTACATTTTGACAAGTTAAAGTACGTTTTTAACAAGTTAAAGTTACGCTTTTACAAGTTAAATTACGTTTTTAACAAGTTAAACTTATGTTTTGACAAATTAAAGTTACATTTTGACAAGTTAAAGTAGGTTTTTTACAAGTTAAAGTACATTTTTTACAAGTTGAAATACGTTTTTACAAGTTAAAGTACATTTGTTACAAGTTAAACCACATTTTTAACAAGTTAAACTACATTTTTTACAAGTGAATGTATATTTTTAACAAGTTAAAGTTACGTTTTGACACGTTAAAGTGACGTTTTTTAAAAGTTAAAGTAAGTTTTTGACAAATTAAAGTACGTTTTTAACAAGTAAAAGTTACGTTTTGACAAGTTAAAGATACATTTTGACACGTTAAAATACTTTTTTTACAATTTAAAGTACGCTTTTTACAAGTTAAAGCAAGTGCTTACAAGTTGAAGTACGTTTTTTATAAGTTGAAGTACGTTTTTTACAAGTTAAAGTTACGTTTTAATAGCTTAAAGTTACGTTTGACACATTAAAATTACATTTTGACAATTTAAAGTACGTTTTTTATAATTTAAAGTTACGTTTTGACAAGTTAAGATACGTTTTTAACAAGTTAAACTTATGTTTTGACAAATTAAAGTTACGTTTTGACAAGTTAAAGTAGGTTTTTTACAAGTTAAAGTAGGTTTTTTACAAGTTAAATTACGATTTTTACAAGTTAAATTACGTTTTTTACATGTTAAAGTATTGTTTTTATCATGAAAATTACATTTTGACACGTTAAAGTACGTTTTTTAGAAGTTAAAATACGTTTATTAGAAGTTAAAGTAAGTGTTTTACAAGTCGAAGTATGTTTTTTACAAATTAAAAAATATTTTCTACAAGTTAAAGTTACGTTATAACAACTTAAAGTTACGTTTTGACACATTAAAATTACAGTTTGACAAGTTAAAGTACGTTTTTTACAAGTTAAAGTTACGTTTTGATAAGTTTAATTATGTTTTTTACACGTTAATGTACGTTTTTTACAAGATAGAGTTTAGTAATGAGAAGTAAAATTACGTTTTTTAAAAGTTAAAGTACGCTTTTAACAAGTTAAAGTACGATTTTTACAAATTAAAGTACGTTTTTAACAAGTAAAAGTTACGTTTTGACAAGTTAAAGTTACATTTTGACACGTTAAAATATGTTTTTGACAAGTTAAAGTACGCTTATTACAAGTTAAAGCAAGTGGTTTACAAGTTGAAGTACATTTTTACAAGTTGACGTACGTTTTTTACAAGTTAAAGTACGTTTTTTACAAGTTAATGTATGTTTTTTACAAGTTAAAGTACGTTTTTTACAAGTTAAAGTACATTTTTTACAAGTTGAAGTACGTTTTTTACAAGTTAAAGTAAGTGTTTTACAAGTTGAAGTACGTTTTTTACAAGTTAAAGTACATTTTCTACAAGTTAAAGTAACGTTATAACAACTTAAAGTTACGTTTTGACACCTTAAAATTACATATTGACAAGTAAAAGTAGGTTTTTTCCAAGTTAAAGTTACGTTTTTATAAGTTTACTTATGTTTTTTACAAGTTAAAGTACATTTTTTACAAGATAAAGTTTCGCTGTGACAAGTAAAATTACGTTTTTTAAAAGTTAAAGTACGTTTTTAACAAGTTAAACTTACGTTTTGACAAGTTAAAGTTTCGTTATAACAACTTAAAGTTACGTTTTGACACATTAAAATTACATTTTGACAAGTTAAAGTACGTTTTTTACAAGTTAAAGTTACGTTTTGATAAGTTGAGTTATATTTTTTACAAGTTAATGTACGTTTTTTACAAGATAAAGTTTAATTGTGAGAAGTAAAATTACGTTTTTGAAAAGTTAAAGTACGTTTTTAACAAGTTAAAGTACGATTTTTACAAGTTAAAGTACGTTTTTAACAAGTAAAAGTTACGTTTTGACAAGTTAAAGTTACATTTTGACACGTTAAAATACATTTTTTACAAGTTAAAGTACGCTTTTTACAAGTTAAAGCAACTCTTTTACAAGTTGAAGTACGTTTTTTACAAGTTGAAGTACGTTTTTTACAAGTTAAAGTTACGTTTTAACAACTTAAAGTTACGTTTTGACACATTAAAATTACATTATGACAAGTTAAAGTACGTTTTTTATAAGTTAAAGTTACGTTTTGACAAGTTAAATTACATTTTTTACATGTTAAAGTACGTTTTTTACAAGTTAAAGTACAATTTTTACAAGTTAAATTAAGTTTTTTACAAGTTAAAGTACGGTTTTTATCATGAAAATTACATTTTGACACGTTAAAGTACGTTTTTTAGAAGTTAAAATACGTTTATTAGAAGTTAAAGTAAGTGTTTTACAAGTCGAAGTACGTTTTTCACATGTTAAATTATATTTTCTACAAGTTAAAGTTACGTTATAACAACTTAAAGTTATGTTTTTGACACATTAAATTGAATCTTGACAAGTTAAAGTACGTTTTTTACAAGT
>OY282525.1:811367-932475 GCA_958296335.1 Urtica urens
AAAAAGTTAAAATACGTTTATTAAAAGTTAGAGTAAGTGTTTTACAAGTTGAAGTACGTTTTTTACAAGTTAAAGTATATTTTCTACAAGTTAAAGTTACGTTATAACAACTTAAAGTTACGTTTTGACACATTAAAATTACATTTTGACAAGTTAAAGTACGTTTTTTACAAGTTAAAGTTACGTTTTGATAAGTTTAATTATGTTTTTTACAAGATAAAGTTTAGTTGTGAGAAGTAAAATTACGTTTTTTAAAAGTTAAAGTACGTTTTTAATTAGTTAAAGTACGATTTTTACAAGTTAAAGTACGTTTTTAACAGGTAAAAGTTACGTTTTGACAAGTTAAAGTTACATTTTGACACGTTAAAATACGTTTTTTACAAGTTAAAGTACGCTTTTTACAAGTTAAAGCAACTATTTTACAAGTTGAAGTACGTTTTTTACAAGTTGAAGTACGTTTTTTACAAGTTAAAGTTACGTTTTAACAACTTAAAGTTACATTTTGACAAGTTAAAGTTACGTTTTTACAAGTTAAATTACGTTTTTAACAAGTTAAATTTACGTTTTGACAAATTAAAGTTATGTTTTGACAAGTTAAATTACGTTTTTTACATATTAAAGTACGTTTTTTACAAGTTAAAGTACGATTTTTACAAGTTAAATTACGTTTTTTACAAGTTAAAGTACGGTTTTTATCATGAAAGTTACATTTTGACACGTTAAAGTACGTTTTTACGAAGTTAAATACGTTTATTAGAAGTTAAAGTAAGTGTTTTACAAGTTGAAGTACGTTTTTTACAAGTTAAAGTATATTTTCTACAAGTTAAAGTTACGTTATAACAACTTAAAGTTACGTTTTGACACATTAAAATTACATTTTGACAAGTTAAAGTACGTTTTTGACAAGTTAAAGTACGTTTTTTACAAGTTAAACTTACGTTTTGAGAAGTTAAATTACGTTTTTAACAAGTTAAACTTACGTTTTGACAAATTAAAGTTATGTTTTGACAAGTTAAATTACGTTTTTTCCATGTTAAAGTACGTTTTTAACAAGTTAAAGTACGATTTTTACAAGTTAAATTACGTTTTTTACAAGTTAAAGTACGTTTTTTACATGTTAAAGTACGTTTTTTATAAGTTAAAGTTACGTTTTGACAAGTTAAATTACGTTTTTAAAAAGTTAAACTTTCGTTTTGACAAATTAAAGTTATGTTTTGCCAAGTAAAATTGCGTTTTTTACATGTTAAAGTACGTTTTTTAGAAGTTAAAGTACTATTTTTACAAGTTAAATTACGTTTTTTACAAGCTAAAGTACGGTTTTTATCATGAAAGTTACTTTTTGACACGTTAAAGTACGTTTTTTAGAAGTTAAAATACGTTTATTAGAAGTTAAAGTATGTGTTTTACAAGTTGAATTACGTTTTTTACAAGTTAAACTAAATTTTCTACAAGTTAAAGTTACGTTTTGACAAGTTAAACTTACATTTTGACACATTAAAATATGTTTTTTAAAAGTTAAAGTACGCTTTTTACAAGTTAAAGCAAGTGTTTTAGAAGTTGAAGTACGTTTTTTAGAAGTTGAAGTACGTTTTTTACAAGATAAAGTTACGTTTTAACAACTTAAAGTTATGTTTCGTCACATTAAAATTACATTTTGACAAGTTAAAGTACGTTTTTTATAAGTTAAAGTTACGTTTTGACAAGTTAAATTACGTTTTTAACAAGTTAAACTTACATTTTGACAAATCAAAGTTACGTTTTGACAATTTAAACTTACATTTTGACATGTTAAAATACATTTTTTACAAGTTAAAGTACGTTTTTTACTAGTTAAAGTAAGTGTTTTACAAGTTGAAGTACGCTTTTTACAAGTTGAAGTACGTTTTTTACAAGTTAAAGTTACGTTTTAACAACTTAAAGTTACGTTTTGACACATTAAAATTACATTTTGACAAGTTAAAGTACGATTTTATAAGTTAAAGTTACATTTTGACAAGTTAAATTACGTTTTTATCAAGTTAAACTTACATTTTGACAAATTAAAGTTACATTTTGACACGTTAAAATACGTTTTTTACAAGTTAAAGTACGCTTATTACAAGTTAAAGCAAGTGGATTACAAGTTGAAGTACGTTTTTTATAAGTTGAAGTACGTTTTTTACAAGTTAAAGTTACATTTTAACAACTTAAACTTACGTTTTGACACATTAAAATTACATTTTGACAATTTAGAGTACGTTTTTTATAAGTTAAAGTTACGTTTTGACAAGTTAAATTACGTTTTTAACAAGTTAAACTTACGTTTTGACAAATTAAAGTTACGTTTTGACAAGTTAAAGTAGGGTTTTTACAAGTTAAAGTATGTTTTTTACAACGTGAAGTATGTTTTTACAAGTTAAAGTACATTTGTTACAAGTTAAACCACATTTTTGACAAGTTAAAGTACATTTTTTACAAGTTAATGTTTGTTTTTAAAAAGTCAAACTTACGTTTTGACAAGTTAAAGTTACGTTTTGACAAGTTAAAGTAGGTTTTTTACAAGTTAAAGTACGTTTTTTACAAGTTAAACTTACGTTTTAACAAGTTAAAGTTACGTTTTGACAAGTTAAAGTACGTGTTTTACAAGTTAAAGTTACGTTTTAACAATTTAAAGTTACGTTCTGACACATTAAAATTACATTTTGACAAGTTAAAATACATTTTTTATAAGTTAAAGTTACGTTTTGACATGTTAAATTACGTTTTTAAAAAGTTAAACTTATGTTTTGACAAATTAAGTTTATGTTTTGACAAGTTAAATTACCTTTTTTACATGTTAAAGTACGTTTTTTACAAGTTAAAGTACGATTTTTACAAGTTAAATTACGTTTTTTACAAGTTATAGTACGGTTTTTACAAGATAATGTTACGTTTTAACAACTTAAAGTTATGTTTCGTCACATTAAAATTACATTTTGACAAGTTAAAGTACGTTTTTTATAAGTTAAAGTTACGTTTTGACAAGTTAAATTACGTTTTTAACAAGTTAAACTTACATTTTGACAAATCAAAGTTACGTTTTGACAATTTAAACTTACATTTTGACATGTTAAAATACATTTTTTACAAGTTAAAGTACGTTTTTTACAAGTTAAAGTAAGTGTTTTACAAGTTGAAGTACGCTTTATACAAGTTGAAGTACGTTTTTTACAAGTTAAAGTTACGTTTTAACAACTTAAAGTTACGTTTTGACACATTAAAATTACATTTTGACAAGTTAAAGTACGATTTTATAAGTTAAAGTTACATTTTGACAAGTTAAATTACGTTTTTATCAAGTTAAACTTACATTTTGACAAATTAAAGTTATGTTTTGACAAGTTAAATTACGTTTTTTACATGTTAAAGTACGTTTTTCACAAGTTGAAGTACGTTTTTGCAAGTTAAACGACATTTGTTACAAGTTAAACCACATTTTTTACAAGTTAAGGTATGTTTTTCACAAGTTAATGTATGTTTTTAAAAAGTTAAACTTACATTTTGACAAGTTAAAGCTACGTTTTGACAAGTTGAAGTAGGTTTTCTACAAGTTAAAGTACGTTTTTTACAAGTTAAAGTTACGTTTTGACAATTTAAACTTACAGTTTGACATGTTAAAATACGTTTTTTACAAGTTAAAGTACGTTTGTTAGAAGTTAAAGCAAGTGTTTTACAAGTTGAAGTACGTTTTTTACAAGTTAAAGTTTCGATTTAACAACTTAAAGTTACGTTTTGACACATTAAAATTACATTTTGACAAGTTAAAGTACGTTTTTTATAAGTTAAAGTTACGTTTTGAGAAGTTAAATTACGTTTTTATCAAATTAAACTTACGTTTTGACAAATTAAAGTTATTTTTTGACAAGTTAAATTACGTTTCTTACATGTTAAAGTACGTTTTTTACAAATTAAAGTACGATTTTTACAAGTTAAATTACGTTTTTTACAAGTTAAAGTTTGGTTTTTATCATGAAAGTTACATTTTGACACGTTAAAGTACGTTTTTTAAAAGTTAAAATACGTTTATTAGAAGTTAAAGTAAGTGTTTTACAAGTCGAAGTACGTTTTTTACAAATTAAAGTATATTTGCTACAAGTTAAAGTTACGTTATAACAACTTAAAGTTACGTTTTGACACATTAGAATTACAGTTTGACAAGTTAAAGTACGGTTTTTACAAGTTAAAGTTACGTTTTGATAAGTTTAATTATGTTTATTACAAGTTAATGTACGTTTTTTACAAGATAGAGTTTATTTGTGAGAAGTAAAATTACGTTTTTTAAAAGTTAAAGTACGTTTTTAACAAGTTAAAGTACGATTTTTACAAATTAAAGTACGTTTTTAACAAGTAAAAGTTACGTTTTGAGAAGTTAAAGTTACATTTTGACACGTTAAAATACGTTTTTTACTACTTAAAGTACGCTTTTTAGAAGTTAAAGCAAATGTTTTACAAGTTGAAGTACGTTTTTTACAAGTTGAAGTACGTTTTTTACAACTTAAAGTTACGTTTTAACAACTTAAAGTTACGTTTTGACATATTATAATTACATTTTGATAAGTTAAACTACGTTTTTTACAAGTTAAAGTTACGTTTTGATAAGTTTAGTTATGTTTTTTACAAATTAATATACTTTTTTTTTACAGGATAGAGTTTAGTTGTGAGAAGTAAAATTACGGTTTTTTAAAAGTAAAAGTACGTTTTGAACAAGTTAAAGTACGATTTTTACATGTTAAAGTACGTTTTTAACAAGTAAAAGTTACGTTTTTACAAGTTAAAGTTACATTTTGACTCGATAAAATACGTTTTTTACAAGTTAAAGTACGCTTATTACAAGTTAAAGAAAGTGGTTTACAAGTTGAAGTACGTTTTTTACAAGTTGAAGTACGTTTTTTACAAGTTAAAGTTACGTTTTAACAACTTAAACTTACGTTTTGACACATTAAAATTACATTTTGACAAGTTAGAGTACATTTTTTATAAGTTAAAGTTACGTTTTGACAAGTTAAATTACGTTTTTAACAAGTTAAACTTACGTTTTGACAAATTAAAGTTACGTTTTGACAAGTTAAAGTAGGGTTTTTACAAGTTAAAGTATATTTTTTAGAAGTTCAAGTACTTTTTTACAAGTTAAAGTACATTTGTTACACTTTAAACCACATTTTTGACAAGTTAAAGTACATTTTTTACAAGTTAATGTATGTTTTTAAAAAGTTAAAGTTACGTTTTGACAAGTTAAAGTTACGTTTTGACAAGTTAAAGTAGGTCTTTTACAAGTTAAAGTACGTTTTTTAAAAGTTAAAGTTAGGTTTTGACAAGTTAAAGTTACATTTTGACAAGTTAAAATACGTTTTTACAAGTTAAAGTACGTTTTTTACAAGTTAAAGCAAGTGTTTTACAAGTTGAAGTACGTTTGTTACAAGTTGAAGTACGTGTTTTACAAGTTAAAGTTACGTTTTAACAACTTAAAGTTACGTTTTGACACATTAAAATTACGTTTTGACAAGTTAAAGTACGTTTTTTATAAGTTAAAGTTACGTTTTGACGGGTTAAATTATGTTTTTAACAAGTTAAACTTACGTTTTGACAAATTAAAGTTATGTTTTGACAAGTTAAATTACGTTTTTTACATGTTAAAGTACGTTTTTTAGAAGTTAAAGTACGATTTTTACAAGTTAAATTAGGTTTTTTACAAGTTAAAGTACGGTTTATATCATGAAAGTTACATTTTGACACGTTAAAGTACGTTTTTTAGAAGTTAACATAAGTTTATTAGAAGTTAAAGTAAGTAATTTACAAGTTGAAGTACGTTTTTTACAAGTTATAGTATATTTTCTACAAGTAAAAGTTACGTTTTGACAAGTTAAAGTTACATTTTGACACGTTAAAATACGTTTTTAACAAGTTAAACTACCCTTTTTACAAGTTAAAGCAAGTGTTTTACTAGTTGAAGTACGTTTTTTACAAGTTGAAGTACGTTTTTTACAAGTTAAAGTTACGTTTTAACAACTTAAACTTACGTTTTGACACATTAAAATTACATTTTGACAAGTTAGAGTACATTTTTTATAAGTTAAAGTTACGTTTTGACAAGTTAAATTACGTTTTTAACAAGTTAAACTTACGTTTTGACAAATTAAAGTTACGTTTTGACAAGTTAAAGTAGGGTTTTTACAAGTTAAAGTATATTTTTTAGAAGTTCAAGTACTTTTTTACAAGTTAAAGTACATTTGTTACAATTTAAACCACATTTTTGACAAGTTAAAGTACATTTTTTACAAGTTAATATATGTTTTTAAAAAGTTAAAGTTACGTTTTGACAAGTTAAAGTTACGTTTTGACAAGTTAAAGTAGGTCTTTTACAAGTTAAAGTACGTTTTTTAAAAGTTAAAGTTAGGTTTTGACAAGTTAAAGTTACATTTTGACAAGTTAAAATACGTTTTTACAAGTTAAAGTACGTTTTTTACAAATTAAAGCAAGTGTTTTACAAGTTGAAGTACGTTTGTTACAAGTTGAAGTACATGTTTTACAAGTTAAAGTTACGTTTTAACAACTTAAAGTTACGTTTTGACACATTAAAATTACGTTTTGACAAGTTAAAGTACGTTTTTTATAAGTTAAAGTTACGTTTTGACAGGTTAAATTACGTTTTTAACAAGTTAAACTTACGTTTTGACAAATTAAAGTTATGTTTTGACAAGTTAAATTACATTTTTTACATGTTAAAGTACGTTTTTTAGAAGTTAAAGTACGATTTTTACAAGTTAAATTACGTTTTTTACAAGTGAAAGTACGGTTTATATCATGAAAGTTACATTTTTGACACGTTAAAGTACGTTTTTTAGAAGTTAAAATACGTTTATTAGAAGTTAAAGTAAGTAATTTACAAGTTGAAGTACGTTTTTTACAAGTTAAAGTATATTTTCTACAAGTTAAAGTTACGTTATAACAACTTAAAGTTACGTTTTGACACATTAAAATTACATTTTGACAAGTTAAAGTACGTTTTTTACAAGTTAAACTTACGTTTTGAGAAGTTAAATTACGTTTTTAACAAGTTAAACTTACGTTTTGACAAATTAAAGTTATGTTTTGACAAGTTAAATTACGTTTTTTCCATGTTAAAGTACGTTTTTAACAAGTTAAAGTACGATTTTTACAAGTTAAATTACGTTTTTTACAAGTTAAAGTACGTTTTTTACATGTTAAAGTACGTTTTTTATAAGTTAAAGTTACGTTTTGACAAGTTAAATTACGTTTTTAAATAGTTAAACTTTCGTTTTGACAAATTAAAGTTATGTTTTGACAAGTAAAATTGCATTTTTTACATGTTAAAGTACGTTTTTTAGAAGTTAAAGTACTATTTTTACAAGTTAAATTACGTTTTTTACAAGCTAAAGTACGGTTTTTATCATGAAAGTTACATTTTGACACGTTAAAGTATGTTTTTTAGAAGTTAAAATACGTTTATTAGAAGTTAAAGTATGTGTTTTACAAGTTGAATTACGTTTTTTACAAGTTAAACTAAATTTTCTACAAGTTAAAGTTACGTTTTGACAAGTTAAACTTACATTTTGACACGTTAAAATATGTTTTTTAAAAGTTAAAGTACGCTTTTTACAAGTTAAAGCAAGTGTTTTACAAGTTGAAGTACGTTTTTTAGAAGTTGAAGTACGTTTTTTACAAGATAAAGTTACGTTTTAACAACTTAAAGTTATGTTTCGTCACATTAAAATTACATTTTGACAAGTTAAAGTACGTTTTTTATAAGTTAAAGTTACGTTTTGACAAGTTAAATTACGTTTTTAACAAGTTAAACTTACGTTTTGACAAATCAAAGTTACGTTTTGACAATGTAAACTTACATTTTGACATGTTAAAATACATTTTTTACAAGTTAAAGTACGTTTTTTACAAGTTAAAGTAAGTGTTTTACAAGTTGAAGTACGTTTTTTACAAGTTGAAGTACGTTTTTTACAAGTTAAAGTTACGTTTTAACAACTTAAAGTTACGTTTTGACACATTAAAATTACATTTTGACAAGTTAAAGTACGATTTTATAAGTTAAAGTTACATTTTGACAAGTTAAATTACGTTTTTATCAAGTTAAACTTACGTTTTGACAAATTAAAGTTATGTTTTGACAAGTTAAATTACGTTTTTTACATGTTAAAGTACGTTTTTCACAAGTTGAAGTACGTTTTTGCAAGTTAAACGACATTTGTTACAAGTTAAACCACATTTTTTACAAGTTAAGGTACGTTTTTCACAAGTTAATGTATGTTTTTAAAAAGTTAAACTTACGTTTTGACAAGTTAAAGCTACGTTTTGACAAGTTGAAGTAGGTTTTCTACAAGTTAAAGTACGTTTTTTACAAGTTAAAGTTACGTTTTGACAATTTAAACTTACAGTTTGACATGTTAAAATACGTTTTTTACAAGTTAAAGTACGTTTGTTAGAAGTTAAAGCAAGTGTTTTACAAGTTGAAGTACGTTTTTTACAAGTTAAAGTTTCGATTTAACAACTTAAAGTTACGTTTTGACACATTAAAGACAAGTTAAAGTACGTTTTTTATAAGTTAAAGTTACGTTTTGACAAGTTAAATTACATTTTTATCAAATTAAACTTACGTTTTGACAAATTAAAGTTATTTTTTGACAAGTTAAATTACGTTTTTTACATGTTAAAGTACGTTTTTTACAAATTAAAGTACAATTTTTACAAGTTAAATTACGTTTTTTACAAGTTAAAGTTTGGTTTTTATCATGAAAGTTACATTTTGACACGTTAAAGTACGTTTTTTAAAAGTTAAAATAAGTTTATTAGAAGTTAAAGTAAGTGTTTTACAAGTCGAAGTACGTTTTTTACAAATTAAAGTATATTTGCTACAAGTTAAAGTTACGTTATAACAACTTAAAGTTACGTTTTGACACATTAAAATTACAGTTTGACAAGTTAAAGTACGTTTTTTACAAGTTAAAGTTACGTTTTGATAAGTTTAATTATGTTTATTACAAGTTAATGTACGTTTTTTACAAGATAGAGTTTAGTTGTGAGAAGTAAAATGACGTTTTTTAAAAGTTAAAGTACGTTTTTAACAAGTTAAAGTACGATTTTTACAAATTAAAGTACGTTCTTAACAAGTAAAAGTTACGTTTTGAGAAGTTAAAGTTACATGTTGAGACGTTAAAATACGTTTTTTACTACTTAAAGTACGCTTTTTACAAGTTAAAGCAAATGTTTTACAAGTTGAAGTACGTTTTTTACAAGTTGAAGTACGTTTTTTTACAACTTAAAGTTACGTTTTAACAACTTAAAGTCACGTTTTGACATATTATAATTACATTTTGACAAGTTAAACTACGTTTTTTACAAGTTAAAGTTACGTTTTGATAAGTTTAGTTATGTTTTTTACAAGTTAATGTACGTTTTTTTTACAGGATAGAGTTTAGTTGTGAGAAGTAAAATTACGGTTTATTAAAAGTAAAAGTACGTTTTGAACAAGTTAAAGTACGATTTTTACAAGTTAAAGTACATTTTTAAAAAGTAAAAGTTACGTTTTTACAAGTTAAAGTTACATTTTGACACGATAAAATACGTTTTTTACAAGTTAAAGTACGCTTATTACAAGTTAAAGAAAGTGGTTTACAAGTTGAAGTACGTTTTTTACAAGTTGAAGTACGTTTTTTACAAGTTAAAGTTACGTTTTAACAACTTAAACTTACGTTTTGACACATTAAAATTACATTTTGACAAGTTAGAGTACGTTTTTTATAAGTTAAAGTTACGTTTTGACAAGTTAAATTACGTTTTTAACAAGTTAAACTTACGTTTTGACAAATTAAAGTTACGTTTTGACAAGTTAAAGTAGGGTTTTTACAAGTTAAAGTATATTTTTTACAAGTTCAAGTACTTTTTTACAAGTTAAAGTACATTTGTTACAATTTAAACCACATTTTTGACAAGGTAAAGTACATTTTTTACAAGTTAATGTATGTTTTTAAAAAGTTAAAGTTACGTTTTGACAAGTTAAAGTTACGTTTTTACAAGTTAAAGTAGGTCTTTTACAAGTTAAAGTACGTTTTTTAAAAGTTAAAGTTAGGTTTTGACAAGTTAAAGTTACATTTGACAAGTTAAAATACGTTTTTACAAGTTAAAGTACGTTTTTTACAAGTTAAAGCAAGTGTTTTACAAGTTGAAGTATGTTTGTTACAAGTTGAAGTACGTGTTTTACAAGTTAAAGTTACGTTTTAAACCTTAAAGTTACGTTTTGACACATTCAAATTACATTTTGACAAGTTAAAGTACGTTTTTTATAAGTTAAAGTTACGTTTTGACATGTTAAATTACGTTTTTAACAAGTTAAACGTACGTTTTGACAAATTAAAGTTATGTTTTGACAAGTTAAATTACGTTTTTTACATATTAAAGTACATTTTTTACAAGTTAAAGTACGATTTTTATAAGTTAAATTACGTTTTTTACAAGTTAAAGTACGGTTTTTATCATGAAAGTTACATTTTGACACAATAAAGTACGTTTTTACGAAGTTAAATACGTTTATTAGAAGTTAAAGTAAGTGTTTTACAAGTTGAAGTACGTTTTTTACAAGTTAAAGTATATTTTCTACAAGTTAAAGTTACGTTATAACAACTTAAAGTTACGTTTTGACACATTAAAATTACATTTTGACAAGTTAAAGTACATTTTTTACAAGTTAAAGTTACGTTTTGAGAAGTTAAATTACGTTTTTAACAAGTTAAACTTACGTTTTGACAAATTAAAGTTATGTTTTGACAAGTTAAATTACGTTTTTTCCATGTTAAAGTACGTTTTTAACAAGTTAAAGTACGATTTTTACAAGTTAAATTACGTTTTTTACAAGTTATAGTACGTTTTTTACATGTTAAAGTACGTTTTTTATAAGTTGAAGTTACGTTTTGACAAGTTAATTTACGTTTTTTAAAAGTTAACCTTTCGTTTTGACAAATTAAAGTTATGTTTTGACAAGTAAAATTAAGTATTTTACATGTTAAAGTACGTTTTTTAGAAGTTAAATTACTATTTTTACAAGTTAAATTACGTTTTTTACAAGCTAAACTACGGTTTTATCATGAAAGTTTCATTTTGACACGTTAAAGTACGTTGTTTAGAAGTTAAAATACGTTTATTAGAAGTTAAAGTATATGTTTTACAAGTTGAATTATGTTTTTTACAAGTTAAAGTATATTTTCTACAAGTTAAAGTTACGTTTTGACAAGTTAAACTTACATTTTGACACGTTAAAATACGTTTTTTACAAATTAAAGTACGCTTTTTACAAGTTAAAGCAAGTGTTTTACAAGTTGAAGTACGTTTTTTAGAAGTTGAAGTACGTTTTTTACAAGATAAAGTTACGTTTTAACAACTTAAAGTTATGTTTTGTCACATTAAAATTACATTTTGACAAGTTAAAGTACGTTTTTTATAAGTTAAAGTTACGTTTTGACAAGTTAAATTACGTTTTTAACAAGTTAAACTTACGTTTTGACAAATTAAAGTTACGTTTTGACAAGTTATAGTAGGGTTTTTACAAGTTAAAGTACGTTTTTTACAAGTTGAAGTACATTTTTACTAGTTAAAGTACATTTGTTTCAAGTTAAACCACATTTTTGACAAGTTGAAGTACGTTTTTTACAAGTTAATGTATGTTTTTAAAATGTTAAACTTACGTTTTGACAAGTTAAAATTACGTTTTGACAAGTTAAAGTAGGTTTTCTACAAGTTAAATTACGTTTTTTACAAGTTAAAGTTACTTTTTGACACGTTAAAATACGTTTTTTACAAGTTAAAGTACGTTTTTTACAAGTTAAAGCAAGTGTTTTACAAGTTGAAGTACGTTTTTTACAACTTAGAGTTACTATTTAACAACTTAAAGTTACGTTTTGACACATTAAAATTACATTTTGACAAGTTAAAGTATGTTTTTTATAAGTTAAAGTTACATTTTGACAAGTTAAATTACGTTTTTAACAAGTTAAACTTTCATTTTGACAAATTAAAGTTATGGTTTGACAAGTTAAATTACATTTTTAACATGTTAAAGTACGTTTTTTACATGATAATGTACGATTTTTACAAGTTAAATTACGTTTTTTACAAGTTTAAGTACGGTTTTTATCATGAAAGTTACATTTTGACACGTTAAAGTACGTTTTTTAGAAGTTAAAATGCGGTTATTAGTAGTTAAAGTATGTGTTTTACAAGTTGAAGTACGTTTTTTACAAGTTAAAGTATATTTTCAACAAGTTAAAGTAACGTTTTGACAAGTCAAAGTTACATTTTGACAAGTTAAAATACGTTTTTTACAAGTTAAAGTACGCTTTTTACAAGTTAAAGCAAGTGTTTTACAAGTTGAATTACGTTTTTTACTAGTTGAAGTACGTTTTTTACAAGATAAAGTTACGTTTTAACAACTTAAAGTTATGTTTTGTCACATTAAAATTACATTTTGACAAGTTAAAGTACGTTTTTTATTAGTTAAAGTTACGTTTTTAACAAGTTCAACTTACGTTTTGACAAATTAAAGTTACGTTTTGACAAGTTAAAGTAGGGTTTTTACAAGTTAAAGTACGTTTTTTACAAGTTGAAGTACGTTTTTACTAGTTAAAGTACATTTGTTACAAGTTAAACCACATTTTTGACAAGTTGAAGTACGTTTTGTACAAGTTAATATATGTTTTTAAAATGTTAAACTTAAGTTTTGACAAGTTAAAGTTACGTTTTGACAAGTTAAAGTAGGTTTTCTACAAGTTAAATTACGTTTTTTACAAGTAAAAGTTACGTTTTGACAAGTTAAAGTTACATTTTGACACGTTAAAATATGTTTTTTACAAGTTAAAGTACGTTTTTTACAAGTTAAAGCAAGTGTTTTACAAGTTGAAGTACGTTTTTTACAACTTAGAGTTACTATTTAACAACTTAAAGTTACGTTTTGACACATTAAAATTACATTTTGACAAGTTAAAGTATGTTTTTCATAAGTTAAAGTTACATTTTGACAAGTTAAATTACGTTTTTAACAAGTTAAACTTTCATTTTGACAAATTAAAGTTATGGTTTGACAAGTTAAATTACATTTTTTACATGTTAAAGTACGTTATTTACAAGTTAAAGTACGATTTTTACAAGTTAAATTATGTTTTTTACAAGTTTAAGTACGGTTTTTATCATGAAAGTTACATTTTGACACGTTAAAGTACGTTTTTTTGAAGTTAAAATGCGGTTATTAGTAGTTAAAGTATTTGTTTTACAAGTTAAAGTACAATTTTTACATGTTCAAGTTACGTTTTAACAAGTTAAAGTTACGTTTAAACTCATTAAAATTATATTTTGAGAAGTTAAAGTACGTTTTTTACAAGTTAAAGTTACGCTTTGACAAGTTAAATTACGTTTTTAACAAGTTAAAGTACGTTTTTTACAAGTTAGAGTACGTTTTTTACAAGTTGAAGAACGTTTTTACAAGTTAAAGTACATTTTTTACAAGTTAACCCACATTTTTGACAAGTTAAAGTACGTTTTTTACAAGTTAAAGTACGTTTTTAACAAGTTAAAGTTATGTTTTGACTAGTTAAAGTTACGTTTGGAAAAGTTAAAGTAGGTTTTTTACAAGTTAAAGTACGTTTTTTACAAGTTAAAGTACGTTTTTAACAAGTTAAAGTTATGTTTTGACAAGTTAAAGAACGTTTTTTACAAGTGAAAGTACGTTTTATACAAGTTAAAACAAGTGTTTTACAAGTCGAAGTACGTTTTTTACAAGTTGAAGTACGTTTTTTACAAGTTAAAGTTACGTTTTAACAACTTAAAGTTACGTTTCGACACATTAAAATTACATTTTGACAAGTTAAAGTACATTTTTTATAAGTTAAAATTACCTTTTGACAAGTTAAATTACGTTTTTAACAAGTTAAACTTACGTTTTGACAAATTAAAGTTACGTTTTGACAAGTTAAAGTAGGTTTGTTACAAGTTAAAGTACGTTTTTTACAAGTTGAAGTACGTTTTTATAAGTTAAACGACATTTGTTACAAGTTAAAATATTTTTTTTACCGGGTTAAAATACGTTTTTTACAAGTTAATGTATGTTTTTAAAAAGTTAAACTTACGTTTTGACAAGTTAAAGTTAGGTTTCGACAAGTTAAAGTAGGATTTTTACAAGTTAAAGTACATTTTTTACAAGTTAAAGTTACGTTTTGACAAGTTTAAGTTACATTTTGACACGTAAAAATACGTTTTTTACAAGTTGAAGTATGTTTTTTTACAAGTTAAAGTTACGTTTTAACAACTTAAAGTTACGTTCTGACACATTAAAATTACATTTTGACAAGTTAAAGTAAGTTTTTATAAGTTAACGTTACGTTTTGACAAGTTAAATTACGTTTTTAAAAAGTTAAACTTACGTTTTGACAAATTAAAATTGCGTTTTGACAAGTTAAAGTTACGTTTTGACAAATTAAAATTATGTTTTGACACGTTAAAATAGGGTTTTTACAAGTTAAAGTACGTTTTTTACAATTTAAAGAAAGTGTTTTACAAGTTGAAGTACGTTTTTTACAAGTTGAAGTATGTTTTGTAGAAGTTAAAGTTACGTTTTGACAAGTTCACTTTACGTTTTGACAAGTTAAATTACGTTTTTAACAAGTTAAACTTACGTTTTGAGAAATTAAACTTTTGTTTTGACACATTAAAATTACGTTTTTGACAAATTAAAATTATGTTTTGACAAGTTAATGTTACGTTTTGACAAGTTAAAGTAGGTTTTTTACAAGTTAAATTACGTTTTGACAAGTTAACGTTACGTTTTGACAAGTTAAAATTACGTTTTGAACAAGTTAAACTTACGTTTTGACAAATTAAACTTACGTTTTGTCAAATTAAAATTACGTTTTGACAAATTAAAATTACGTTTTGACAAGTTAACGTTACGTTTTGACAAGTTAAATTACGTTTTTTACAAGTTAAACTTACCTTTTGAATAATTAAACTTACGTTTTGAAAAATTAAAATTACGTTTTGACATATTAAAATTATGTTTTGACAAGTTAAAGTTACGTTTTGACAATTTAAAGTAGGTTTTTTACAAGTTAAAGTACATTTTTTAAAAGTTAATGTATGTTTTTAACAAGTTAAACTTACGTTTTGACAAGTTAAAGTTACGTTTTGAGAAGGTAAAATAGGTTTTTTACAAGTTAAAGTTACGTTTTGACAAGTTAAAGTACATTTTTTACAAGTTAAAGTACAGTTTTAACAAGTTAAAGTACGTTTTTAACAAGTTAAAGTTACGTTTGGACAAGTTAAAGTTTCATTTTGAAACGTTAAAATACGTTTTTTACAAGTTGAAGTACGTTTTTTACAAGTTAAAGCATGTGTTTTACAAGTTGAAGTACATTTTTTACAAGTTGAAGTGCGTTTTTTACAATTTAAAGTTACGTTTTAAAAAATGAATGTTACATTTTGACACATTAAAATTACATTTTGACAAGTTAAGGTACATTTTTTACAAGTTAAAGTTACGTTTTGACAAGTTAAATTACGTTTTTACCAAGTTAAACTTACGTTTTGACAAATTAAAGTTATGTTTTGACAAGTTAAAGTAGGTTTTTACAAGTTAAAGTACGTTTTTTACAAGTTGAATTATGTTTTTACAAGTTAAAGTACGTTTTTTACAATTTAAAGAAAGTGTTTTACAAGTTGAAGTACGTTTTTTACAAGTTGAAGTATGTTTTGTAGAAGTTAAAGTTACGTTTTGACAAGTTCACTTTACGTTTTGACAAGTTAAATTACGTTTTTAACAAGTTAAACTTACGTTTTGAGAAATTAAACTTTTGTTTTGACACATTAAAATTACGTTTTTGACAAATTAAAATTATGTTTTGACAAGTTAATGTTACGTTTTGACAATTTAAAGTAGGTTTTTTACAAGTTAAATTACGTTTTGACAAGTTAACGTTATGTTTTGACAAGTTAAAATTACGTTTTGAACAAGTTAAACTTACGTTTTAACAAATTAAACTTACGTTTTGTCAAATTAAAATTACGTTTTGACAAATTAAAATTACGTTTTGACAAGTTAACGTTACGTTTTGACAAGTTAAATTACGTTTTTTACAAGTTAAACTTACCTTTTGAATAATTAAACTTACGTTTTGAAAAATTAAAATTACGTTTTGACATATTAAAATTATGTTTTGACAAGTTAAAGTTACGTTTTGACAATTTAAAGTAGGTTTTTTACAAGTTAAAGTACATTTTTTAAAAGTTAATGTATGTTTTTAACAAGTTAAACTTACGTTTTGACAAGTTAAAGTTACGTTTTGAGAAGGTAAAATAGGTTTTTTACAAGTTAAAGTTACGTTTTGACAAGTTAAAGTACATTTTTTACAAGTTAAAGTACAGTTTTAACAAGTTAAAGTACGTTTTTAACAAGTTAAAGTTACGTTTGGACAAGTTAAAGTTACATTTTGAAACGTTAAAATACGTTTTTTACAAGTTGAAGTACGTTTTTTACAAGTTAAAGCATGTGTTTTACAAGTTGAAGTACATTTTTTACAAGTTGAAGTGCGTTTTTTACAATTTAAAGTTACGTTTTAAAAAATGAAAGTTACATTTTGACACATTAAAATTACATTTTGACAAGTTAAGGTACATTTTTTACAAGTTAAAGTTACGTTTTGACAAGTTAAATTACGTTTTTACCAAGTTAAACTTACGTTTTGACAAATTAAAGTTATGTTTTGACAAGTTAAAGTAGGTTTTTACAAGTTAAAGTACGTTTTTTACAAGTTGAAGTATGTGTTTACAAGTTAAAGTACGTTTTTTACAATTTAAAGAAAGTGTTTTACAAGTTGAAGTACGTTTTTTACAAGTTGAAGTATGTTTTGTAGAAGTTAAAGTTACGTTTTGACAAGTTCACTTTACGTTTTGACAAGTTAAATTACGTTTTTAACAAGTTAAACTTACGTTTTGAGAAATTAAACTTTTGTTTTGACACATTAAAATTACGTTTTTGACAAATTAAAATTATGTTTTGACAAGTTAATGTTACGTTTTGACAAGTTAAAGTAGGTTTTTTACAAGTTAAATTACGTTTTGACAAGTTAACGTTACGTTTTGACAAGTTAAAATTACGTTTTGAACAAGTTAAACTTACGTTTTAACAAATTAAACTTACGTTTTGTCAAATTAAAATTACGTTTTGACAAATTAAAATTACGTTTTGACAAGTTAACGTTACATTTTGACAAGTTAAATTACGTTTTTTACAAGTTAAACTTACCTTTTGAATAATTAAACTTACGTTTTGAAAAATTAAAATTACGTTTTGACATATTAAAATTATGTTTTGACAAGTTAAAGTTACGTTTTGACAATTTAAAGTAGGTTTTTTACAAGTTAAAGTACATTTTTTAAAAGTTAATGTATGTTTTTAACAAGTTAAACTTACGTTTTGACAAGTTAAAGTTACGTTTTGAGAAGGTAAAATAGGTTTTTTACAAGTTAAAGTTACGTTTTGACAAGTTAAAGTACATTTTTTACAAGTTAAAGTACAGTTTTAACAAGTTAAAGTACGTTTTTAACAAGTTAAAGTTACGTTTGGACATGTTAAAGTTACATTTTGAAACGTTAAAATACGTTTTTTACAAGTTGAAGTACGTTTTTTACAAGTTAAAGCATGTGTTTTACAAGTTGAAGTACATTTTTTACAAGTTGAAGTGCGTTTTTTACAATTTAAAGTTACGTTTTAAAAAATGATAGTTACATTTTGACACATTAAAATTACATTTTGACAAGTTAAGGTACATTTTTTACAAGTTAAAGTTACGTTTTGACAAGTTAAATTACGTTTTTACCAAGTTAAACTTACGTTTTGACAAATTAAAGTTATGTTTTGACAAGTTAAAGTAGGTTTTTACAAGTTAAAGTACGTTTTTTACAAGTTGAAGTATGTTTTTACAAGTTAAAGTACATTTGTTACAAGTTAAACCACATTTTTGACAACTTAAAGTACGTTTTTTACAAGTTCATGTGTGTTTTTAACAAGTTAAACTTACGATTTGACAAGTTAAAGTTACAGTTTGACAAGTTAAAGTAGGTTTTTTAAAAGTTAAAGTTACGTATTGACAATTTAAAGTACGTTTTAACAAGTTGAAGTACGTTTTTACAAGTTAAAGTACAATTGTTACAAGTTAAACAACATTTTTGACAACTTAAAGTACGTTTTTTACAAGTTCATGTGTGTTTTTAACAAGTTAAACTTACGTTTTGACAAATTAAAGTTACCTTTTGACAAGTTAAAATAGGTTTTTTACAAGTTAAAGTACGTTTTTACAAGTTGAAGTACGTTTTTACAAATTAAAGTACATTTGTTACGAGTTAAAACACATTTTTGACAAGTTAAAGTATGTTTTTTACAAGTTAATGTATGTTTTTAACAAGTTAAACTTCCGTTTTGACAAGTTAAAGTTACGTTTTGACAAGTTAATGTAGGTTTTTTACAAGTTAAAGTCAAATTTTGACAAGTTAAAGTACGTTTTTTACAAGTTAAAGTACGTTTTTTACAAGTTAAAGTACTTTTTTAACAAGTAAAAGTTACGTTTTGACAAGTTAAAGTTACATTTTGTCATGTTAAAAAACGTTTTTTAGAAGTTAAAGTACGATTTTTACAAGTTGAAGTACGATTTTTACAAGTTAAAGTAAGTGTTTTACAAGTTGAAATACGTTTTTTACAAGTTAAAGTACATTTTTTACCAGTTAATGTTACGTTTTGACACATTAAAATTACATTTTGACAAGTTAAAGTACGTTTATTACAAGTTAAAGTTATGTTTTGACAAGTTAAATTATGTTTTTAACAAGTTACACTTACGTTTTGACAAATTAAAGTTACGTTTTAACAAGTTAAAGTACGTTTTTTACAAGTTAAAGTACGTTTTTAACAAATTAAAGTTACGTTTTGACAAGTTAAAGTTACATTTTGACACGTTAAAATACATCTTTTACAAGTTACAGAATGTTTTTGACAAGTTGAAGTACGTTGTTTACAAGTTAAAGCAAGTGTTTTACAAGTTGAACTACGTTTTTTACAAGTTACAATACGTTTTTTACAAGTTGAATTACGTTTTTTATAAGTTAAAGCAAGTGTTTTACAAGTTCAAGTATGTTTTTTACAAGTTGAAGTACGTTTTTTACAAGTTGGGATACGTTTTTAACAAGTTAAAATTACGTTTTGACAAATTAAAGTTACGTTTTGAAAAGTTAAAGTAGGTTTTTTACAAGTTAAAGTACGTTTTTTACAAGTTGAAGTACGTTTTTACAAGTTAAAGTACATTTGTTACAAGTTAAACCACATTTTTGACTGGTTAAAGTACGTTTTTTACAAGTGAATGTATGTTTCTAACAATTTAAACTTATGTGTGAACAAGTTAAAGTTACGTTTTGACAAGTTAAAGTAGGTTTTTTACAAATTAAAGTTACGTTTTAACAAGTTAAAGTAGGTTTTTTACAAGTTAAAGTACGTTTTTTACAAGTTGAAGTACGTTTTTACAAGTTAAAGTACATTTGTTACAAGTTAAACCACATTATTGACAAGTTAAAGTACGTTTTTTACAAGTTAATGTGTGGTTTTAACAAGTTAAACTTACGTTTTGACAAATTAAAGTTACCTTTTGACAAGTTAAAGTAGGTTTTTACAAGTTAAAGTACGTTTTTACAAGTTGAAGTACGTTTTTACAAATTAAAGTACATTTGTTACAAGTTAAAACACATTTTTGACAAGTTAAAGTACGTTTTTTACAAGTTAATGTACGTTTTTAACAACTTAAACTTCCGTTTTGACAAGTTAAAGTTACGTTTTGACAAGTTAATGTAGGTTTTTTACAAGTTAAATTCACGTTTTGACAAGTTAAAGTACGTTTTTTACAAGTTAAAGTACGTTTTTTACAAGTTAAAGTACTTTTTTAACAATTAAAAGTTACGTTTTGACAAGTTAAAGTTACATTTTGTCATGTTAAAAAACTTTTTTAGAAGTTAAAGTACGATTTTTACAAGTGGAAGTACGTTTTTTACAAGTTAAAGTAAGTGTTTTACAAGTTGAAATACATTTTTTACAAGTTAAAGTACATTTTTTACCAGTTAAAGTTACGTTTTAACAACTTCAAGTTACGTTTTGACACATTAAAATTACATTTTGACAAGTTAAAGTACGTTTATTACAAGTTAAAGTTATGTTTTGACAAGTTAAATTATGTTTTTAACAAGTTACACTTACGTTTTGACAAATTAAAGTTATGTTTTAACAAGTTAAAGTAGGTTTTTACAAGTTAAAGTACGTTTTTTACAAGTTAAAGTACGTTTTTAACAAATTAAAGTTACGTTTTGACAAGTTAAAGTTACATTTTGACACGTTAAAATACATCTTTTACAAGTTACTGAATGTTTTTTACAAGTTGAAGTACGTTGTTTTCAAGGTAAAGCAAGTGTTTTACAAGTTGAACTACGTTTTTTACAAGTTACAGTACGTGTTTTACAAGTTGAATTACGTTTTTTAGAAGTTAAAGCAAGTGTTTTACAAGTTGAAGTATGTTTTTTACAAGTTGAAGTACGTTTATTACAAGTTGGGTTACGTTTTTAACAAGTTAAACTTACGTTTTGACAAGTTAAAGTTACGTTTTGACAAGTTAAAGTAGGTTTTTTACAAGTTAAAGTACGTTTTTTACTAATTGAAGTACGTTTTTACAAATTAAAGTACATTTGTTACCAGTTAAAACACATTTTTGACAAGTTAAAGTACGTTTTTAACAAGTTAATGTATGTTTTTAACAAGTTAATCTTACGTTTTGAGAAGTTAAAGTTACGTTTTGACAAGTTAATGTAGGTTTTTTACAAGTTAAAGTTACGTTTTGACATGTTAAAGTACGTTTTTTACAAGGTAAAGTACATTTTTTACAAGTTAAAGTTACGTTTAGATAAGTTAAAGTTACATATTGACACGTTAAAATACGGTTTTTACAAGTTAAAGTACGTTTTTTACAAGTTGAAGTACGTTTTTTACAACTTAAAGTAAAGGGTGAAATACGTTTTTTACAAGTTAAAGTTACGTTTTAACAACTTCAAGTAACATTCTGACAAGTTAAAGTACGTTTATTACAAGTTAAAGTTACGTTTTGACAAGTTAAATTAAGTTTTTAACTAGTAAAACTAACGTTTTGACAAATTAAAGTTACGTTTTAACAAGTTAAAGTAGGTTTTTTACAAGTTGAAGTACGTTTTTACAAGTTAAAGTACATTTGTTACAAGTTAAACCACATTTTTGACAAGTTAAAGTATGTTTTTTACAAGTTAATGTATGTTTTTAACAAGTTAAAGTTCGTTTTAACAAGTTAAAGTAGGTTTTTTACAAGTTAAAGTTACGTTTTGACAAGTTAAATTACAGTTTTTACAAGTTAAAGTACGTGTTTTACAAGTTAAAGTACATTATTAACAAGTAAAAGTAACGTTTTGACAAGTTAAAGTTACATTTTGTCATGTTAAAAATTGTTTTTTAGAAGTTAAAGTACGATTTTTACAAGTTGAAGTACGTTTTTTATAAGTTAAAGTAAGTGTTTTACAAGTTGAAATACGATTTTTACAAGTTAAAGTACATTTTTTACCAGTTAAAGTTACGTTTTAACAACTTCAAGTTACGTTTTGACACATTAAAATTACATTTTGACAAGTTAAAGTACGTTTATTACAAGTTAAAGCTACGTTTTGACAAGTTAAATTATGTTTTTAACAAGTTACACTTACGTTTTGACAAATTAGAGTTACGTTTTAACAAGTTAAAGTTGTTTTTTACAAGTTAAAGTACGTTTTTTACAAGTTAAAGTAAAGGGTGAAATTCGTTTTTTACAAGTTAAAGTTACGTTTTAACAACTTCAAGTAACATTCTGACAAGTTAAAATACGTTTATTACAAGTTAAAGTTACATTTTGACAAGTTAAATTAAGTTTTTAACTAGTAAAACTAACGTTTTGACAAATTAAAGTTACGTTTTAACAAGTTAAAGTAGGTTTTTTACAAGTTGAAGTACGTTTTTTACAACTTAAAGTAAAGGGTGAAATACGTTTTTTACAAGTTAAAGTTACGTTTTAACAACTTCAAGTAACATTCTGACAAGTTAAAGTACGTTTATTACAAGTTAAAGTTACGTTTTGACAAGTTAAATTAAGTTTTTAACTAGTAAAACTAACGTTTTGACAAATTAAAGTTACGTTTTAACAAGTTAAAGTAGGTTTTTTACAAGTTGAAGTACGTTTTTACAAGTTAAAGTTAATTTGTTACAAGTTAAACCACATTTTTGACAAGTTAAAGTATGTTTTTTACAAGTTAATGTATGTTTTTAACAAGTTAAAGTTCGTTTTAACAAGTTAAAGTAGGTTTTTTACAAGTTAAAGTTACGTTTTGACAAGTTAAATTGCTGTTTTTACATGTTAAAGTACGTGTTTTACAAGTTAAAGTACATTATTAACAAGTAAAAGTAACGTTTTGACAAGTTAAAGTTACATTTTGTCATGTTAAAAATTGTTTTTTAGAAGTTAAAGTACGATTTTTACAAGTTGAAGTACGTTTTTTATAAGTTAAAGTAAGTGTTTTACAAGTTGAAATACGATTTTTACAAGTTAAAGTACATTTTTTACCAGTTAAAGTTACGTTTTAACAACTTCAAGTTACGTTTTGACACATTAAAATTACATTTTGACAAGTTAAAGTACGTTTATTACAAGTTAAAGCTACGTTTTGACAAGTTAAATTATGTTTTTAACAAGTTACACTTACGTTTTGACAAATTAGAGTTACGTTTTAACAAGTTAAAGTTGTTTTCTACAAGTTAAAGTACGTTTTTTACAAGTTAAAGTACGTTTTTGAGAAGTTAAAGTTACGTTTTGACAATTTGATGTAGGTTTTTTACAAGTTAAAGTTACGTTTTGACAAGTTAAATTACCTTTTTTACAAGTTAAAGTACGTTTTTTACAAGTTAAAGTACGTTTTTAATAAGTTAAAGTTACGTTTTTTACAAGTTAAAGTACGTTTTTTACAAGTTAAAGTACATTTTTAACAAGTAAAAGTTACGTTTTGACAAGTTAAAGTTACATTTTGTCATGTTAAAAAAAAAAATTTAGAAGTTAAAGTACGTGTTTTACAAGTTGAAATACGTTTTTTACAAGTTAAAGTACATTTTTTACCAGTTAAAATTACGTTTTAACACATTAAAATTACATTTTGACAAGTTAAAATACGTTTATTACAAGTTAAAGTTACGTTTTGACAAGTTAAATTATGTTTTTAACAAGTTACACTTACGTTTTGACAAATTAAAGTTACGTTTTAACAAGTTAAACTAGGTTTTTACAGGTTAAAGTACGTTTTTTACAAGTTAAAGTACGTTTTTAACAGATTAAAGTTACGTTTTGACAAGTTAAAGTTACATTTTGACATGTGAAAATACTTTTTTTACAAGTTGAAGTACGTTTTTTACAAGTTAAAGCAAGTGTTTTACAAGTTGAAGTACGTTTTTTACAAGTTACAGTACTTTTTTACAAGTTGAATTACGTTTTTTAGAAGTTAAAGCAAGTGTTTTACAAGTTGAATTACGTTTTTTACAAGTTAAAGTTACGTTTTTTACAAGTTAAAGTTACGTTTTGACACATTAAAATTACATTTTGACAAGTTAAAGTACGTTTATTACAAGTTAAAGTTACGTTTTGACAAGTTAAATTATGTTTTTAACTAGTTAAACTTACGTTTTGACAAATTAAAGTTACGTTTTAATAAGTTAAAGTAGGTTTTTTACAAGTTAAAGTACGTTTTTTACAAGTTGAAGTATGTTTTTACAAGTTAAAGTCCATTTGTTACAAGTTAAACCACATTTTTGACAAGTAAAAGTAAGTTTTTTACTAGTGAATATATGTTTTTAACAAGTTAAAGTTACGTTTTGACAAGTTAAAGTTACGGTTTGACAAGTTAAAGTAGGTTTTTTAAAAGTAAAAGTTACGTATCGACAAGTTTAAGTACGTTTTAACAAGTTGAAGTACGTTTTTACAAGTTAAAGAACAATTGTTACAAGTTAAACCACATTTTTGACAAGTGTTTTAACAAGTTAAACTTACGTTTTGACAAATTAAAGTTACCTTTTGACAAGTTAAAGTAGGTTTTTTACAGTTAAAGTAGGTTTTTTACAAGTTAAAGTACAATTTTACAAATTAAAGTACATTTGTTACAAGTTAAAACACATTTTTGACAAGTTAAAGTACATTTTTTACAAGTTAATGAATGTTTTTAACATGTTAAACTTACGTTTTGACAAGTTAAAGTTACGTTTTGACAAGTTAATGTAGGTTTTTTACAAGTTCAAGTTACGTTTTGACAAGTTAATGTACGTTTTTTACAAGTTAAAGTACGTTTTTTACAAGGTAAAGTACATTTTTTACAAGTTAAAGTTACGTTTAGATAAGTTAAAGTTACATATTGACACGTTAAAATACGGTTTTTACAAGTTAAAGTACGTTTTTTACAAGTTGAAGTACGTTTTTTACAACTTAAAGTAAAGGGTGAAATACGTTTTTTACAAGTTAAAGTTACGTTTTAACAACTTCAAGTAACATTCTGACAAGTTAAAGTACGTTTATTACAAGTTAAAGTTACGTTTTGACAAGTTAAATTAAGTTTTTAACTAGTTAAACTTACGTTTTGACAAATTAAAGTTACGTTTTAACAAGTTAAAGTAGGTTTTTTACAAGTTGAAGTACGTTTTTACAAGTTAAAGTACATTTGTAATAAGTTAAACCACATTTTTGACAAGTTAAAGTATGTTTTTTACAAGTTAATGTATGTTTTTAACAAGTTAAAGTTCGTTTTAACAAGTTAAAGTAGGTTTTTTACAAGTTAAAGTTACGTTTTGACAAGTTAAATTACATTTTTTACAAGTTAAAGTACGTGTTTTACAAGTTAAAGTACATTTTTAACAAGTAAAAGTAACGTTTTGACAAGTTAAAGTTACATTTTGTCATGTTAAAAATTGTTTTTTAGAAGTTAAAGTACGATTTTTACAAGTTGAAGTACGTTTTTTATAAGTTAAAGTAAGTGTTTTACAAGTTGAAATACGTTTTTTACAAGTTAAAGTTACGTTTTAACAACTTCAAGTTACGTTTTGACACATTAAAATTACATTTTGACAAGTTAAAGTACGTGTATTACAAGTTAAAGTTACGTTTTGACATGTTAAATTATGTTTTTAACAAGTTACACTTACATTTTGACAAATTAGAGTTACCTTTTAACAAATTAAAGTACGTTTTTTACAAGTTAAAGTACGTTTTGAGAAGTTAAAATTACGTTTTGACAATTTAATGTAGGTTTTTTACAAGTTAAAGTTACGTTATGACAAGTTAAATTACGTTTTTTACAAGTTAAAGTACGTTTTTTACAAGTTAAAGTACGTTTTTTACAAGTTAAAGTACGTTTTTTACAAGTTAAAGTACATTTTTAACAAGTAAAAGTTACGTTTTGACAAGTTAAAGTTACATTTTGTCATGTTAAAAAACGTTTTTTACAAGTTAAAGTAAGTGTTTTACAAGTTGAAATACGATTTGTACAAGTTAAAGTACATTTTTTACCAGTTAAAATTACGTTTTAACACATTAAAATTACATTTTGACAAGTTAAAGTACGTTTATTACAAGTTAAAGTTACGTTTTGACAAGTTAAATTATGTTTTTAACAAGTTAGACTTACGTTTTGACAAATTAAAGTTACGTTTTAACAAGTTAAACTAGGTTTTTACAAGTTAAAGTACGTTTTTTACAAGTTAAAGTACGTTTTTAACAAATTAAAGTTACGTTTTGACAAGTTAAAGTTACATTTTGACATGTGAAAATACTTTTTTTACAAGTTGAAGTACGTTTTTTACAAGTTAAAGCAAGTGTTTTACAAGTTGAAGTACGTTTTTTACAATTTACAGTACTTTTTTACAAGTTGAATTACGGTTTTTAGAAGTTAAAGCAAGTGTTTTACAAGTTGAATTACGTTTTTTACAAGTTAAAATTACATTTTTTACAAGTTAAAGTTACGTTTTGACACATTAAAATTACATTTTGACAAGTTAAAGTACGTTTATTACAAGTTAAAGTTACGTTTTGACAAGTTAAATTATGTTTTTAACTAGTTAAACTTAAGTTTTGACAAATTAAAGTTATGTTTTAATAAGTTAAAGAAGGTTTTTTACAAGTTAAAGTACGTTTTTTACAAGTTGAAGTATGTTTTTACAAGTTAAAGTCCATTTGTTACAAGTTAAACCACATTTTTGACAAGTTAAAGTAAGTTTTTTACTAGTGAATATATGTTTTTAACAAGTTAAAGTTACGTTTTGACAAGTTAAAGTTACGGTTTGACAAGTTAAAGTAGGTTTTTTAAAAGTAAAAGTTACGTATCGACAAGTTTAAGTACGTTTTAACAAGTTGAAGTACGTTTTTACAAGTTAAAGAACAATTGTTACAAGTTAAACCACATTTTTGACAAGTTAAAGTACGTTTTTTACAAGTTCATGTGTGTTTTTTACAAGTTAAACTTACGTTTTGACAAATTAAAGTTACCTTTTGACAAGTTAAAGTAGGTTTTTACAGTTAAAGTAGGTTTTTAACAAGTTAAAGTACGTTTTTACAAATTAAAGTACATTTGTTACAAGTTAAAACACATTTTTGACAAGTTAAAGTACATTTTTTACAAGTTAATGAATGTTTTTAACATGTTAAACTTACGTTTTGACAAGTTAAAGTTACGTTTTGACAAGTTAATGTAGGTTTTTTACAAGTTCAAGTTATGTTTTGACAAGTTAATGTACGTTTTTTACAAGTTGAGGTACGTTTTAACAAGTTAAAGTACATTTGTTACAAGTTAAACCACATTTTTGACTAGTTAAAGTACGTTTTTTATAAGTGAATGTATGTTTTTAACAATTTAAACTTATGTGTTAACAAGTTAAAGTTACGTTTTGACAAGTTAAAGTAGTTTTATACAAGTTAAAGTTACGTTTTGACAAGTTATAGTACGTTTTTTACAAGTTAAAGTACGTTTTTTACAAGTTGAAGTACGTTTTAACAACTTAAAGTTACGTTTTGACACATTAAAATTACATTTTGACAAGTTAAAGTACGCTTATTACAAGTTAAAGTTACGTTTTGACGAGTTAAATTATGTTTTTAACTAGTTAACCTTACGTTTCGACAAATTAAAGTTACGTTTTAACAAATTAATGTAGGTTTTTTACAAGTTGTAGAACGTTTTTACAAGTTAAAGTACATTTGTGACAAGTTAAACCACATTTTGGACAAGTTAAAGTACGTTTGTTACAAGTTTTGTATGTTTTTATCAAGTTAAAGTTACGTTTTAACAAGTTAAAGTAGGTTTTTTACAAGTTAAAGCTACAATTTGACAAGTTAAATTACATTTTCTACAAGTTAAAGTACGTTTTTTACAAGTTAAAGTACGTTTTTAACAAGTTAAAGTTACGTTTTGACAAGTTAAAGTTACATTTTGACACTTTAAAATACTTTTTTACAAGTTAAAGTACATTTTTTACAAGTTGAAGTACGTTTTTTACAAGTTAAAGTAAGTGTTTTAAAAGTTAAAATACGTTTTTTACAAGTTAAACTACATTTTTTAAAAGTTAAAGTTACGTTTTAACAACTTCAAGTTACGTTTTGACACATTAAAATTACATTTTGACAAGTTAAAGTCCGTTTTTTACAAGTTGAAGTAGGTTTTACAAGTTAAACTACATTTGTTACAAGTTAAACCACAATTTTGACCAGTTAAAGGTACGTTTTCACAAGTTAAAGTACGTTTTTTACAAGTTAAAGTACGCTTTTTACAAGTTAAAGTACGTTTTTAACAAATTAAAATTACGTTTTGACAAGTTAAAGTTACATTTTGACACGTTAAAATACATTTTTTACAAGTTACAGAACCGTTTCTACAAATTGAATACGTTTTTTACAAGTTAAAGCAAGTGTTTTACAAGTTGAAGTACGTTTTTTACAGGTTACAGTACGTTTTTTACAAGTTGAATTACGTTTTTTAGAAGTTAAGGCAAGTGTTTTACAAGTTGAAGTACGTTTTTTACAAGTTGAATTACGTTTTTTACAAGTTAAAGTTACGTTTTAACAACTTAAAGTTACGTTTTAACACATTAAAATGAAATTTTGACAAGTTAAAGTATGTTTTTTACAAGTTAAAGTTACGTTTCGACAAGTTAAATTACGTTTTTAACAAGTTAAACTTACGTTTTGACAAATTAAGGTTACGTTTTGACAAGATAAGGTAGGTTTTTTACAAGTTAAAGTACGTTTTTTACAAGTTGAAGTACGTTTTTACAAGTAAAGTACATTTGTTACAAGTTAAACCACAATTTTGACAAGTTAAAGTACGTTTTTTACTAGTGAATATATGTTTTTAACAAGTTAAACTTACGCTTTGAGAAGTTAAAGTTACATTTTGACAAGTTAAAGTAGGTTTTTTAAAAGTTAAAGTTACATTTTGACAAGTTAAAGTACGTTTTTACAAGTTGAAGTCCGTTTTTACAAGTTAAAGTACATTTGTTACAAGTTAAACCACATTTTTGACAAGTTAAAGTACGTGTTTTACAAGTGAATGTATTTGTTTAACAATTTAAACTTGTGTGTTAACAAGTTAAAGTTACGTTTTCACAAGTTAAAGTAGGTTTTTTACAAGTTAAAGTTATGTTTTTTGCAAGTTAAATTACGTTTTTAACAAGTTAAAGTTACGTTTAGATAAGTTAAAGTTAGAATTTGACACGTTAAAAGACGTTTTTTACAAGTTAAAGTACGTTTTTTACAAGTTGAAGTACGTTTGTTACAACTTAAAGTACAAGTTGAAATACGTTTTTTACAAGTTAAAGTACATTTTTTACCAGTTAAAGTTACGTTTTAACAACTTCAAGTTATGTTTTGACACATTAAAATTACATTTTGACAAGTTAAAGTATGTTTATTACAAGTTAAAGTTAGGTTTTGACAAATTAAAGTTACGTTTTAACAAGTTAAAGTAGGTTTTTTACAAGTTAAAGTACCTTTTTTACAAGTTGGTGTACGGTTTTACAAGTTAAAGTACATTTGTTACAAGGTAAACCACATTTTTGACAACTTAAAGAACGTTTTTTACAAGTTAAAGTTACGTTTTGACAAGTTAAAGTAGGGTTTTTTACAAGTTAAAGTTTTGTTTTGACAAGTTAAAGTACATTTTTTACAAATTAAAGTACGTTTTTTACAAGTTAAAGTAAGTGTTTTAAAAGTTGAAATACGTTTTTTACAAGTTAAAGTTACGTTTGAACAACTTCAAGTTACGTTTTCACAGATTAAAATTTTATTTTGACAAGTTAAAGTAGGTTTTTTAAAAGTTAGAGTTACATTTTGATAAGTTAAAGTACGTTTTTTACAAGTTGAAGTACGTTTTTACAAGTTAAAGTACAGTTCTTACAAGTTAAACCACATTTTTGACTAGTTAAAATACGTTTTTTACAAGTGAATGTATGTTTCTAACAATTTAAACTTATGTGTTAACAAGTTAAAGTTACGTTTTGACAAGTTAAAGTAGGATTTTTACAAATTAAAGTTACGTTTTAAGAAGTTAAAGTAGGTTTTTTACAAGTTAAAGTACGTTTTTTACAAGTTGAAGTACGTTTTTACAAGTTAAAGTACATTTGTTACAAGTTAAACCACATTTTTGACAAGTTAAAGTACGTTTTTTACAAGTTAATGTGTGTTTTTAACAAGTTAAACTTACGTTTTAACAAATTAAAGTTACCTTTTGACAAGTTAAAGTAGGTTTTTTACAAGTTAAAGTTCTTTTTTACAAGTTGAAGTACGTTTTTACAAATTAAAGTACATTTGTTAGAAGTTAAAACACATTTTTGACAAGTTAAAGTACGTTTTTTACAAGTTAATGTATGTTTTTAACAAGTTAAACTTCCGTTTTGACAAGTTAAAGTTACGTTTTGACAAGTTAATGTAGGTTTTTTACAAGTTAAATTCACGTTTTGATAAGTTAAAGTACGTTTTTTACAAGTTAAAGTACGTTTTTTACAAGTTAAATTACTTTTTTAACAAGTAAAAGTTACGTTTTGACAAGTTAAAATTACATTTTGTCATGTTAAAAAACGTTTTTTAGAAGTTAAAGTACGTTTTTTACAAGTTAAAGTAAGTGTTTTACAAGTTGAAATACGTTTTTTACAAGTTAAAGTACATTTTTTACCAGTTAAAGTTACGTTTTAAAAACTTCAAGTTAAAGTACGTTTATTACAAGTAAAAGTTATGTTTTGACAAGTTAAATTATGTTTTTAACAAGTTAAACTTACGTTTTGACAAATTAAGGTTACGTTTTGACAAGATAAGGTAGGTTTTTTACAAGTTAAAGTACGTTTTTTACAAGTTGAAGTACGTTTTTACAAGTAAAGTACATTTGTTACAAGTTAAACCACAATTTTGACAAGTTAAAGTACGTTTTTTACTAGTGAATATATGTTTTTAACAAGTTAAACTTACGCTTTGAGAAGTTAAAGTTACATTTTGACAAGTTAAAGTAGGTTTTTTAAAAGTTAAAGTTACATTTTGACAAGTTAAAGTACGTTTTTACAAGTTGAAGTCCGTTTTTACAAGTTAAAGTACATTTGTTACAAGTTAAACCACATTTTTGACAAGTTAAAGTACGTGTTTTACAAGTGAATGTATTTGTTTAACAATTTAAACTTGTGTGTTAACAAGTTAAAGTTACGTTTTCACAAGTTAAAGTAGGTTTTTTACAAGTTAAAGTTATGTTTTTTGCAAGTTAAATTACGTTTTTAACAAGTTAAAGTTACGTTTAGATAAGTTAAAGTTACAATTTGACACGTTAAAAGACGTTTTTTACAAGTTAAAGTACGTTTTTTACAAGTTGAAGTACGTTTGTTACAACTTAAAGTACAAGTTGAAATACGTTTTTTACAAGTTAAAGTACATTTTTTACCAGTTAAAGTTACGTTTTAACAACTTCAAGTTATGTTTTGACACATTAAAATTACATTTTGACAAGTTAAAGTATGTTTATTACAAGTTAAAGTTAGGTTTTGACAAATTAAAGTTACGTTTTAACAAGTTAAAGTAGGTTTTTTACAAGTTAAAGTACCTTTTTTACAAGTTGGTGTACGGTTTTACAAGTTAAAGTACATTTGTTACAAGGTAAACCACATTTTTGACAACTTAAAGTACGTTTTTTACAAGTTAAAGTTACGTTTTGACAAGTTAAAGTAGGGTTTTTTACAAGTTAAAGTTTTGTTTTGACAAGTTAAAGTACATTTTTTACAAATTAAAGTACGTTTTTTACAAGTTAAAGTAAGTGTTTTAAAAGTTGAAATACGTTTTTTACAAGTTAAAGTTACGTTTGAACAACTTCAAGTTACGTTTTCACACATTAAAATTTTATTTTGACAAGTTAAAGTAGGTTTTTTAAAAGTTAGAGTTACATTTTGATAAGTTAAAGTACGTTTTTTAGAAGTTGAAGTACGTTTTTACAAGTTAAAGTACAGTTGTTACAAGTTAAACCACATTTTTGACTAGTTAAAATACGTTTTTTACAAGTGAATGTATGTTTCTAACAATTTAAACTTATGTGTTAACAAGTTAAAGTTACGTTTTGACAAGTTAAAGTAGGATTTTTACAAATTAAAGTTACGTTTTAAGAAGTTAAAGTAGGTTTTTTACAAGTTAAAGTACGTTTTTTACAAGTTGAAGTACGTTTTTACAAGTTAAAGTACATTTGTTACAAGTTAAACCACATTTTTGACAAGTTAAAGTACGTTTTTTACAAGTTAATGTGTGTTTTTAACAAGTTAAACTTACGTTTTAACAAATTAAAGTTACCTTTTGACAAGTTAAAGTAGGTTTTTTACAAGTTAAAGTTCTTTTTTACAAGTTAAAGTACGTTTTTACAAATTAAAGTACATTTGTTAGAAGTTAAAACACATTTTTGACAAGTTAAAGTACGTTTTTTACAAGTTAATGTATGTTTTTAACAAGTTAAACTTCCGTTTTGACAAGTTAAAGTTACGTTTTGACAAGTTAATGTAGGTTTTTTACAAGTTAAATTCACGTTTTGATAAGTTAAAGTACGTTTTTTACAAGTTAAAGTACGTTTTTTACAAGTTAAATTACTTTTTTAACAAGTAAAAGTTACGTTTTGACAAGTTAAAATTACATTTTGTCATGTTAAAAAACGTTTTTTAGAAGTTAAAGTACGTTTTTTACAAGTTAAAGTAAGTGTTTTACAAGTTGAAATACGTTTTTTACAAGTTAAAGTACATTTTTTACCAGTTAAAGTTACGTTTTAAAAACTTCAAGTTAAAGTACGTTTATTACAAGTAAAAGTTATGTTTTGACAAGTTAAATTATGTTTTTAACAAGTTACACTTACGTTTTGACAAATTAAAGTTACGTTTTAACAAGTTAAAGTAGGTTTTTACAAGTTAAAGTACGTTTTTTACAAGTTAAAGTACGTTTTTAACAAATTAAAGTTACGTTTTGACAAGTTAAAGTTACATTGTTTACAAGTTACAGAATGTTTTTTACAATTTGAAGTACGTTGTTTACAAGTTAAAGCAAGTGTTTTACAAGTTGAACTACGTTTTTTACAAGTTACAGTACGTTTTTTACAAGTTGAATTACGTTTTTTAGAAGTTAAAGCAAGTGTTTTACAAGTTGAAGTATGTTTTTACAAGTTGAAGTACGTTTTTTACAAGTTGGGATACGTTTTTAACAAGTTAAACTTACGTTTTGACAAATTAAAGTTACGTTTTGACAAGTTAAAGTAGGTTTTTTACAAGTTAAAGTACGTTTTTTACAAGTTGAAGTACGTTTTTACAAGTTAAAGTACATTTGTTACAAGTTAAACCACATTTTTGACTAGTGAAAGTACGTTTTTTACAAGTGAATATATGTTTCTAACAATTTAAACTTATGTGTTAACAAGTTAAAGTTACGTTTTGACAAGTTAATGTAGGTTTTTTACAACTTAAAGTTACGTGTTGACAATTTATAGTACGTTTTTTACAAGTTAAAGTACGTTTTTTACAAGTTGAAGTAGGTTTTTACAAGTTTAAGTAAATTTCTTACAAGTTAAACCACATTTTTGACAAGTTAAAGTATATTTTCTACAAGTTCATGTGTGTTTTTAACAAGTTAAACTTACGTTTTGACAAATTAAAGTTACGTTTTGACAAGTTAAAGTAGGTTTTTTACAAGTTAAATTACGTTTTTTACAAATTGAAGTACGTTTTTACAAATTAGAGTACATTTGTTACCAGTTAAAACACATGTTTGACAAGTTAAAGTACGTTTTTTACAAGTTAATGTATGTTTTAACAAGTTAAACTTACGTTTTGAGAAGTTAAAGTTACGTTTTGACAAGTTAATGTAGGTTTTTTACAAGTTAAGTTATGTTTTGACAAGTTAAAGTACGTTTTTTACAAGTTAAAGTACTTTTTTTACAAGTTAAAGTACGTTTTTAACAAGTTAAAGTTACGTTTAGATAAATTAACGTTACATTTTGACACGTTAAATACGTTTTTTACAAGTTAAAGTACATTTTTTACAAGTTGAAGTACGTTTTTTACAACTTAAAGTAAAGGTTGAAATACGTTTTTTACAAGTTAAAGTTACGTTTTAACAACTTCAAGTAACATTTTGACAAGTTAAAGTACGTTTATTACAAGTTAAAGTTACGTTTTGACGAGTTAAATTAAGTTCTTAACTAGTTAAACTTACGTTTTGACAAATTAAAGTTACGTTTTAACAAGTTAAAGTAGGTTTTTTTACAAGTTGAAGTACGTTTTTACAAGTTAAAGTACATTTGTTACAATTTAAACCACATTTTTGACAAGTTAAAGTACGTTTTTTACAAGTTAATGTATGTTTTTTACAAGTTAAAGTTACGTTTTGACAAGTTAAAGTAGGTTTTTTACAAGTTAAAGTTACGTTTTTACAAGTTAAATTACATTTTTTACAAGTTAAAGTACGTGTTTTACAAGTTAAAGTACATTTTTAACAAGTAAAAGTAACGTTTTGACAAGTTAAAGTTACATTTTGTCATGTTAAAAAACGTTTTTTAGAAGTTAAAGTACGATTTTTACAACTTGAAGTTCGTTTTTTACAAGTTAAAGTAAGTGTTTTACAAGTTGAAATACGTTTTTTACAAGTTAAAGTACATTTTTTACCAGTTAAAGTTACGTTTTAACAACTTCAAGTTACGTTTTGACACATTAAAATTACATTTTGACAAGTTAAAGTACGTTTTTTACAAGTTAAAGTTATGTTTTGACAAGTTAAATTATGTTTTTAACAAGTTACACTTACGTTTTGACAAATTAAAGTTACGTTTTAACAAGTTAAAGTAGGTTTTTACAAGTTAAAGTATGTTATTTACAAGTTGAAGTACGATTTTAACAAATTAATGGTACGTTTTGACAAGTTAAAGTTACATTTTGACACGTTAAAATACATCTTTTACAAGTTACAGAATGTTTTTTACAAGTTGAAGTACGTTGTTTACAAGTTAAAGCAAGTGTTTTACAAGTTGAACTACGTTTTTTACAAGTTACAGTACGTTTTTTACAAGTTGAATTACGTTTGTTAGAAGTTAAAGCAAGTGTTTTACAAGTTGAAGTATTTTTTTACAAGTTGAAGTACGTTTTTTACAAGTTGGGATACGTTTTTAACAAGTTAAACTTACGTTTTGACAAATTAAAGTTACGTTTTGACAAGTTAAAGTAGGTTTTTTACAAGTTAAAGTACGTTTTTTTAAAGTTGAAGTACGTTTTTACAAGTTAAAGTACATTTGTTACAAGTTAAACCACATATTTGACAAGTTAAAGTACGTTTTTACAAGTTAATATATGTTTTTAACAAGTTAAACATACGTTTTTAGAAGTTAAAGTTACGTTTTAACAAGTTAATGTAGGTTTTTTCCAAGTTAAAGTTACGTTTTCACAAGTTAAAGTACGTTTTTTACAAGTTAAAGTACGTTTTTTACAAGTTAAAGTACGTTTATTACAAGTTAAAGTTACGTTTTGACAAGTTAAATTATGTTTTTAACTAATTCAACTTACTTTTTGACAAATTAAAGTTACGTTTTAACAAGTTAAAGTAGGTTTTTTACAAGTTAAAGTACGTTATTTTTAAGTTGAAGTACGTTTTTACAAGTTAAAGTACATTTGTTACAAGTTAAACCACATTTTTTACAAGTTAAAGTACGTTTTTTACAAGTTGAAGTATATTTGTTACAAGTTAAACCACATTTTTTAAGTTAAAGTACGTTTTTTACAAGTTGAAGTACGTTTTTACAAGTTAAAGTACATTTGTTACAAGTTAAATCACATTTTTGACAAGTTAATGTAGGTTTTTTACAAGTTAAAAGACATTTTTTTTACAAGTTAAAGTACGTTTTTAACAAGTTAAGATTACGTTTTGACAAGTTAAAGTTACATTTTGACACGTTAAAATACTTTTTGACAAGTTAAAGTACATTTTTTACAAATTGAAGTCCGTTTTTTACAAGTTAAAGTAAGTGTTTTAAAAGTTAAAATACGTTTTTTACAAGTTAAACTACATTTTTTAAAAGTTAAAGTTACGTTTTAACAACTTCAAGTTACGTTTTGACACATTAAAATTACATTTTGACAAGTTAAAGTATGTTTTTTACAAGTTGAAGTTACGTTTTGACAAGTTAAATTATGTTTTTAATTAGTTAAACTTACGTTTTGAAAAATTAAAGTTACGTTTTAACAAGTTAAAGTAGGTTTTTTACAAGTTAAAGAACGTTTTTTAGAAGTTGAAGTACGTTTTTACAAGTTAAAATACATTTGTTACAAGTTAAACCACATTTTTGACAAGTTAAAGTACGTTTTTTACAAGTTAATGTGTGTTTTTAACAAGTTAAAGTACATTTGTTACAACTTAAACCACTATTTTGACAAGTTAAAGTACGTTTTTTACAAGTGAATATATGTTTTTAACAAGTTAAAGTTACGTTTTGACAAGTTAAAGTTACGTTTTGACAAGTTAAAGTAGGTTTATTACAAGTTAAAGTTATGTTTTAACAATTTCAAGTTACGTTTGACACATTAAAATTACATTTTTACAAGTTTAGGTACGTTTTTTTTCTAAGTTGAATTGCGTTTTTACAAGTTAAAGTACATTTGTTACAAGTTAAACCACATTTTTGACAAGTTAAAGTATGTTTTTACAAGTTAAAGTGTGTTTTTAACAAGTTAAACTTACGTTATGACAAATTAAAGTTACATTTTGACAAGTTAAAGTACATTTGTTACAACTTAAACCACTATTTTGACAAGTTAAAGTACGTTTTTTACAAGTGAATATATGTTTTTAACAAGTTAAAGTTACGTTTTGACAAGTTAAAGTTACGTTTTGACAAGTTAAAGTAGGTTTATTACAAGTTAAAGTTACGTTTTAACAATTTCAAGTTACGTTTGACACATTAAAATTACATGTTTACAAGTTTAGGTACGTTTTTTTTACAATTTGAATTGCGTTTTTACAAGTTAAAGTACATTTGTTACAAGTTAAACCACATTTTTGACAAGTTAAAGTATGTTTTTACAAGTTAAAGTTACGTTTTGACAAGTTAAAGTTATGTTTTGACAAGTTAAAGTACACTTTTTACAAGTTAAAGTACGTTTTTAACAAATTAAAGTTACGTTTTGACAAGTTAAAGTTATATTTTTATACGTTAAAATACATTTTTTACAAGTTAAAGAATGTTTTTTACAAGTTGAAGTACGTTTTTTACAAGTTAAAGCAAGTGTTTTACAAGTTGAAGTACGTTTTTTACAAGTTAGAGTAATTTTTTACTAGTTGAATTATGTTTTTTAGAAGTTAAAGCAAGTGTTTTACAAGTTAAAGTACGTTTTTTACAAGTTGATTTACGTTTTATACAAGTTAAAGTTACATTTTAACAACTTAAAGTTACGTTTTGACATATTAAAATTACATTTTGACAAGTTAAAATACGTTTTTTATAAGTTAAAGTTACGTTTTGACAAAATAAATTACGTTTTTAACAAGTTAAACTTACGTTTTGACAAATTAAACTTACGTTTTTTACAAGTTAAAGTACGTTTTTAAGAAGTTAAAGTTACGTTTTGACAAGTTAAAGTTACATTTTGACACGTTAAAATACTTTTTTACAAGTTTAGTACATTTTTTACAAGTTGAAGTACGTTTTGTACAAGTTAAAGTAAGTGTTTTAAAAGTTGAAATACGTTTTTTACAAGTTAAAGTTACGTTTGAACAACTTCAAGTTACGTTTTCACACATTAAAATTATATTTTGACAAGTTAAAGTAGGTTTTTTAAAAGTTAGAGTTACATTTTGATAAGTTAAAGTACGTTTTTTACAAGTTGAAGTACGTTTTTACAAGTTAAAGTACATTTGTTACAAGTTAAACCACATTTTTGACTAGTTAAAATACGTTTTTTACAAGTGAATGTATGTTTCTAACAATTTAAACTTATGTGTTAACAAGTTAAAGTTACGTTTTGACAAGTTAAAGTAGGATTTTTACAAATTAAAGTTACGTTTTAAGAAGTTAAAGTAGGTTTTTTACAAGTTAAAGTACGTTTTTTACAAGTTGAAGTACGTTTTTACAAGTTCAAGTACATTTGTTACAAGTTAAACCACATTTTTGACAAGTTAAAGTACGTTTTTTACAAGTTAATGTGTGTTTTTAACAAGTTAAACTTACGTTTTAACAAATTAAAGTTACCTTTTGACAAGTTAAAGTAGGTTTTTTACAAGTTAAAGTTCTTTTTTACAAGTTGAAGTACGTTTTTACAAATTAAAGTACATTTGTTAGAAGTTAAAACACATTTTTGACAAGTTAAAGTACGTTTTTTACAAGTTAATGTATGTTTTTAACAAGTTAAACTTCCGTTTTGACAAGTTAAAGTTACGTTTTGACAAGTTAATGTAGGTTTTTTACAAGTTAAATTCACGTTTTGACAAGTTAAAGTACGTTTTTTACAAGTTAAAGTACGTTTTTTACAAGTTAAATTACTTTTTTAACAAGTAAAAGTTACGTTTTGACAAGTTAAAATTACATTTTGTCATGTTAAAAAACGTTTTTTAGAAGTTAAAGTACGTTTTTTACAAGTTAAAGTAAGTGTTTTACAAGTTGAAATACGTTTTTTACAAGTTAAAGTACATTTTTTACCAGTTAAAGTTACGTTTTAAAAACTTCAAGTTAAAGTACGTTTATTACAAGTAAAAGTTATGTTTTGACAAGTTAAATTATGTTTTTAACAAGTTACACTTACGTTTTGACAAATTAAAGTTACGTTTTAACAAGTTAAAGTAGGTTTTTAGAAGTTAAAGTACGTTTTTTACAAGTTAAAGTACGTTTTTAACAAATTAAAGTTACGTTTTGACAAGTTAAAGTTACATTTTGACACGTCAAAATACATCTTTTACAAGTTACAGAATGTTTTTTACAAGTTGAAGTACGTTGTTTACAAGTTAAAGCAAGTGTTTTACAAGTTGAACTACGTTTTTTACAAGTTACAGTACGTTTTTTACAAGTTGAATTACGTTTTTTAGAAGTTAAAGCAAGTGTTTTACAAGTTGAAGTATTTTTTTACAAGTTGAAGTACGTTTTTTACAAGTTGGGATACGTTTTTAACAAGTTAAACTTACGTTTTGACAAATTAAAGTTACGTTTTGACAAGTTAAAGTAGGTTTTTTTACAAGTTAAAGTACGTTTTTTACAAGTTGAAGTACGTTTTTACAAGTTAAAGTACATTTGTTACAAGTTAAACCACATTTTTGACTAGTTAAAGTACGTTTTTTACAAGTGAATATATGTTTCTAACAATTTAAACTTATGTGTTAACAAGTTAAAGTTACGTTTTGACAAGTTAATGTAGGTTTTTTACAACTTAAAGTTACGTGTTGACAATTTATAGTACGTTTTTTACAAGTTAAAGTACGTTTTTTACAAGTTGAAGTAGGTTTTTACAAGTTTAAGTAAATTTCTTACAAGTTAAACCACATTTTTGACAAGTTAAAGTACATTTTCTACAAGTTCATGTGTGTTTTTAACAAGTTAAACTTACGTTTTGACAAATTAAAGTTACGTTTTGACAAGTTAAAGTAGGTTTTTTACAAGTTAAATTACGTATTTTACAAATTGAAGTACGTTTTTACAAATTAGAGTACATTTGTTACCAGTTAAAACACATGTTTGACAAGTTAAAGTACGTTTTTTACAAGTTAATGTATGTTTTAACAAGTTAAACTTACGTTTTGAGAAGTTAAAGTTACGTTTTGACAAGTTAATGTAGGTTTTTTACAAGTTAAGTTATGTTTTGACAAGTTAAAGTACGTTTTTTACAAGTTAAAGTACTTTTTTTACAAGTTAAAGTACGTTTTTAACAAGTTAAAGTTACGTTTAGATAAATTAACGTTACATTTTGACACGTTAAATACGTTTTTTACAAGTTAAAGTACATTTTTTACAAGTTGAAGTACGTTTTTTACAACTTAAAGTAAAGGTTGAAATACGTTTTTTACAAGTTAAAGTTACGTTTTAACAACTTCAAGTAACATTTTGACAAGTTAAAGTACGTTTATTACAAGTTAAAGTTACGTTTTGACGAGTTAAATTAAGTTTTTAACTAGTTAAACTTACGTTTTGACAAATTAAAGTTACGTTTTAACAAGTTAAAGTAGGTTTTTTACAAGTTGAAGTACGTTTTTACAAGTTAAAGTACATTTGTTACAATTTAAACCACATTTTTGACAAGTTAAAGTACGTTTTTTACAAGTTAATGTATGTTTTTAACAAGTTAAAGTTACGTTTTAACAAGTTAAAGTAGGTTTTTTACAAGTTAAAGTTACGTTTTTACAAGTTAAATTACATTTTTTACAAGTTAAAGTACGTGTTTTACAAGTTAAAGTACATTTTTAACAAGTAAAAGTAACGTTTTGACAAGTTAAAGTTACATTTTGTCATGTTAAAAAACGTTTTTTAGAAGTTAAAGTACGATTTTTACAACTTGAAGTTCGTTTTTTACAAGTTAAAGTAAGTGTTTTACAAGTTGAAATACGTTTTTTACAAGTTAAAGTACATTTTTTACCAGTTAAAGTTACGTTTTAACAACTTCAAGTTACGTTTTGACACATTAAAATTACATTTTGACAAGTTAAAGTACGTTTATTACAAGTTAAAGTTATGTTTTGACAAGTTAAATTATGTTTTTAACAAGTTACACTTACGTTTTGACAAATTAAAGTTACGTTTTAACAAGTTAAAGTAGGTTTTTACAAGTTAAAGTATGTTATTTACAAGTTGAAGTACGATTTTAACAAATTAAAGGTACGTTTTGACAAGTTAAAGTTACATTTTGACACGTTAAAATACATCTTTTACAAGTTACAGAATGTTTTTTACAAGTTGAAGTACGTTGTTTACAAGTTAAAGCAAGTGTTTTACAAGTTGAACTACGTTTTTTACAAGTTACAGTACGTTTTTTACAAGTTGAATTACGTTTGTTAGAAGTTAAAGCAAGTGTTTTACAAGTTGAAGTATGTTTTTTACAAGTTGAAGTACGTTTTTTACAAGTTGGGATACGTTTTTAACAAGTTAAACTTACGTTTTGACAAATTAAAGTTACGTTTTGACAAGTTAAAGTAGGTTTTTTACAAGTTAAAGTACGTTTTTTTAAAGTTGAAGTACGTTTTTACAAGTTAAAGTACATTTGTTACAAGTTAAACCACATTTTTGACACGTTAAAGTACGTTTTTTACAAGTTAATGTATGTTTTTAACAAGTTAAACTTACGTTTTGACAAGTTAAAGTTACATTTTGACAAGTTAATGTAGGTTTTTTACAAGTTAAAGTTACGTTTTGAGAAGTTAAAGTACGTTTTTTACATGTTAAAGTACGTTTTTTACAAGTTGAAGTACGTTTTTACAAGTTTAAGTAAATTTGTTACAAGTTAAACCACATTTTTGACAAGTTAAAGTACGTTTTTACAAGTTTATGTGTGATTTTAACAAGCTAAACTTACGTTTTGACAAATTAAAAATACGTTTGGACAAGTTAAAGTAGGTGTTTTACAAGTTAAAGTACGTTTTTTACAAATTGAAGTACGTTTTTACAAATTAAAGTACATTTGTTACAAGTTAAAACACATATTTGACAAGTTAAAGTACGTTTTTACAAGTTAATATATGTTTTTAACAAGTTAAACATACGTTTTTAGAAGTTAAAGTTACGTTTTAACAAGTTAATGTAGGTTTTTTACAAGTTAAAGTTACGTTTTCACAAGTTAAAGTACGTTTTTTACAAGTTAAAGTACGTTTTTTACAAGTTAAAGTACGTTTATTACAAGTTAAAGTTACGTTTTGACAAGTTAAATTATGTTTTTAACTAATTAAACTTACTTTTTGACAAATTAAAGTTACGTTTTAACAAGTTAAAGTAGGTTTTTTACAAGTTAAAGTACGTTATTTTTAAGTTGAAGTACGTTTTTACAAGTTAAAGTACATTTGTTACAAGTTAAACCACATTTTTTACAAGTTAAAGTACGTTTTTTACAAGTTGAAGTATATTTGTTACAAGTTAAACCACATTTTTTAAGTTAAAGTACGTTTTTTACAAGTTGAAGTACGTTTTTACAAGTTAAAGTACATTTGTTACAAGTTAAATCACATTTTTGACAAGTTAATGTAGGTTTTTTACAAGTTAAAAGACATTTTTTTTACAAGTTAAAGTACGTTTTTAACAAGTTAAGATTACGTTTTGACAAGTTAAAGTTACATTTTGACACGTTAAAATACTTTTTGACAAGTTAAAGTACATTTTTTACAAATTGAAGTCCGTTTTTTACAAGTTAAAGTAAGTGTTTTAAAAGTTAAAATACGTTTTTTACAAGTTAAACTATATTTTTTAAAAGTTAAAGTTACGTTTTAACAACTTCAAGTTACGTTTTGACACATTAAAATTACATTTTGACAAGTTAAAGTACGTTTTTTACAAGTTGAAGTTACGTTTTGACAAGTTAAATTATGTTTTTAATTAGTTAAACTTACGTTTTGAAAAATTAAAGTTACGTTTTAACAAGTTAAAGTAGGTTTTTTACAAGTTAGAGAACGTTTTTTAGAAGTTGAAGTACGTTTTTACAAGTTAAAATACATTTGTTACAAGTTAAACTACATTTTTGACAAGTTAAAGTACGTTTTTTACAAGTTAATGTGTGTTTTTAACAAGTTAAACTTACGTTATGACAAATTAAAGTTACATTTTGACAAGTTAAAGTACATTTGTTACAACTTAAACCACTATTTTGACAAGTTAAAGTACGTTTTTTACAAGTGAATATATGTTTTTAACAAGTTAAAGTTACGTTTTGACAAGTTAAAGTTACGTTTTGACAAGTTAAAGTAGGTTTATTATAAGTTAAAGTTACGTTTTAACAATTTCAAGTTACGTTTGACACATTAAAATTACATTTTTACAAGTTTAGGTACGTTTTTTTTCTAAGTTGAATTGCGTTTTTACAAGTTAAAGTACATTTGTTACAAGTTAAACCACATTTTTGACAAGTTAAAGTATGTTTTTACAAGTTAAAGTGTGTTTTTAACAAGTTAAACTTACGTTATGACAAATTAAAGTTACATTTTGACAAGTTAAAGTACATTTGTTACAACTTAAACCACTATTTTGACAAGTTAAAGTACGTTTTTTACAAGTGAATATATGTTTTTAACAAGTTAAAGTTACGTTTTGACAAGTTAAAGTTACGTTTTGACAAGTTAAAGTAGGTTTATTACAAGTTAAAGTTACGTTTTAACAATTTCAAGTTACGTTTGACACATTAAAATTACATTTTTACAAGTTTAGGTACGTTTTTTTTACAAGTTGAATTGCATTTTTACAAGTTAAAGTACATTTGTTACAAGTTAAACCACATTTTTGACAAGTTAAAGTATGTTTTTACAAGTTAAAGTTACGTTTTGACAAGTTAAAGTTATGTTTTGACAAGTTAAAGTACACTTTTTACAAGTTAAAGTACGTTTTTAACAAATTAAAGTTACGTTTTGACAAGTTAAAGTTATATTTTTATACGTTAAAATACATTTTTTACAAGTTAAAGAATGTTTTTTACAAGTTGAAGTACGTTTTTTACAAGTTAAAGCAAGTGTTTTACAAGTTGAAGTACGTTTTTTACAAGTTAGAGTAATTTTTTACTAGTTGAATTATGTTTTTTAGAAGTTAAAGCAAGTGTTTTACAAGTTGAAGTACGTTTTTTACAAGTTGATTTACGTTTTATACAAGTTAAAGTTACATTTTAACAACTTAAAGTTACGTTTTGACATATTAAAATTACATTTTGACAAGTTAAAATACGTTTTTTATAAGTTAAAGTTACGTTTTGACAAAATAAATTACGTTTTTAACAAGTTAAACTTACGTTTTGACAAATTAAACTTACGTTTTTTACAAGTTAAAGTACGTTTTTAAGAAGTTAAAGTTACGTTTTGACAAGTTAAAGTTACATTTTGACACGTTAAAATACTTTTTTACAAGTTTAGTACATTTATTACAAGTTGAAGTACGTTTTGTACAAGTTAAAGTAAGTGTTTTAAAAGTTGAAATACGTTTTTTACAAGTTAAAGTTACGTTTGAACAACTTCAAGTTACGTTTTCACACATTAAAATTATATTTTGACAAGTTAAAGTAGGTTTTTTAAAAGTTAGAGTTACATTTTGATAAGTTAAAGTACGTTTTTTACAAGTTGAAGTACGTTTTTACAAGTTAAAGTACATTTGTTACAAGTTAAACCACATTTTTGACTAGTTAAAATACGTTTTTTACAAGTGAATGTATGTTTCTAACAATTTAAACTTATGTGTTAACAAGTTAAAGTTACGTTTTGACAAGTTAAAGTAGGATTTTTACAAATTAAAGTTACGTTTTAAGAAGTTAAAGTAGGTTTTTTACAAGTTAAAGTACGTTTCTTACAAGTTGAAGTACGTTTTTACAAGTTAAAGTACATTTGTTACAAGTTAAACCACATTTTTGACAAGTTAAAGTACGTTTTTTACAAGTTAATGTGTGTTTTTAACAAGTTAAACTTACGTTTTAACAAATTAAAGTTACCTTTTGACAAGTTAAAGTAGGTTTTTTACAAGTTAAAGTTCTTTTTTACAAGTTGAAGTACGTTTTTACAAATTAAAGTACATTCGTTAGAAGTTAAAACACATTTTTGACAAGTTAAAGTACGTTTTTTACAAGTTAATGTATATTTTTAACAAGTTAAACTTCCGTTTTGACAAGTTAAAGTTACGTTTTGACAAGTTAATGTAGGTTTTTTACAAGTTAAATTCACGTTTTGACAAGTTAAAGTACGTTTTTTACAAGTTAAAGTACGTTTTTTACAAGTTAAATTACTTTTTTAACAAGTAAAAGTTACGTTTTGACAAGTTAAAATTACATTTTGTCATGTTAAAAAACGTTTTTTAGAAGTTAAAGTACGTTTTTTACAAGTTAAAGTAAGTGTTTTACAAGTTGAAATACGTTTTTTACAAGTTAAAGTACATTTTTTACCAGTTAAAGTTACGTTTTAAAAACTTCAAGTTAAAGTACGTTTATTACAAGTAAAAGTTATGTTTTGACAAGTTAAATTATGTTTTTAACAAGTTACACTTACGTTTTGACAAATTAAAGTTACGTTTTAACAAGTTAAAGTAGGTTTTTACAAGTTAAAGTACGTTTTTTACAAGTTAAAGTACGTTTTTAACAAATTAAAGTTACGTTTTGACAAGTTAAAGTTACATTTTGACACGTCAAAATACATCTTTTACAAGTTACAGAATGTTTTTTACAAGTTGAAGTACGTTGTTTACAAGTTAAAGCAAGTGTTTTACAAGTTGAACTACGTTTTTTACAAGTTACAGTACGTTTTTTACAAGTTGAATTACGTTTTTTAGAAGTTAAAGCAAGTGTTTTACAAGTTGGGATACGTTTTTAACAAGTTAAACTTACGTTTTGACAAATTAAAGTTACGTTTTGACAAGTTAAAGTAGGTTTTTTACAAGTTAAAGTACGTTTTTTACAAGTTGAAGTACGTTTTTACAAGTTAAAGTACATTTGTTACAAGTTAAACCACATTTTTGACTAGTTAAAGTACGTTTTTTACAAGTGAATATATGTTTCTAACAATTTAAACTTATGTGTTAACAAGTTAAAGTTACGTTTTGACAAGTTAATGTAGGTTTTTTACAACTTAAAGTTACGTGTTGACAATTTATAGTACGTTTTTTACAAGTTAAAGTACGTTTTTTACAAGTTGAAGTAGGTTTTTACAAGTTTAAGTAAATTTCTTACAAGTTAAACCACATTTTTGACAAGTTAAAGTACATTTTCTACAAGTTCATGTGTGTTTTTAACAAGTTAAACTTACGTTTTGACAAATTAAAGTTACGTTTTGACAAGTTAAAGTAGGTTTTTTACAAGTTAAAGTACGTTTTTTACAAATTGAAGTACGTTTTTACAAATTAGAGTACATTTGTTACCAGTTAAAACACATGTTTGACAAGTTAAAGTACGTTTTTTACAAGTTAATGTATGTTTTAACAAGTTAAACTTACGTTTTGAGAAGTTAAAGTTACGTTTTGACAAGTTAATGTAGGTTTTTTACAAGTTAAGTTATGTTTTGACAAGTTAAAGTACGTTTTTTACAAGTTAAAGTACTTTTTTTACAAGTTAAAGTACGTTTTTAACAAGTTAAAGTTACGTTTAGATAAATTAACGTTACATTTTGACACGTTAAATACGTTTTTTACAAGTTAAAGTACATTTTTTACAAGTTGAAGTACGTTATTTACAACTTAAAGTAAAGGTTGAAATACGTTTTTTACAAGTTAAAGTTACGTTTCAACAACTTCAAGTAACATTTTGACAAGTTAAAGTACGTTTATTACAAGTTAAAGTTACGTTTTGACGAGTTAAATTAAGTTTTTAACTAGTTAAACTTACGTTTTGACAAATTAAAGTTACGTTTTAACAAGTTAAAGTAGGTTTTTTACAAGTTGAAGTACGTTTTTACAAGTTAAAGTACATTTGTTACAATTTAAACCACATTTTTGACAAGTTAAAGTACGTTTTTTACAAGTTAATGTATGTTTTTAACAAGTTAAAGTTACGTTTTAACAAGTTAAAGTAGGTTTTTTACAAGTTAAAGTTACGTTTTTACAAGTTAAATTACATTTTTTACAAGTTAAAGTACGTGTTTTACAAGTTAAAGTACATTTTTAACAAGTAAAAGTAACGTTTTGACAAGTGAAAGTTACATTTTGTCATGTTAAAAAACGTTTTTTAGAAGTTAAAGTACGATTTTTACAACTTGAAGTTCGTTTTTTACAAGTTAAAGTAAGTGTTTTACAAGTTGAAATACGTTTTTTACAAGTTAAAGTACATTTTTTACCAGTTAAAGTTACGTTTTAACAACTTCAAGTTACGTTTTGACACATTAAAATTACATTTTGACAAGTTAAAGTACGTTTTTTACAAGTTAAAGTTATGTTTTGACAAGTTAAATTATGTTTTTAACAAGTTACACTTACGTTTTGACAAATTAAAGTTACGTTTTAACAAGTTAAAGTAGGTTTTTACAAGTTAAAGTATGTTATTTACAAGTTGAAGTACGATTTTAACAAATTAAAGGTACGTTTTGACAAGTTAAAGTTACATTTTGACACGTTAAAATACATCTTTTACAAGTTACAGAATGTTTTTTACAAGTTGAAGTACGTTGTTTACAAGTTAAAGCAAGTGTTTTACAAGTTGAACTACGTTTTTTACAAGTTACAGTACATTTTTTACAAGTTGAATTACGTTTGTTAGAAGTTAAAGCAAGTGTTTTACAAGTTGAAGTATGTTTTTTACAAGTTGAAGTACGTTTTTTACAAGTTGGGATACGTTTTTAACAAGTTAAACTTACGTTTTGACAAATTAAAGTTACGTTTTGACAAGTTAAAGTAGGTTTTTTACAAGTTAAAGTACGTTTTTTTAAAGTTGAAGTACGTTTTTACAAGTTAAAGTACATTTGTTACAAGTTAAACCACATTTTTGACACGTTAAAGTACGTTTTTTACAAGTTAATGTATGTTTTTAACAAGTTAAACTTACGTTTTGACAAGTTAAAGTTACATTTTGACAAGTTAATGTAGGTTTTTTACAAGTTAAAGTTACGTTTTGAGAAGTTAAAGTACGTTTTTTACAAGTTAAAGTACGTTTTTTACAAGTTGAAGTACGTTTTTACAAGTTTAAGTAAATTTGTTACAAGTTAAACCACATTTTTGACAAGTTAAAGTACGTTTTTACAAGTTTATGTGTGATTTTAACAAGCTAAACTTACGTTTTGACAAATTAAAAATACGTTTGGACAAGTTAAAGTAGGTGTTTTATAAGTTAAAGTACGTTTTTTACAAATTGAAGTACGTTTTTACAAATTAAAGTACATTTGTTACAAGTTAAAACACATATTTGACAAGTTAATGAAGGTTTTTTACAAGTTAAAAGACATTTTTTTTACAAGTTAAAGTACGTTTTTAACAAGTTAAGATTACGTTTTGACAAGTTAAAGTTACATTTTGACACGTTAAAATACTTTTTGACAAGTTAAAGTACATTTTTTACAAATTGAAGTCCGTTTTTTACAAGTTAAAGTAAGTGTTTTAAAAGTTAAAATACGTTTTTTACAAGTTAAACTACATTTTTTAAAAGTTAAAGTTACGTTTTAACAACTTCAAGTTACGTTTTGACACATTAAAATTACATTTTGACAAGTTAAAGTACGTTTTTTACAAGTTGAAGTTACGTTTTGACAAGTTAAATTATGTTTTTAATTAGTTAAACTTACGTTTTGAAAAATTAAAGTTACGTTTTAACAAGTTAAAGTAGGTTTTTTACAAGTTAAAGAACGTTTTTTAGAAGTTGAAGTACGTTTTTACAAGTTAAAATACATTTGTTACAAGTTAAACTACATTTTTGACAAGTTAAAGTACGTTTTTTACAAGTTAATGTGTGTTTTTAACAAGTTAAACTTACGTTATGACAAATTAAAGTTACATTTTGACAAGTTAAAGTACATTTGTTACAACTTAAACCACTATTTTGACAAGTTAAAGTACGTTTTTTACAAGTGAATATATGTTTTTAACAAGTTAAAGTTACGTTTTGACAAGTTAAAGTTACGTTTTGACAAGTTAAAGTAGGTTTATTACAAGTTAAAGTTACGTTTTAACAATTTCAAGTTACGTTTGACACATTAAAATTACATTTTTACAAGTTTAGGTACGTTTTTTTTCTAAGTTGAATTGCGTTTTTACAAGTTAAAGTACATTTGTTACAAGTTAAACCACATTTTTGACAAGTTAAAGTATGTTTTTACAAGTTAAAGTGTGTTTTTAACAAGTTAAACTTACGTTATGACAAATTAAAGTTACATTTTGACAAGTTAAAGTACATTTGTTACAACTTAAACCACTATTTTGACAAGTTAAAGTACGTTTTTTACAAGTGAATATATGTTTTTAACAAGTTAAAGTTACGTTTTGACAAGTTAAAGTTACGTTTTGACAAGTTAAAGTAGGTTTATTACAAGTTAAAGTTACGTTTTAACAATTTCAAGTTACGTTTGACACATTAAAATTACATGTTTACAAGTTTAGGTACGTTTTTTTTACAATTTGAATTGCGTTTTTACAAGTTAAAGTACATTTGTTACAAGTTAAACCACATTTTTGACAAGTTAAAGTATGTTTTTACAAGTTAAAGTTACGTTTTGACAAGTTAAAGTTATGTTTTGACAAGTTAAAGTACACTTTTTACAAGTTAAAGTACGTTTTTAACAAATTAAAGTTACGTTTTGACAAGTTAAAGTTATATTTTTATACGTTAAAATACATTTTTTACAAGTTAAAGAATGTTTTTTACAAGTTGAAGTACGTTTTTTACAAGTTAAAGCAAGTGTTTTACAAGTTGAAGTACGTTTTTTACAAGTTAGAGTAATTTTTTACTAGTTGAATTATGTTTTTTAGAAGTTAAAGCAAGTGTTTTACAAGTTGAAGTACGTTTTTTACAAGTTGATTTACGTTTTATACAAGTTAAAGTTACATTTAAACAACTTAAAGTTACGTTTTGACATATTAAAATTATATTTTGACAAGTTAAAATACGTTTTTTATAAGTTAAAGTTACGTTTTGACAAAATAAATTACGTTTTTAACAAGTTAAACTTACGTTTTGACAAATTAAACTTACGTTTTTTACAAGTTAAAGTACGTTTTAAGAAGTTAAAGTTACGTTTTGACAAGTTAAAGTTACATTTTGACACGTTAAAATACTTTTTTACAAGTTTAGTACATTTTTTAGAAGTTGAAGTACGTTTTGTACAAGTTAAAGTAAGTGTTTTAAAAGTTGAAATACGTTTTTTACAAGTTAAAGTACATTTTTTACAAGTTAAAGTTACGTTTTAACAATTTCAAGTTACGTTTGACACATTAAAATTACATTTTTACAAGTTAAGGTACGTTTTTTACAAATTGAAGTACGTTTTTACAAATTAAAGTACATTTGTTACAAGTTAAAACATATTTTTGACAAGTTAAAGTACGTTTTTTACAAGTTAATGTATGTTTTTAACAAGTTAAAGTTACGTTTTGACAAGATAAAGTTACGTTTTGACAAGTTAATGTAGGTTTTTTACAAGTTAAAGTTACGTTTTGACAAGAGAAAAGTACGTTTTTAACAAGTTAAAGTACGTTTTTGACAAGTTAAAGTACGTTTTTAACAAGTTAAAGTTACGTTTAGATAAGATAAAGTTTCATTTTGACATGTTAAAATACGTTTTTTACAAGTTAAAGTACGTTTTTTACAAGTTGAAGTAAGTTTTTTACAACTTAAAGTGAGTGTTTTACAAGTTGAAATACGTTTTTTACAAGTTAAAGTACATTTTACCAGTTAAAGTTACGTTTTAACAACTTCAAGTTACGTTTTGACACATTAAAATTACCTTTTGACAAGTTAAAGTACATTTTTTACTAGTTAAAGTTACGTTTTGACAAGTTAAATTATGTTTTAAACAAGTTAAACTTACGTTTTGACAAATTAAAGTTACATTTGCTACAAGTTAAACCACATTTTTGACAAGTTAAACCACATTTTTGACACATTAAAATTACATTTTGACAAGTTAAAGTACGTTTTTTATAAGTTAAAGTTACGTTTTGACATGTTAAATTACGTTTTTAACAAGTTAGACTTACCTTTTGACAAATTAAATATACGTTTGACAAGTTAAAGTAGGTTTTTTACAAGTTAGAGTATGTTTTTTACAAGTTGAAGTACGTTTTTACAAGTTAAAGTACATTTGTTACAAGTTAAACCACATTTTTGACAAGTTTCAGTACGTTTTTTCAAGTGAATGTATGTTTTTAACAATTTAAACTTATGTTTTGACAAGTTAAAGTTACATTTTGACAAGTTAAAGTACGTTTTTTACAAGTTAAAGTACGTTTTTTACAAATTAAAGTACGTTTTTTACAAGTTGAAGTACTTTTTTACAAGCTAAAATACATTTTTTACAAGGTAACCCACATTTTTGATAAGTTAAAGTACGTTTTGTATAAGTTAATGTGTGTTTTTAACAAGTTAAACTTACGTTTTGACAAATTAAAGTTACATTTTTAGAAGTTAAAATAGGTTTTTTACAAGGTAAAGTACGTTTTTTACAAGTTGAAGTACGTTTTTATAAGTTAAAGTACATTTGTTACATGTTAAACCACATTTTTGACAAGTTAAATTACGTTTTTTATAAGTTAATGTATCGTTTTAACAAGTTTAACTAATGTTTTGACAAGTTAAAGTTACGTTTTGACAAGTTAATGTAGGTTTTTTACAAGTTAAAGTTACGTTTTGACAAGTTAAAGTACGCTTTTTACAAGTTAAAGTACGTTTTTTACAAGTTAAATTACGCTTTTAACAAGTTAAATTAAAGTTACATTTTGACACGTTAAAATACGTTTTTTACAAGTTAAAGTACGTTTTTTAAGAGTTGAAGTACGTTTTTTACAAGTTAAAGTAAGTTTTTACAAGTTGAAATACATTTTTTACAAGTTAAAGTTACGTTTTAACAACTAAAAGTTACGTTTAGACTCATTAAAATTACATTTTGACAAGTTAAAGTACATTTTTTACAAGTTAAAGTTAGGTTTTGACAAGTTAAATTCTGTTTTTAACAAGTTAAACTTACGTTTTGACAAATTAAAGTTACGTTTTGACGAGTTAAAGTAGGTTTTTTACAAGTTAAAGCACGTTTTTTACAAGTTGAAGTACGTTTTTACAAGTTAAAGTACATTTTTTACAAGTTAAACCAAATTTTTGACAAGTTAAAGTAAGTTTTTAACAAATTCATGTATTTTTTTAACAAGCTAAACTTACGTTTTGACAAGTTAAAGTTACGTTTTGACAAGTTAAAGTAGGATTTTTACAAGTTAAACTTACGTTTTGACAAGTTAAAGTAGGTTTTTTACAAGTTAAAGTTACGTTTTGACAAGTTAAAGTACATTTTTTACAAGTTAAAGTAGGTTTTTTACAAGTTAAAATACGTTTTTAACAAGTTGAAGTATGTTTTTACAAGTTAGAGTACATTTCTTACAAGTTAAACCACATTTTTGACAACTGAAAGTAAGTTTTTTACAAGATAATGTATGTTTTTAACAAGTTAAACTTACGTTTTGACAAGTTAAAGTTACGTTTTGACAAGTTAAAGTAGGTTTTTTACAAGTTAAAGTACGTTTTTTAAAAGTTAAAGTTACGTTTTGACAAGTTAAAGTTACGTTTTGACAAGTTAAAGTATGTTTTTTACAAGTTAAAGTACGTTTTTGACAAGTTAAAGTTACGTTTTGACAAGTTAAAGTTATATTTTGACACGTTAAAACACGTTTTTTACAAGTTAAAGTACGTTTTTTACAAGTTAAAGCAAGTGTTTTACAAGTTGAAGTACGTTTTTACAAGTTGAAGTACGTTTTTTACAAGTTAAAGTTACGTTTTAATAACTTAAAGTTACGTTTTTGACACATTAAAATTACATTTTGACAAGTTAAAGTACGTTTTTTATAAGTTAAAGTTACGTTTTGACATGTTAAATTACGTTTTTAACAAGTTAGACTTACCTTTTGACAAATTAAATATACGTTTGACAAGTTAAAGTAGGTTTTTTACAAGTTAGAGTATGTTTTTTACAAGTTGAAGTACGTTTTTACAAGTTAAAGTACATTTTTTACAAGTTAAACCAAATTTTTGACAAGTTAAAGTAAGTTTTTAACAAGTTAATGTATTTTTTTAACAAGCTAAACTTACGTTTTGACAAGTTAAAGTTACGTTTTGACAAGTTAAAGTAGGATTTTTACAAGTTAAACTTACGTTTTGACAAGTTAAAGTAGGTTTTTTACAAGTTAAAGTTACGTTTTGACAAGTTAAAGTACATTTTTTACAAGTTAAAGTAGGTTTTTTACAAGTTAAAATACGTTTTTAACAAGTTGAAGTATGTTTTTACAAGTTAAAGTACATTTCTTACAAGTTAAACCACATTTTTGACAACTGAAAGTAAGTTTTTTACAAGATAATGTATGTTTTTAACAATTTAAACTTACGTTTTGACAAGTTAAAGTTACGTTTTGACAAGTTAAAGTAGGTTTTTTACAAGTTAAAGTACGTTTTTTACAAGTTAAAGTTACGTTTTGACAAGTTAAAGTTATATTTTGACACGTTAAAACACGTTTTATACAAGTTAAAGTACGTTTTTTACAAGTTAAAGCAAGTGTTTTACAAGTTGAATTACGTTTTTTACAAGTTGAAGTACGTTTTTTACAAGTTAAAGTTACGTTTTAATAACTTAAAGTTACGTTTTGACACATTAAAACTACATTTTGACAAGTTAAAGAACGTTTTTTTATAAGTTAAAGTTACGTTTTGACATGTTAAATTACGTTTTTAACAAGTTAGACTTACCTTTTGAGAAATTAAAGTTACGTTTGACAAGTTAAAGTAGGTTTTTTACAAGTTAAAGTACGTTTTTTACAAGTTAAAGTTACGTTTTGACAAGTAAAAGTTACATTTTGACACGTTAAATTACGTGTTTTACAAGTTAAAGTACGTTTTTTTACAAGTTAGAGCAATTGTTTTACAAGTTGAAGTACGTTTTAACAAGTTAAATTAAAGTTACATTTTGACACGTTAAAATACGTTATTTACAAGTTAAAGTACGTTTTTTAAGAGTTGAAGTACGTTTTTTACAAGTTAAAGTAAGTTTTTACAAGTTGAAATACGTTTTTTACACATTAAAGTTACGTTTTAACAACTAAAAGTTACGTTTAGACTCATTAAAATTACATTTTGACAAGTTAAAGTCTGTTTTTTACAAGTTAAAGTTAGGTTTTGACAAGTTAAATTATGTTTTTAACAAGTTAAACTTACGTTTTGACAAATTAAAGTTACGTTTTGACAAGTTAAAGTAGGTTTTTTACAAGTTAAAGCACGTTTTTTACAAGTTGAAGTACGTTTTTACAAGTTAAAGTACATTTTTTACAAGTTAAACCAAATTTTTGACAAGTTAAAGTAAGTTTTTAACAAATTAATGTATTTTTTTAACAAGTTAAACTTACGTTTTGACAAGTTAAAGTTACGTTTTGACAAGTTAAAGTACGTTTTTTACAAGTTAAACTTACGTTTTGACAAGTTAAAGTAGGTTTTTTACAAGTTAAAGTTATGTTTTGACAAGTTAAAGTACATTTTTTACAAGTTAAAGTAGGTTTTTTACAAGTTAAAATACGTTTTTAACAAGTTGAAGTATGTTTTTACAAGTTAAAGTACATTTCTTACAAGTTAAACCACATTTTTGACAAGTGAAAGTAAGTTTTTTACAAGATAATGTATGTTTTTAACAAGTTAAACTTACGTTTTGACAAGTTAAAGTTACGTTTTGACAAGTTAAAGTAGGTTTTTTACAAGTTAAAGTACGTTTTTGACAAGTTAAAGTTACGTTTTGACAAGTTAAAGTTATATTTTGACACGTTAAAACACGTTTTTTACAAGTTAAAGTATGTTTTTTACAAGTTAAAGCAAGTGTTTTACAAGTTGAATTACGTTTTTTACAAGTTGAAGTACGTTTTTTACAAGTTAAAGTTACGTTTTAATAACTTAAAGTTACGTTTTTGACACATTAAAATTACATTTTGACAAGTTAAAGTACGTTTTTTATAAGTTAAAGTTACGTTTTGACATGTTAAATTACGTTTTTAACAAGTTAGACTTACCTTTTGACAAATTAAAGTTACGTTTGACAAGTTAAAGTACGTTTTTTACAAGTTAAAGTACGTTTTTTACAAGTTGAAGTACGTTTTTACAAGTTGAAGTACATTTGTTACAAGTTAAACCACATTTTTGACAAGTTTAAGTACGTTTTTTCAAGTGAATGTATGTTTTTAACAATTTAAACTTATGTTTTGACAAGTTAAAGTTACGTTTTGACAAGTTAAAGTACGTTTTTTACAAGTTAAAGTACGTTTTTTACAAATTAAAGTACGTTTTTTACAAGTTGAAGTACTTTTTTACAAGTTAAAATACATTTGTTACAAGGTAACCCACATTTTTGACAAGTTAAAGTACGTTTTGTACAAGTTAATGTGTGTTTTGAACAAGTTAAACTTACGTTTTGACAAATAAAAGTTATATTTTGACAAGTTAAAGTAGGTTTTTTACAAGTTAAAGTACGCTTTTTACAAGTTGAAGGACGTTTTTACAAGTTAAAGTACATTTGTTACAAGTTTAACCACACTTTTGACAAGTTAAAGTAAGTTTTTTACTAGTTAATATATGTTTTTAACAAGTTATACTTACGTTTTGACAAGTTAAACTTACGTTTTGACAAGTTAAAGTAGGTTTTTTAAAAGTTAAAGTTACGTTTTGACAAGTTAAAGTACTTTTTTACAAGTTGAAGTTCGTTTTTAAAAGTTAAAGTACAGTTGTTACAAGTTAAACCACATTTTTGACAAGTTTAAGTACGTTTTTTCAAGTGAATGTATGTTTTTAACAATTTAAACTTATGTTTTGACAAGTTAAAGTTATGTTTTGACAAGTTAAAGTTCGTTTTTTACAAGTTAAAGTACATTTTTTACAAATTAAAGTACGTTTTTTACAAGTTGAAGTACTTTTTTACAAGTTAAAATACATTTGTTACCAGTTAACCCACATTTTTGACAAGTTAAGCTACGTTTTTTACAAGTTAATGTGTGTTTTTAACAAGTTAAACTTACGTTTTGACAAATTAAAGTTACATTTTGACCAGTTTAAGTAGGTTTTTTTACAAGTTAAAGTACGTTTTTTACAAGTTGAAGTACGTTTTTACAAGTTAAAGTACATATGTTAAAAGTTAAACCACATTTTTGACAAGTTAAAGTACATTTTTTACAAGTTAATGTATCTTTTTAACAAGTTTAACTTATGATTTGACAAGTTAAAGTTACGTTTTGACAAGTTAATGTAAGTTTTTTAAAAGTTAAAGTTACGGTTTGACAAGTTAAAGTACGGTTTTTACAAGTTAAAGTACGTTTTTTACAAGTTAAAGTACGTTTTTAACAAGTTAAAGTTAAAGTTACATTTTGACACGTTAAAATACGTTTTTTACAAGTTAAAGTACGTTTTTTAAGAGTTGAAGTACGTTTTTTACAAGTTAAAGTAATTTTTTACAAGTTGAAATACGTTTTTTACAAGTTAAAGTACATTTTTTACAAGTTAAAGTAAGTTTTTACAAGTTGAAATACGTTTTTTACAAGTTAAAGTACATTTGTTACAAGTTAAACCACATTTTTGACAAGTTAAAGTACGTTTTTTACAAGTTAATGTATGTTTTTAACAAGTTAAACTTACATTTTGATAAGTTAAACTTATGTTTTAACAAGTTAAAGTAGGTTTTTTACAAGTTAAAGTTACGTTTTGACAAGTAAAAGTAAATTTTTTACAAGTTAAAGTAGGTTTTTTACAAGTTAAAGTACGTTTTTTACAAGTTGAAGTATGTTTTTAACAAGTTAAACTTACATTTTGACAAGTTAAAGTTACGTTTTGACAAGTTAAAATAGGTTTTTTACAAGTTAAAATTACGTTTTGACAAGTTAAAGTACATTTTTTACAAGTTAAAGTAGGTTTTTTACAAGTTAAAGTACGTTTTTTACAAGTTGAAGTATGTTTTTACAAGTTAAAGTACATTTGTTACAAATTAAACCACATTTTTGACAAGTGAAAGTACGTTTTTTACAAGATAATGTATGTTTTTAACAAGTTAAACTTACGTTTTGACAAGTTAAAGTTACGTTTTGACAAGTTAAAGTAGGTTTTTTACAAGTTAAAGTACGTTTTTTACAAGTTCAAGTTACGTTTTTACAAGTTAAAGCAAGTGTTTTACAAGTTGAAGTACGTTTTTTACAAGTTGAAGTACGTTTTTTAGAAGTTAAACTTACGTTTTGCCAAATTAAAATTACATTTGACAAGTTAAAGTACGTTTTTTATAAGTTAAAGTTACGTTTTGAGAAGTTAAATTACGTTTTTAACAAGTTAAACTTACGTTTTGACAAATTAAAGTAGGTTTTTTACAAGTTAAAGTACGTTTTTTACAAGTTGAAGTACGGTTTTACAAGTTAATGTACATTTTTTACAAGTTAAACCACATTTTTGACAAGTTAAAGTTTGTTTTTTACAAGTTAATGTATGTTTTTAACAAGTTAAACTTACGTTTGACAAGTTAATGTTACGTTTTGACAAGTTAAATTTGGTTTTTTACAAGGTAAAGTTACGTTTTGACAAGTTAAAGTACATTTTTTACAAGTTAAAGTAGGTTTTTTACAAGTTAAAGTACGTTTTTTACAAGTTGAAATATGTTTTAACATGTTAAAATACATTTGTTACAAGTTAAACCACATTTTTGACAAGTGAAAGTACGTTTTTTACAAGATAATGTATGTTTTTAACAAGTTAAACTTACGTTTTGACAAGTTAAAGTTACGTTTTGACAAGTTAAAGTAAGTTTTTTATAAGTTAAAGTTACGTTTTGACAAGTTAAATTACGTTTTTAAGAAGTTAAACATACGTTTTGACAAATTTAAGTTACGTTTTGACAAGTTAAAGTTGGTGTTTTACAAATTAAAGTACGTTTTTTACAAGTTGAAGTACGTTTTAACAAGTTAAGTACATTTGTTACAAGTTAAACCACATTTTTGACAAGTTATAGTACGTTTTTTACAAGTTAATGCATGTTTTTAACAAGTTCAAGTTACGTCTTGACAAGTTAAAGTTACGTTTTGACAAGTTAAATTAAGTTTTTTACAAGTTAAAGTACGTTTTTTACAAGTTAAAGTTACGTTTTGACAAGTTAAAGTTACATTTTGACACGTTAAAATACTTTTTTTTACAAGTTGAAGTACGTTTTTTACAAGTTAAAGCAAGTGTTTTACAAGTTGAAGTACGTTTTTTACAAGTTAAAGTTACGTTTTACAACTTAAAGTTACGTTTTGACACATTAAAATTACATTTTAACAAGTTAAAGTACGTTTTTTATAAGTTAAAGTTACGTTTTGACAAGTTAAATTACGTTTTTAACAAGTTAAACTTACGTTTTGACAAATTAAAGTTACGGTTTGACAAGTTAAAGTAGGTTTTTTACAAGTTATAGCACGATTTTACAAATTGAAGTACGAATTTACAAGGTAATGTACATTTGTTACAAGTTAAACCACATTTTTGACAAGTTAAAGTTGGTTTTTTACAAGTTAATGCATGTTTTTAACAAGTTAAAGTTACGTCTTGACAAGTTAAAGTTACGTTTTGACAAGTTAAAGTACGTTTTTTACAAGATAATGTATGTTTTTAACAAGTTAAACTTACGTTTTGACAAGTTAAAGTAGGTTTTTTACAAGTTAAAGTTACGTCTTGACAAGTTAAAGTATGTTTTTTACAAGTTAAAGTACGTTTTTTACAAGTTAAAATTACGTTTGGACAAGTTAAAGTTACATTTTGACACGTTAAAATACTTTTTTTTACAAGTTAAAGTTACGTCTTGACAAGTTAAAGTTACGTTTTGACAAGTTAAAGTAAGTTTTTTACAAGTTAAAGTACGTTTTTTACAAGTTAAAATTACGTTTGGACAAGTTAAAGTTACATTTTGACACGTTAAAATACTTTTTTTTACAAGTTGAAGTACGTTTTTTACAAGTTAAAGCAAGTGTTTTACAAGTTGAAGTACGTTTTTTACAAGTTGAAGTACGTTTTTTACAAGTTAAAGTTACGTTTTAACAACTTAAAGTTACGTTTTGACACATTAAAATTACATTTTGACAAGTTAAAGTACGTTTTTTACAAGTTAAAGTACGTTTTTTACAAGTTAAAGTTACGTTTTGACAAGTTATAGTTACATTTTGACACGTTCAAATACGTTTTTTACAAGTTAAAGTACGTTTTTACAAGTTAAAGGAAGTGTTTTACAAGTTGAAGTACGTTTTTTACAAGTTGAAGTATGTTTTTTACAAGTTAAAGTTACGTTTTGACAAATTAAAATTAAATTTTGACAAGTTAAAGTACGTTTTTTATAAGTTAAAGTTACATTTTCACAAGTTAAATTACGTTTTTAACAAGTTAAACTTACGTTTTGACAAATTAAAGTTACGTTTTGACAAGTTAAAGTTGGTTTTTTACAAGTTAAAGTACGTTTTTTACAAGTTCAAGTACGTTTTTACAAGTTAAGTACATTTGTTACAAGTTAAACCACATTTTTGACAAGTTATAGTACGTTTTTTACAAGTTAATGCATGTTTTCAACAAGTAAAAGTTACGTCTTGACAAGTTAAAGTTACGTTTTGACAAGTTAAAGTAAGTTTTTTACAAGTTAAAGTACGTTTTTTACAAGTTAAAGTTACGTTTTGACAAGTTAAAGTTACATTTTGACACGTTAAAATACTTTTTTTTACAAGTTGAAGTACGTTTTTTACAAGTTAAAGCAAGTGTTTTACAAGTTGAAGTACGTTTTTTACAGGTTGAAGTACGTTTTTTACAAGTTAAAGTTACGTTTTAACAACTTAAAGTTACGTTTTGACACATTAAAATTACATTTTGACAAGTTAAAGTACGTTTTTTACAAGTTAAAGTTACGTTTTGACAAGTTATAGTTACATTTTGACACGTTCAAATACGTTTTTTACAAGTTAAAGTACGTTTTTACAAGTTAAAGGAAGTGTTTTACAAGTTGAAGTACGTTTTTTACAAGTTGAAGTATGTTTTTTACAAGTTAAAGTTACGTTTTGACAAATTAAAATTACATTTTGACAAGTTAAAGTACGTTTTTTATAAGTTAAAGTTAGATTTTCACAAGTTAAATTACGTTTTTAACAAGTTAAACTTACGTTTTGACAAATTAAAGTTACGTTTTGACAAGTTAAAGTATGTTTTTTACAAGTTAAAGTACGTTTTTTACAAGTTGAAGTACGGTTTTACAAGGTAATGTACATTTGTTACAAGTTAAACCACATTTTTGACAAGTTAAAGTTGGTTTTTTACAAGTTAATGCATGTTTTTAACAAGTTAAAGTTACGTCTTGACAAGTTAATGTTACGTTTTGACAAGTTAAAGTAGGTTTTTTACAAGTTAAAGTACGTGTTTTACAAGTTGAAGTATGGTTTTACAAGTTAAAGTTACATTTTGACACGTTCAAATACGTTTTTTACAAGTTAAAGTACGTTTTTTACAAGTTAAAGTACGTTTTTACAAGTTAAAGTTACGTTTTAACAACTTAAAGTTACGTTTTGACACATTAAAATTAGATTTTGACAAGTTAAAGTACGTTTTTTATAAGTTAAAGTTACGTTTTGACAAGTTAAATTACGTTTTTAAGAAGTTAAACTTACGTTTTGACAAATTAAAGTTACGTTTTGACAAGTTAAAGTTGGTTTTTTACAAGTTAAAGTACGTTTTTTACAAGTTGAAGTACGTTTTTACAAGTTAAGTACATTTGTTACACGTTAAATCACATTTTTGACAAGTTATAGTACGTTTTTTACAAGTTAATGCATGTTTTTAAGAAGTTAAAGTTACGTCTTGACAAGTTAAAGTTACGTTTTGACAAGTTAAAGTAAGTTTTTTACAAGTTAAAGTACGTTTTTTACAAGTTAAAGTTACGTTTTGACAAGTTAAAGTTACATTTTGACACGTTAAAATACTTTTTTTTACAAGTTGAAGTACGTTTTTTACAAGTTAAAGCAAGTGTTTTACAAGTTGAAGTACGTTTTTTACAAGTTGAAGTACGTTTTTTACAAGTTAAACTTACGTTTTAACAACTTAAAGTTACGTTTTGACACATTAAAATTACATTTTGACAAGTTAAAGTACGTTTTTTAGAAGTTAAAGTTACGTTTTGACAAGTTAAATTACGTTTTTAACAAGTTAAACTTACGTTTTGACAAATTGAAGTTACGGTTTGACAAGTTAAAGTAGGTTTTTTACAAGTTATAGCACGATTTTACAAGTTAAAGTACGGTTTTACAAGTTAAAGTACATTTGTTACAAGTTAAACCACATTTTTTACACGTTAAAGTACGTATTTTACAAGTAAATGTATGTTTTTAACAAGTTAAACTTACGTTTCGACAAGTTAAAGTTACGTTTTGACAAGTTAAAGTAGGTTTGTGACAAGTTAAAGTTACGTTTTGACAAGTTAAACTAAGTTTTTTACAAGTTAAAGTTACGTTTTGACAAGTAAAAGTACATTTTTTACAAGTTAAAGTAGGTTTTTTACAAATTAAAGTACGTTTTTTATAAGTTGAAGTATGTTTTTACAAGTTAAAGTACATTTGTTACAAGTTAAACCACATTTTTGACAAGTGAAAGTACGTTTTTTACAAGATAATGTATGTTTTTAACAAGTTAAACTTACGTTTTGACAAGTTAAAGTTACGTTTTGACAAGTTAAAGTAGGTTTTTTACAAGTTAAAGTACGTTTTTTACAAGTTAAAGTTACGTTTTGACAAGTTATAGTTACATTTTGACACGTTCAAATACGTTTTTTACAAGTTAAAGTACGTTTTTACAAGTTAAAGGAAGTGTTTTACAAGTTGAAGTACGTTTTTTACAAGTTGAAGTATGTTTTTTACAAGTTAAAGTTACGTTTTGACAAATTAAAATAAAATTTTGACAAGTTAAAGTACGTTTTTTACAAGTTAAAGTACGTTTTTTACAAGTTGAAGTACGTTTTTACAAGTTAAGTACATTTGTTACAAGTTAAATCACATTTTTGACAAGTTATAGTACGTTTTTTACAAGTTAATGCATGTTTTTAAGAAGTTAAAGTTACGTCTTGACAAGTTAAAGTTACGTTTTGACAAGTTAAAGTAAGTTTTTTACAAGTTAAAGTACGTTTTTTACAAGTTAAAGTTACGTTTTGACAAGTTAAAGTTACATTTTGACACGTTAAAATACTTTTTTTTACAAGTTGAAGTACGTTTTTTACAAGTTAAAGCAAGTGTTTTACAAGTTGAAGTACGTTTTTTACAAGTTGAAGTACGTTTTTTACAAGTTAAAGTTACGTTTTAACAACTTAAAGTTACGTTTTGACACATTAAAATTACATTTTGACAAGTTAAAGTACGTTTTTTATAAGTTAAAGTTACGTTTTGACAAGTTAAATTACGTTTTTAACAAATTAAACTTACGTTTTGACAAATTGAAGTTACGGTTTGACAAGTTAAAGTAGGTTTTTTACAAGTTATAGCACGATTTTACAAGTTGAAGTACGGTTTTACAAGTTAAAGTACATTTGTTACAAGTTAAACCACATTTTTTACACGTTAAAGTACGTATTTTACAAGTAAATGTATGTTTTTAACAAGTTAAACTTACGTTTCGACAAGTTAAAGTTACGTTTTGACAAGTTAAAGTAGGTTTGTGACAAGTTAAAGTTACGTTTTGACAAGTTAAACTAAGTTTTTTACAAGTTAAAGTTACGTTTTGACAAGTAAAAGTACATTTTTTACAAGTTAAAGTAGGTTTTTTACAAATTAAAGTACGTTTTTTATAAGTTGAAGTATGTTTTTACAAGTTAAAGTACATTTGTTACAAGTTAAACCACATTTTTGACAAGTGAAAGTACGTTTTTTACAAGATAATGTATGTTTTTAACAAGTTAAACTTACGTTTTGACAAGTTAAAGTTACGTTTTGACAAGTTAAAGTAGGTTTTTTACAAGTTAAAGTACGTTTTTTACAAGTTGAAGTACGGTTTTACAAGTTAATATACATTTTTTAAAAGTTAAACCACATTTTTGACAAGTTAAAGTTTGTTTTTTACAAGTTAATGTATGTTTTTAACAAGTTAAACTTACGTTTGACAAGTTAAAGTTACGTTTTGACAAGTTAAAGTTGGTTTTTTACAAGGTAAAGTTACGTTTTGACAAGTTAAAGTACATTTTTTACAAGTTAAAGTAGGTTTTTTACAAGTTAAAGTACGTTTTTTACAAGTTGAAATATGTTTTAACATGTTAAAATACATTTGTTACAAGTTAAACCACATTTTTGACAAGTGAAAGTACGTTTTTTACAAGATAATGTATGTTTTTAACAAGTTAAACTTACGTTTTGACAAGTTAAAGTTACGTTTTGACAAGTTAAAGTAAGTTTTTTATAAGTTAAAGTTACGTTTTGACAAGTTAAATTACGTTTTTAAGAAGTTAAACTTACGTTTTGACAAATTTAAGTTACGTTTTGACAAGTTAAAGTTGGTTTTTTACAAGTTAAAGTACGTTTTTTACAAGTTGAAGTACGTTTTAACAAGTTAAGTACATTTGTTACAAGTTAAACCACATTTTTGACAAGTTATAGTACGTTTTTTACAAGTTAATGCATGTTTTTAACAAGTTCAAGTTACGTCTTGACAAGTTAAAGTTACGTTTTGACAAGTTAAAGTAAGTTTTTTACAAGTTAAAGTACGTTTTTTACAAGTTAAAGTTACGTTTTGACAAGTTAAAGTTACATTTTGACACGTTAAAATACTTTTTTTTACAAGTTGAAGTACGTTTTTTACAAGTTAAAGCAAGTGTTTTACAAGTTGAAATACGTTTTTTACAAGTTAAAGTTACGTTTTACAACTTAAAGTTACGTTTTGACACATTAAAATTACATTTTAACAAGTTAAAGTACGTTTTTTATAAGTTAAAGTTACGTTTTGACAAGTTAAATTACGTTTTTAACAAGTTAAACTTACGTTTTGACAAATTAAAGTTACGGTTTGACAAGTTAAAGTAGGTTTTTTACAAGTTATAGCACGATTTTACAAATTGAAGTACGGTTTTACAAGGTAATGTACATTTGTTACAAGTTAAACCACATTTTTGACAAGTTAAAGTTGGTTTTTTACAAGTTAATGCATGTTTTTAACAAGTTAAAGTTACGTCTTGACAAGTTAAAGTTACGTTTTGACAAGTTAAAGTACGTTTTTTACAAGATAATGTATGTTTTTAACAAGTTAAACTTACGTTTTGACAAGTTCAAGTTACGTTTTGACAAGTTAAAGTAGGTTTTTTACAAGTTAAAGTACGTTTTTTACAAGTTAAAGTTACGTTTTGACAAGTTATAGTTACATTTTGACACGTTCAAATACGTTTTTTACAAGTTAAAGTACGTTTTTACAAGTTAAAGGAAGTGTTTTACAAGTTGAAGTACGTTTTTTACAAGTTGAAGTATGTTTTTTACAAGTTAAAGTTACGTTTTGACAAATTAAAATTAAATTTTGACAAGTTAAAGTACGTTTTTTATAAGTTAAAGTTACATTTTCACAAGTTAAATTACGTTTTTAACAAGTTAAACTTACGTTTTGACAAATTAAAGTTACGTTTTGACAAGTTAAAGTTGGTCTTTTACAAGTTAAAGTACGTTTTTTACAAGTTCAAGTACGTTTTTACAAGTTAAGTACATTTGTTACAAGTTAAACCACATTTTTGACAAGTTATAGTACGTTTTTTACAAGTTAATGCATGTTTTCAACAAGTTAAAGTTACGTCTTGACAAGTTAAAGTTACGTTTTGACAAGTTAAAGTAAGTTTTTTACAAGTTAAAGTACGTTTTTTACAAGTTAAAGTTACGTTTTGACAAGTTAAAGTTACATTTTGATACGTTAAAATACTTTTTTTTACAAGTTGAAGTACGTTTTTTACAAGTTAAAGCAAGTGTTTTACAAGTTGAAGTACGTTTTTTACAGGTTGAAGTACGTTTTTTACAAGTTAAAGTTACGTTTTAACAACTTAAAGTTACGTTTTGACACATTAAAATTACATTTTGACAAGTTAAAGTACGTTTTTTACAAGTTAAACTTACGTTTTGACAAATTAAAGTTACGTTTTGACAAGTTAAAGTTAGTTTTTTACAAGTTAAAGTACGTTTTTTACAAGTTGAAGTACGTTTTTACAAGTTAAGTACATTTGTTACAAGTTAAACCACATTTTTGACAAGTTATAGTACGTTTTTTACAAGTTAATGCATGTTTTTAACAAGTTAAAGTTACGTCTTGACAAGTTAAAGTTACGTTTTGACAAGTTAAAGTAAGTTTTTTACAAGTTAAAGTACGTTTTTTACAAGGTAAAGTTACGTTTTGACAAGTTATAGTTACATTTTGACACGTTCAAATACGTTTTTTACAAGTTAAAGTACGTTTTTACAAGTTAAAGGAAGTGTTTTACAAGTTGAAGTACGTTTTTTACAAGTTGAAGTATGTTTTTTACAAGTTAAAGTTATGTTTTGACAAATTAAAATTACATTTTGACAAGTTAAAGTACGTTTTTTATAAGTTAAAGTTACATTTTCACAAGTTAAATTACGTTTTTAACAAGTTAAACTTACGTTTTGACAAATTAAAGTTACGTTTTGACAAGTTAAAGTATGTTTTTTACAAGTCAAAGTATGTTTTTTACAAGTTGAAGTACGGTTTTACAAGGTAATGTACATTTGTTACAAGTTAAACCACATTTTTGACAAGTTAAAGTTGGTTTTTTACAAGTTAATGCATGTTTTTAACAAGTTAAAGTTACGTCTTGACAAGTTAAAGTTACGTTTTGACAAGTTAAAGTAGGTTTTTTACAAGTTAAAGTACGTGTTTTACAAGTTGAAGTATGGTTTTACAAGTTAAAGTTACATTTTGACACGTTCAAATACGTTTTTTACAAGTTAAAGTACGTTTTTTACAAGTTAAAGTACGTTTTTACAAGTTAAAGTTACGTTTTAACAACTTAAAGTTACGTTTTGACACATTAAAATTAGATTTTGACAAGTTAAAGTACGTTTTTTATAAGTTAAAGTTACGTTTTGACAAGTTAAATTACGTTTTTAAGAAGTTAAACTTACGTTTTGACAAATTAAAGTTACGTTTTGACAAGTTAAAGTTGGTTTTTTACAAGTTAAAGTACGTTTTTTACAAGTTGAAGTACGTTTTTACAAGTTAAGTACATTTGTTACAAGTTAAATCACATTTTTGACAAGTTATAGTACGTTTTTTACAAGTTAATGCATGTTTTTAAGAAGTTAAAGTTACGTCTTGACAAGTTAAAGTTACGTTTTGACAAGTTAAAGTAAGTTTTTTACAAGTTAAAGTACGTTTTTTACAAGTTAAAGTTACGTTTTGACAAGTTAAAGTTACATTTTGACACGTTAAAATACTTTTTTTTACAAGTTGAAGTACGTTTTTTACAAGTTAAAGCAAGTGTTTTACAAGTTGAAGTACGTTTTTTACAAGTTGAAGTACGTTTTTAACAAGTTAAACTTACGTTTTAACAACTTAAAGTTACGTTTTGACACATTAAAATTACATTTTGACAAGTTAAAGTACGTTTTTTAGAAGTTAAAGTTACGTTTTGACAAGTTAAATTACGTTTTTAACAAGTTAAACTTACGTTTTGACAAATTGAAGTTACGGTTTGACAAGTTAAAGTAGGTTTTTTACAAGTTATAGCACGATTTTACAAGTTAAAGTACGGTTTTACAAGTTAAAGTACATTTGTTACAAGTTAAACCACATTTTTTACACGTTAAAGTACGTATTTTACAAGTAAATGTATGTTTTTAACAAGTTAAACTTACGTTTCGACAAGTTAAAGTTACGTTTTGACAAGTTAAAGTAGGTTTGTGACAAGTTAAAGTTACGTTTTGACAAGTTAAACTAAGTTTTTTACAAGTTAAAGTTACGTTTTGACAAGTAAAAGTACATTTTTTACAAGTTAAAGTAGGTTTTTTACAAATTAAAGTACGTTTTTTATAAGTTGAAGTATGTTTTTACAAGTTAAAGTACATTTGTTACAAGTTAAACCACATTTTTGACAAGTGAAAGTACGTTTTTTACAAGATAATGTATGTTTTTAACAAGTTAAACTTACGTTTTGACAAGTTAAAGTTACGTTTTGACAAGTTAAAGTAGGTTTTTTACAAGTTAAAGTACGTTTTTTACAAGTTAAAGTTACGTTTTGACAAGTTATAGTTACATTTTGACACGTTCAAATACGTTTTTTACAAGTTAAAGTACGTTTTTACAAGTTAAAGGAAGTGTTTTACAAGTTGAAGTACGTTTTTTACAAGTTGAAGTATGTTTTTTACAAGTTAAAGTTACGTTTTGACAAATTAAAATAAAATTTTGACAAGTTAAAGTACGTTTTTTATAAGTTAAAGTTAAATTTTCACAAGTTAAATTACGTTTTTAACAAGTTAAACTTACGTTTTGACAAATTAAAGTTACGTTTTGACTAGTTAAAGTATGTTTTTTACAAGTTAAATACGTTTTTTACAAGTTGAAGTACGGTTTTACAAGTTAATATACATTTGTTACAAGTTAAACCACATTTTTGACAAGTTATTGTACGTTTTTTACAAGTTAATGCATGTTTTTAACAAGTTAAAGTTACGTCTTGACAAGTTAAAGTTACGTTTTGACAAGTTAAAGTAAGTTTTTTACAAGTTAAAGTACGTTTTTTACAAGTTAAAGTTACGTTTTGACAAGTTAAAGTTACATTTTGACACGTTAAAATACTTTTTTTACAAGTTGAAGTACGTTTTTTACAAGTTAAAGCAAGTGTTTTACAAGTTGAAGTACGTTTTTTACAAGTTGAAGTACGTTTTTTACAAGTTAAAGTTACGTTTTAACAACTTAAAGTTACGTTTTGACACATTAAAATTACATTTTGACAAGTTAAAGTACGTTTTTTATAAGTTAAAGTTACGTTTTGACAAGTTAAATTACGTTTTTAACAAGTTAAACTTACGTTTTGACAAATTGAAGTTACGGTTTGACAAGTTAAAGTAGGTTTTTTACAAGTTATAGCACGATTTTACAAGTTGAAGTACGGTCTTACAAGTTAAAGTACATTTGTTACAAGTTAAACCACATTTTTTACACGTTAAAGTACGTATTTTACAAGTAAATGTATGTTTTTAACAAGTTAAACTTACGTTTCGACAAGTTAAAGTTACGTTTTGACAAGTTAAAGTAGGTTTGTGACAAGTTCAAGTTACGTTTTGACAAGTTAAACTAAGTTTTTTACAAGTTAAAGTTACGTTTTGACAAGTAAAAGTACATTTTTTTCAAGTTAAAGTAGGTTTTTTACAAATTAAAGTACGTTTTTTACAAGTTGAAGTATGTTTTTACAAGTTAAAGTACATTTGTTACAAGTTAAACCACATTTTTGACAAGTGAAAGTACGTTTTTTACAAGATAATGTATGTTTTTAACAAGTTAAACTTACGTTTTGACAAGTTAAAGTTACGTTTTGACAAGCTAAAGTAGGTTTTTTACAAGTTAAAGTACGTTTTTTACAAGTTAAAGTTACGTTTTGACAAGTTATAGTTACATTTTAACACGTTCAAATACGTTTTTTACAAGTTAAAGTACGTTTTTACAAGTTAAAGGAAGTGTTTTACAAGTTGAAGTACGTTTTTTACAAGTTGAAGTATGTTTTTTACAAGTTAAAGTTACGTTTTGACAAATTAAAATTAAATTTTGACAAGTTAAAGTACGTTTTTTATAAGTTAAAGTTAAATTTTCACAAGTTAAATTACGTTTTTAACAAGTTAAACTTACGTTTTGACAAATTAAAGTTACGTTTTGACTAGTTAAAGTATGTTTTTTACAAGTTAAAGTACGTTTTTTACAAGTTGAAGTACGGTTTTACAAGTTAATGTACATTTGTTACAAGTTAAACCACATTTTTGACAAGTTATAGTACGTTTTTTACAAGTTAATGCATGTTTTTAACAAGTTAAAGTTACGTCTTGACAAGTTAAAGTTACGTTTTGACAAGTTAAAGTAAGTTTTTTACAAGTTAAAGTACGTTTTTTACAAGTTAAAGTTACGTTTTGACAAGTTAAAGTTACATTTTGACACGTTAAAATACTTTTTTTACAAGTTGAAGTAGGTTTTTTACAAGTTAAAGTTACGTTTTAACAACTTAAAGTTACGTTTTGACACATTAAAATTACATTTTGACAAGTTAAAGTACATTTTTTATAAGTTAAAGTTACGTTTTGACAAGTTAAATTACGTTTTTAACAAGTTAAACTTACGTTTTGACAAATTAAAGTTACGGTTTGACAAGTTAAAGTAGGTTTTTTACAAGTTATAGCACGATTTTACAAGTGGAAGTACGGTTTTACAAGTTAAAGTACATTTGTTACAAGTTAAACCACATTTTTTACACGTTAAAGTACGTATTTTAAAAGTAAATGTATGTTTTTAACAAGTTAAACTTACTTTTCGACAAGTTAAAGTTACGTTTTGACAAGTTAAAGTAGGTTTGTGACAAGTTAAAGTTACGTTTTGACAAGTTAAACTAGGTTTTTTACAAGTTAAAGTTACGTTTTGACAAATAAAAGTACATTTTTTACAAGTTAAAGTATGTTTTTTACAAGTTAAAGTACGTTTTTTACAAGTTGAAGTACGGTTTTACAAGTTAATGTACATTTGTTACAAGTTAAACCACATTTTTGACAAGTTAAAGTTGGTTTTTTACAAGTTAATGCATGTTTTTAACAAGTTAAAGTTACGTCTTGACAAGTTAAAGTTACGTTTTGACAAGTTAAAGTACGTTTTTTGCAAGTTGACGTGCGTTTTTTACAAGTTAAAGTTACGTTTTGACAAATTAAAATTACATTTTGACAAGTTAAAGTACGTTTTTTATAAGTTAAAGTTACGTTTTGACAAGTTAAATTACGTTTTTAACAAGTTAAACTTACGTTTTGACAAATTAAAGTAGGTTTTTTACAAGTTAAAGTACGTTTTTTACAAGTTGAAGTACGGTTTTACAAGTTAATGTACATTTTTTACAAGTTAAATCACATTTTTGACAAGTTAAAGTTTGTTTTTAACAAGTTAATGTATGTTTTTAACAAGTTAAACTTACGTTTTGACAAGTTGAAGTTACGTTTTGACAAGTTAAAGTAGGTTTTTTACAAGTTAAAGTTACGTTTTGATAAGTTAAAGTAGGTTTTTTACAAGGTAAAGTTACGTTTTGACAAGTTAAAGTAAATTTTTTACAAGTTAAAGTAGGTTTTTTACAAGTTAAAGTACATTTTTTATAAGTTGAAGTATGTTTTTACAAGTTAAAGTACATTTGTTACAAGTTAAACAACATTTTTGACAAGTGAAAGTACGTTTTTTACAAGATAATGTATGTTTTTTACAAGTTAAACTTACGTTTTGACAAGTTAAAGTTACGTTTTGACATGTTAAAGTAAGTTTTTTACAAGTTAAAGTACGTTTTTTCCAAGTTAAAGTTACGTTTTGACAAGTTAAAGTTACATTTTGACACGTTAAAATACGTTTTTACAAGTTAAAGTACGTTTTTTACAAGTTAAAGTACGTTTTTTACAAGTTAAAGTTACGTTTTAACAACTTAAAGTTACGTTTTGACACATTAAAATTACATTTTGACAAGTTAAAGTACGTTTTTTATAAGTTAAAGTTACGTTTTGACAAGTTAAATTACGTTTTTAAGAAGTTAAACTTACGTTTTGACAAATTAAAGTTACGTTTTGGGAAGTTAAAGTATGTTTTTTACAAGTTAAAGTACGTTTTTTACAAGTTGAAGTACGTTTTTACAAGTTAAGTACATTTGTTACAACTTAAACCACATTTTTGACAAGTTATAGTACGTTTTTTACAAGTTAATGCATGTTTTTAACAAGTTAAAGTTACGCTTGACAAGTTAAAGTTACATTTTGACAAGTTAAAGTAGGTTTTTTACAAGTTAAAGTACGTTTTTACAAGTTAAAGTTACGTTATGAAAAGTTAAAGTTACATTTTGACATGTTAAAATACTTTTTTTACAACTTGAAGTACGTTTTTTACAAGTTGAAGTACGGTTTTACAAGTTAAAGTACGTTTGTTACAAGTTAAACTACATTTTTGACATGTTAAACTACGTTTTTTACAAGTTAATGTATGTTTTTATCAAGTTAAACTTACGTTTCGACAAGTTAAAGTTACGTTTTGACAAGTTAAAGTAGGTTTTTAACAAGTTAAAGTACGTTTTTTACAAGTTAAAGTTACGTTTTGACAAGTAAAAGTACATTTTTTACAAGTTAAAGTAGGTTTTTCACAAGTTAAAGTACGTTTTTTACAAGTTGATGTATGTTTTTACAAGTTAAAGTACATTTGTTACAAGTTAAACTACATTTTTGACAAGTAAAAGTACGTTTTTTACAAGATAATGTATGTTTTTAACAAGTTAAACTTAAGTTTTGACAAGTTAAAGTTACGTTTTGACAAGTTAAAGTAGGTTTTTTACAAGTTGAACTACGTTTTGACACGTTAAAGTTACGTTTTTTGCAAGTTAAAGTACGTTTTTACAAGTTAAAGGAAGTGTTTTACAAGTTGAAGTACGTTTTTTAAAAGTTGAAGTATGTTTTTTACAAGTTAAAGTTACGTTTTGACAAATTAAAATAAATTTTGACAAGTTAAAGTACGTTTTTTATAAGTTAAAGTTACATTTTCACAAGTTAAATTACGTTTTTAACAAGTTAAACTTACGTTTTGACAAATTGAAGTTACGTTTTGACAAGTTAAAGTATGTTTTTTACAAGTTAAAGTACGTTTTTTACAAGTTGAAGTACGGTTTTACAAGTTAATGTACATTTGTTACAAGTTAAACCACATTTTTGACAAGTTAAAGTTGGTTTTTTACAAGTTAATGCATGTTTTTAACAAGTTAAAGTTACGTCTTGACAAGTTAAAGTTACGTTTTGACAAGTTAAAGTACGTTTTTTGCAAGTTGAAGTACGTTTTTTACAAGTTAAAGTTACGTTTTGACAAGTTAAAATTACATTTTGACAAGTTAAAGTACGTTTTTTATATGTTAAAGTTACGTTTTGACAAGTTAAATTACGTTTTTAACAAGTTAAACTTACGTTTTGACAAATTAAAGTAGGTTTTTTACAAGTTAAAGTACGTTTTTTACAAGTTGAAGTACGGTTTAACAAGTTAATGTACATTTTTTACAAGTTAAATCACATTTTTGACAAGTTAAAGTTTGTTTTTAACAAGTTAATGTATGTTTTTAACAAGTTAAAGTTACGTTTTGACAAGTTAAAGTTACGTTTTGACAAGTTAAAGTAGGTTTTTTACAAGTTAAAGTTACGTTTTGATAAGTTAAAGTAGGTTTTTTACAAGGTAGAGTTACGTTTTGACAAGTTAAAGTACATTTTTTACAAGTTAAAGTAGGTTTTTTACAAGTTAAAGTACGTTTTTTATAAGTTGAAGTATGTTTTTACAAGTTAAAGTACATTTGTTACAAGTTAAACCACATTTTTGACAAGTGAAAGTACGTTTTTTACAAGATAATGTATGTTTTTTACAAGTTAAACTTACGTTTTGACAAGTTAAAGTTACGTTTTGACATGTTAAAGTAAGTTTTTTACAAGTTAAAGTACGTTTTTTCCAAGTTAAAGTTACGTTTTGACAAGTTAAAGTTACATTTTGACACGTTAAAATACGTTTTTACAAGTTAAAGTACGTTTTTTACAAGTTAAAGTACGTTTTTTACAAGTTAAAGTTACGTTTTAACAACTTAAAGTTACGTTTCGACACATTAAAATTACATTTTGACAAGTTAAAGTACGTTTTTATAAGTTAAAGTTACGTTTTGACAAGTTAAATTACGTTTTTAAGAAGTTAAACTTACGTTTTGACAAATTAAAGTTACGTTTTGGCAAGTTAAAGTATGTTTTTTACAAGTTAAAGTACGTTTTTTACAAGTTGAAGTACGTTTTTACAAGTTAAGTACATTTGTTACAACTTAAACCACATTTTTGACAAGTTATAGTACGTTTTTTACAAGTTAATGCATGTTTTTAACAAGTTAAAGTTACGCTTGACAAGTTAAAGTTACATTTTGACAAGTTAAAGTAGGTTTTTTACAAGTTAAATTACGTTTTTAACAAGTTAAACTTACGTTTTGACAAATTGAAGTTACGTTTTGACAAGTTAAAGGTTGTTTTTTACAAGTTAAAGTACGTTTTTTACAAGTTGAAGTACGGTTTTACAAGTTAATGTACATTTGTTACAAGTTAAACCACATTTTTGACAAGTTAAAGTTGGTTTTTTACAAGTTAATGCATGTTTTTAACAAGTTAAAGTTACGTCTTGACAAGTTAAAGTTACGTTTTGACAAGTTAAAGTACGTTTTTTGCAAGTTGAAGTACGTTTTTTACAAGTTGAAGTACGGTTTTACAAGTTAATGCATGTTTTTAACAAGTTAAAGTTACGCTTGACAAGTTAAAGTTACATTTTGACAAGTTAAAGTAGGTTTTTTACAAGTTAAAGTACGTTTTTACAAGTTAAAGTTACGTTTTGAAAAGTTAAAGTTACATTTTGACATGTTAAAATACTTTTTTTACAACTTGAAGTACGTTTTTTACAAGTTAATGTATGTTTTTATCAAGTTAAACTTACGTTTCGACAAGTTAAAGTTACGTTTTGACAAGTTAAAGTAGGTTTTTAACAAGTTAAAGTACGTTTTTTACAAGTTAAAGTTACGTTTTGACAAGTAAAAGTACATTTTTTACAAGTTAAAGTAGGTTTTTCACAAGTTAAAGTACGTTTTTTACAAGTTGATGTATGTTTTTACAAGTTAAAGTACATTTGTTACAAGTTAAACTACATTTTTGACAAGTGAAAGTACATTTTTTACAAGATAATGTATGTTTTTAACAAGTTAAACTTAAGTTTTGACAAGTTAAAGTTACGTTTTGACAAGTTAAAGTAGGTTTTTTACAAGTTAAAGTACGTTTTTTACAAATTAAAGTTACGTTTTGACAAGTTATAGGTACATTTTGACACGTTCAAATACGTTTTTTACAAGTTAAAGTACGTTTTTACAAGTTAAAGGAAGTGTTTTACAAGTTGAAGTACGTTTTTTACAAGTTGAAGTATGTTTTTTACAAGTTAAAGTTACGTTTTGACAAGTTAAATTACGTTTTTAACAAGTTAAACTTAAGTTTTGACAAATTGAAGTTACGTTTTGACAAGTTAAAGTTCGTTTTTTACAAGTTAAAGTACGTTTTTTACAAGTTGAAGTACGTTTTTACAAGTTAAGTACATTTGTTACAAGTTAAACCACATTTTTGACAAGTTATAGTACGTTTTTTACAAGTTAATGCATGTTTTTAACAAGTTAAAGTTACGTCTTGACAAGTTAAAGTTACGTTTTGACAAGTTAAAGTATGTTTTTTACAAGTTAAAGTACGTTTTTTACAAGTTAAAATTACGTTTGGACAAGTTAAAGTTACATTTTGACACGTTAAAATACTTTTTTTTACAAGTTGAAGTACGTTTTTTACAAGTTAAAGCAAGTGTTTTACAAGTTGAAGTACGTTTTTTACAAGTTGAAGTACGTTTTTTACAAGTTAAAGTTACGTTTTAACAACTTAAAGTTACGTTTTGACACATTAAAATTACATTTTGACAAGTTAAAGTACGTTTTTTACAAGTTAAAGTACGTTTTTTACAAGTTAAAGTTACGTTTTGACAAGTTAAAGTTACATTTTGACACGTTCAAATACGTTTTTTACAAGTTAAAGTACGTTTTTACAAGTTAAAGGAAGTGTTTTACAAGTTGAAGTACGTTTTTTACAAGTTGAAGTATGTTTTTTACAAGTTAAAGTTACGTTTTGAAAAATTAAAATTACATTTTGACAAGTTAAAGTACGTTTTTTATAAGTTAAAGTTACATTTTCACAAGTTAAATTACATTTTTAAGAAGTTAAACTTACGTTTTGACAAATTAAAGTTACGTTTTGACAAGTTAAAGTATGTTTTTTACAAGTTAAAGTACGTTTTTTACAAGTTGAAGTACGGTTTTACAAGTTAATGTACATTTGTTACAAGTTAAACCACATTTTTGACAAGTTAAAGTTGGTTTTTTACAAGTTAATGCATGTTTTTAACAAGTTAAAGTTACGTCTTGACAAGTTAAAGTTACGTTTTGACAAGTTAAAGTAGGTTTTTTACAAGTTAAAGTACGTTTTTTACAAGTTGAAGTATGGTTTTACAAGTTAAAGTTACATTTTGACACGTTAAAATACGTTTTTTACAAGTTAAAGTACGTTTTTTACAAGTTAAAGTACGTTTTTTACAAGTTAAAGTTACGTTTTAACCACTTAAAGTTACGTTTTGACACATTAAAATTAGATTTTGACAAGTTAAAGTACGTTTTTTATAAGTTAAAGGTACGTTTTGACAAGTTAAATTACGTTTTTAAGAAGTTAAACTTACGTTTTGACAAATTAAAGTTACGTTTTGACAAGTTAAAGTTGGTTTTTTACAAGTTAAAGTACGTTTTTTACAAGTTGAAGTACGTTTTTACAAGTTAAGTACATTTGTTACAAGTTAAACCACATTTTTGACAAGTTATAGTACGTTTTTTACAAGTTAATGCATGTTTTTAACAAGTTAAAGTTACGTCTTGACAAGTTAAAGTTACGTTTTGGCAAGTTAAAGTATGTTTTTTACAAGTTAAAGTATGTTTTTTACAAGTTGAAGTACGTTTTTACAAGTTAAGTACATTTGTTACAACTTAAACCACATTTTTGACAAGTTATAGTACGTTTTTTACAAGTTAATGCATGTTTTTAACAAGTTAAAGTTACGCTTGACAAGTTAAAGTTACATTTTGACAAGTTAAAGTAGGTTTTTTACAAGTTAAATTACGTTTTTAACAAGTTAAACTTACGTTTTGACAAATTGAAGTTACGTTTTGACAAGTTAAAGTTGGTTTTTTACAAGTTAAAGTACGTTTTTTACAAGTTGAAGTACGGTTTTACAAGTTAATGTACATTTGTTACAAGTTAAACCACATTTTTGACAAGTTAAAGTTGGTTTTTTACAAGTTAATGCATGTTTTTAACAAGTTAAAGTTACGTCTTGACAAGTTAAAGTTACGTTTTGACAAGTTAAAGTACGTTTTTTGCAAGTTGAAGTACGTTTTTTACAAGTTGAAGTACGGTTTTACAAGTTAATGCATGTTTTTAACAAGTTAAAGTTACGCTTGACAAGTTAAAGTTACATTTTGACAAGTTAAAGTAGGTTTTTTACAAGTTAAAGTACGTTTTTACAAGTTAAAGTTACGTTTTGAAAAGTTAAAGTTACATTTTGACATGTTAAAATACTTTTTTTACAACTTGAAGTACGTTTTTTACAAGTTAATGTATGTTTTTATCAAGTTAAACTTACGTTTCGACAAGTTAAAGTTACGTTTTGACAAGTTAAAGTAGGTTTTTAACAAGTTAAAGTACGTTTTTTACAAGTTAAAGTTACGTTTTGACAAGTAAAAGTACATTTTTTAGAAGTTAAAGTAGGTTTTTCACAAGTTAAAGTACGTTTTTTACAAGTTGATGTATGTTTTTACAAGTTAAAGTACATTTGTTACAAGTTAAACTACATTTTTGACAAGTGAAAGTACATTTTTTACAAGATAATGTATGTTTTTAACAAGTTAAACTTAAGTTTTGACAAGTTAAAGTTACGTTTTGACAAGTTAAAGTAGGTTTTTTACAAGTTAAAGTACGTTTTTTACAAATTAAAGTTACGTTTTGACAAGTTATAGGTACATTTTGACACGTTCAAATACGTTTTTTACAAGTTAAAGTACGTTTTTACAAGTTAAAGGAAGTGTTTTACAAGTTGAAGTACGTTTTTTACAAGTTGAAGTATGTTTTTTACAAGTTAAAGTTACGTTTTGACAAGTTAAATTACGTTTTTAACAAGTTAAACTTAAGTTTTGACAAATTGAAGTTACGTTTTGACAAGTTAAAGTTCGTTTTTTACAAGTTAAAGTACGTTTTTTACAAGTTGAAGTACGTTTTTACAAGTTAAGTACATTTGTTACAAGTTAAACCACATTTTTGACAAGTTATAGTACGTTTTTTACAAGTTAATGCATGTTTTTAACAAGTTAAAGTTACGTCTTGACAAGTTAAAGTTACGTTTTGACAAGTTAAAGTATGTTTTTTACAAGTTAAAGTACGTTTTTTACAAGTTAAAATTACGTTTGGACAAGTTAAAGTTACATTTTGACACGTTAAAATACTTTTTTTTACAAGTTGAAGTACGTTTTTTACAAGTTAAAGCAAGTGTTTTACAAGTTGAAGTACGTTTTTTACAAGTTGAAGTACGTTTTTTACAAGTTAAAGTTACGTTTTAACAACTTAAAGTTACGTTTTGACACATTAAAATTACATTTTGACAAGTTAAAGTACGTTTTTTACAAGTTAAAGTACGTTTTTTACAAGTTAAAGTTACGTTTTGACAAGTTATAGTTACATTTTGACACGTTCAAATACGTTTTTTACAAGTTAAAGTACGTTTTTACAAGTTAAAGGAAGTGTTTTACAAGTTGAAGTACGTTTTTTACAAGTTGAAGTATGTTTTTTACAAGTTAAAGTTACGTTTTGAAAAATTAAAATTACATTTTGACAAGTTAAAGTACGTTTTTTATAAGTTAAAGTTACATTTTCACAAGTTAAATTACATTTTTAAGAAGTTAAACTTACGTTTTGACAAATTAAAGTTACGTTTTGACAAGTTAAAGTATGTTTTTTACAAGTTAAAGTACGTTTTTTACAAGTTGAAGTACGGTTTTACAAGTTAATGTACATTTGTTACAAGTTAAACCACATTTTTGACAAGTTAAAGTTGGTTTTTTACAAGTTAATGCATGTTTTTAACAAGTTAAAGTTACGTCTTGACAAGTTAAAGTTACGTTTTGACAAGTTAAAGTAGGTTTTTTACAAGTTAAAGTACGTTTTTTACAAGTTGAAGTATGGTTTTACAAGTTAAAGTTACATTTTGACACGTTAAAATACGTTTTTTACAAGTTAAAGTACGTTTTTTACAAGTTAAAGTACGTTTTTTACAAGTTAAAGTTACGTTTTAACAACTTAAAGTTACGTTTTGACACATTAAAATTAGATTTTGACAAGTTAAAGTACGTTTTTTATAAGTTAAAGGTACGTTTTGACAAGTTAAATTACGTTTTTAAGAAGTTAAACTTACGTTTTGACAAATTAAAGTTGGTTTTTTACAAGTTAAAGTACGTTTTTTACAAGTTGAAGTACGTTTTTACAAGTTAAGTACATTTGTTACAAGTTAAACCACATTTTTGACAAGTTATAGTACGTTTTTTACAAGTTAATGCATGTTTTTAACAAGTTAAAGTTACGTCTTGACAAGTTAAAGTTACGTTTTGACAAGTTAAAGTAAGTTTTTTACAAGTTAAAGTACGTTTTTTACAAGTTAAAATTACGTTTGGACAAGTTAAAGTTACATTTTGACACGTTAAAATACTTTTTTTTACAAGTTGAAGTACGTTTTTTACAAGTTAAAGCAAGTGTTTTACAAGTTGAAGTACGTTTTTTACAAGTTGAAGTACGTTTTTTACAAGTTAAAGTTACGTTTTAACAACTTAAAGTTACGTTTTGACACATTAAAATTACATTTTGACAAGTTAAAGTACGTTTTTTACAAGTTAAAGTACGTTTTTTACAAGTTAAAGTTACGTTTTGACAAGTTAAAGTTACATTTTGACACGTTCAAATACGTTTTTTACAAGTTAAAGTACGTTTTTACAAGTTAAAGGAAGTGTTTTACAAGTTGAAGTACGTTTTTTACAAGTTGAAGTATGTTTTTTACAAGTTAAAGTTACGTTTTGACAAATTAAAATTACATTTTGACAAGTTAAAGTACGTTTTTTATAAGTTAAAGTTACATTTTCACAAGTTAAATTACGTTTTTAAGAAGTTAAACTTACGTTTTGACAAATTAAAGTTACGTTTTGACAAGTTAAAGTATGTTTTTTACAAGTTAAAGTACGTTTTTTACAAGTTGAAGTATGGTTTTACAAGTTAATGTACATTTGTTACAAGTTAAACCACATTTTTGACAAGTTAAAGTTGGTTTTTTACAAGTTAATGCATGTTTTTAACAAGTTAAAGTTACGTCTTGACAAGTTAAAGTTACGTTTGGACAAGTTAAAGTAGGTTTTTTACAAGTTAAAGTACGTTTTTTACAAGTTGAAGTATGGTTTTACAAGTTAAAGTTACATTTTGACACGTTAAAATACGTTTTTTACAAGTTAAAGTACGTTTTTTACAAGTCGAAGTATGTTGTTTACCAGTTAAAGTTACGTTTTAACAACTTAAAGTTACGTTTTGACACATTAAAATTAGATTTTGACAAGTTAAAGTACGTTTTTTATAAGTTAAAGGTACGTTTTGACAAGTTAAATTACGTTTTTAAGAAGTTAAACTTACGTTTTGACAAATTAAAGTTACGTTTTGACAAGTTAAAGTTGGTTTTTTACAAGTTAAAGTACGTTTTTTACAAGTTGAAGTACGTTTTAACAACTTAAAGTTACGTTTTGACACATTAAAATTAGATTTTGACAAGTTAAAGTACGTTTTTTATAAGTTAAAGGTACGTTTTGACAAGTTAAATTACGTTTTTAAGAAGTTAAACTTACGTTTTGACAAATTAAAGTTACGTTTTGACAAGTTAAAGTTGGTTTTTTACAAGTTAAAGTACGTTTTTTACAAGTTGAAGTACGTTTTTACAAGTTAAGTACATTTGTTACAAGTTAAACCACATTTTTGACAAGTTATAGTACGTTTTTTACAAGTTAATGCATGTTTTTAACAAGTTAAAGTTACGTTTTGACAAGTTAAAGTAAGTTTTTTACAAGTTAAAGTACGTTTTTTACAAGTTAAAATTACGTTTGGACAAGTTAAAGTTACATTTTGACACGTTAAAATACTTTTTTTTACAAGTTGAAGTACGTTTTTTACAAGTTAAAGCAAGTGTTTTACAAGTTGAAGTACGTTTTTTACAAGTTGAAGTACGTTTTTTACAAGTTAAAGTTACGTTTTAACAACTTAAAGTTACGTTTTGACACATTAAAATTACATTTTGACAAGTTAAAGTACGTTTTTTACAAGTTAAAGTACGTTTTTTACAAGTTAAAGTTACGTTTTGACAAGTTATAGTTACATTTTGACACGTTCAAATACGTTTTTTACAAGTTAAAGTACGTTTTTACAAGTTAAAGGAAGTGTTTTACAAGTTGAAGTACGTTTTTTACAAGTTGAAGTATGTTTTTTACAAGTTAAAGTTACGTTTTGACAAATTAAAATTACATTTTGACAAGTTAAAGTACGTTTTTTATAAGTTAAAGTTACATTTTCACAAGTTAAATTACGTTTTTAAGGAGTTAAACTTACGTTTTGACAAATTAAAGTTACGTTTTGACAAGTTAAAGTATGTTTTTTACAAGTTAAAGTACGTTTTTTACAAGTTGAAGTACGGTTTTACAAGTTAATGTACATTTGTTACAAGTTAAACCACATTTTTGACAAGTTAAAGTTGGTTTTTTACAAGTTAATGCATGTTTTTAACAAGTTAAAGTTACGTCTTGACAAGTTAAAGTTACGTTTTGACAAGTTAAAGTAAGTTTTTTACAAGTTAAAGTACGTTTTTTACAAGTTGAAGTATGGTTTTACAAGTTAAAGTTACATTTTGACACGTTAAAATACGTTTTTTACAAGTTAAAGTACGTTTTTTACAAGTTAAAGTATATTTTTTACAAGTTAAAGTTACGTTTTAACAACTTAAAGTTACGTTTTGACACATTAAAATTAGATTTTGACAAGTTAAAGTACGTTTTTTATAAGTTAAAGGTACGTTTTGACACGTTAAATTACGTTTTAAAGAAGTTAAACTTACGTTTTGACAAATTAAAGTTACGTTTTGACAAGTTAAAGTTGGTTTTTTACAAGTTAAAGTACGTTTTTTACAAGTTGAAGTACGTTTTTACAAGTTAAGTACATTTGTTACAAGTTAAACCACATTTTTGACAAGTTATAGTACGTTTTTTACAAGTTAATGCATGTTTTTAACAAGTTAAAGTTACGTCTTGACAAGTTAAAGTTACGTTTTGACAAGTTAAAGTAAGTTTTTTACAAGTTAAAGTACGTTTTTTACAAGTTAAAGTTACGTTTTGACAAGTTATAGTTACATTTTGATACGTTCAAATACGTTTTTTACAAGTTAAAGTACGTTTTTTACAAGTTAAAGGAAGTGTTTTACAAGTTGAAGTACGTTTTTTACAAGTTGAAGTATGTTTTTTACAAGTTAAAGTTACGTTTTGACAAATTAAAATTAAATTTCGACAAGTTAAAGTACGTTTTTTATAAGTTAAAGTTACATTTTCACAAGTTAAATTACGTTTTTAACAAGTTAAACTTACGTTTTGACAAAATAAAGTTACGTTTTGACTAGTTAAAGTATGTTTTTTTACAAGTTAAAGTACGTTTTTTACAAGTTGAAGTACGGTTTTACAAGTTAATGTACATTTGTTACAAGTTAAACCACATTTTTGACAAGTTATAGTACGTTTTTTACAAGTTAATGCATGTTTTTAACAAGTTAAAGTTACGTCTTGACAAGTTAAAGTTACGTTTTGACAAGTTAAAGTAGGTTTTTTACAAGTTAAAGTACGTTTTTTACAAGTTGAAGTATGGTTTTACAAGTTAAAGTTACATTTTGATACGTTAAATACGTTTTTTACAAGTTAAAGTACGTTTTTTACAAGTTAAAGTACGTTTTTTACAAGTTAAAGTTACGTTTTAACAACTTAAAGTTACGTTTTGACACATTAAAATTAGATTTTGACAAGTTAAAGTACGTTTTTTATAAGTTAAAGGTACGTTTTGACAAGTTAAATTACGTTTTTAAGAAGTTAAACTTACGTTTTGACAAATTAAAGTTACGTTTTGACAAGTTAAAGTTGGTTTTTTACAAGTTAAAGTACGTTTTTTACAAGTTGAAGTACGTTTTTACAAGTTAAGTACATTTGTTACAAGTTAAACCACATTTTTGACAAGTTATAGTACGTTTTTTACAAGTTAATGCATGTTTTTAACAAGTTAAAGTTACGTCTTGACAAGTTAAAGTTACGTTTTGACAAGTTAAAGTAAGTTTTTTACAAGTTAAAGTACGTTTTTTACAAGTTAAAGTTACGTTTTGACAAGTTATAGTTACATTTTGATACGTTCAAATACGTTTTTTACAAGTTAAAGTACGTTTTTTACAAGTTAAAGGAAGTGTTTTACAAGTTGAAGTACGTTTTTTACAAGTTGAAGTATGTTTTTTACAAGTTAAAGTTACGTTTTGACAAATTAAAATTAAATTTTGACAAGTTAAAGTACGTTTTTTATAAGTTAAAGTTACATTTTCACAAGTTAAATTATGTTTTTAACAAGTTAAACTTACGTTTTGACAAAATAAAGTTACGTTTTGACTAGTTAAAGTATGTTTTTTTACAAGTTAAAGTACGTTTTTTACAAGTTGAAGTACGGTTTTACAAGTTAATGTACATTTGTTACAAGTTAAACCACATTTTTGACAAGTTATAGTACGTTTTTTACAAGTTAATGCATGTTTTTAACAAGTTAAAGTTACGTCTTGACAAGTTAAAGTTACGTTTTGACAAGTTAAAGTAGGTTTTTTACAAGTTAAAGTACGTTTTTTACAAGTTGAAGTATGGTTTTAGAAGTTAAAGTTACATTTTGACACGTTAAAATACGTTTTTTACAAGTTAAAGTTCGTTTTTTACAAGTTAAAGTACGTTTTTTACAAGTTAAAGTTACGTTTTAACAACTTAAAGTTACGTTTTGACACATTAAAATTAGATTTTGACAAGTTAAAGTACGTTTTTTATAAGTTTAAGGTACGTTTTGACAAGTTAAATTACGTTTTTAAGAAGTTAAACTTACGTTTTGACAAATTAAAGTTACGTTTTGACAAGTTAAAGTTGGTTTTTTACAAGTTAAAGTACGTTTTTTACAAGTTGAAGTACGTTTTTACAAGTTAAGTACATTTGTTACAAGTTAAACCACATTTTTGACAAGTTATAGTACGTTTTTTACAAGTTAATGCATGTTTTTAACAAGTTAAAGTTACGTCTTGACAAGTTAAAGTTACGTTTTGACAAGTTAAAGTAAGTTTTTTACAAGTTAAAGTACGTTTTTTACAAGTTAAAATTACGTTTGGACAAGTTAAAGTTACATTTTGACACGTTAAAATACTTTTTATTACAAGTTGAAGTACGTTTTTTACAAGTTAAAGCAAGTGTTTTACAAGTTGAAGTACGTTTTTTACAAGTTGAAGTACGTTTTTTACAAGTTAAAGTTACGTTTTAACAACTTAAAGTTACGTTTTGACACATTAAAATTACATTTTGACAAGTTAAAGTACGTTTTTTACAAGTTAAAGTACGTTTTTTACAAGTTAAAGTTACGTTTTGACAACTTAAACCTACGTTTTGACACGTTCAAATACGTTTTTTACAAGTTAAAGTACGTTTTTACAAGTTAAAGGAAGTGTTTTACAAGTTGAAGTACGTTTTTTACAAGTTGAAGTATGTTTTTTACAAGTTAAAGTTACGTTTTGACAAATTAAAATTACATTTTGACAAGTTAAAGTACGTTTTTTATAAGTTAAAGTTACATTTTCACAAGTTAAATTACGTTTTTAAGAAGTTAAACTTACGTTTTGACAAATTAAAGTTACGTTTTGACAAGTTAAAGTATGTTTTTTACAAGTTAAAGTACGTTTTTTACAAGTTGAAGTATGGTTTTACAAGTTAATGTACATTTGTTACAAGTTAAACCACATTTTTGACAAGTTAAAGTTGGTTTTTTACAAGTTAATGCATGTTTTTAACAAGTTAAAGTTACGTCTTGACAAGTTAAAGTTACGTTTGGACAAGTTAAAGTAGGTTTTTTACAAGTTAAAGTACGTTTTTTACAAGTTGAAGTATGGTTTTACAAGTTAAAGTTACATTTTGACACGTTAAAATACGTTTTTTACAAGTTAAAGTACGTTTTTTACAAGTTAAAGTATGTTTTTTACAAGTTAAAGTTACGTTTTAACAACTTAAAGTTACGTTTTGACACATTAAAATTAGATTTTGACAAGTTAAAGTACGTTTTTTATAAGTTAAAGGTACGTTTTGACAAGTTAAATTACGTTTTTAAGAAGTTAAACTTACGTTTTGACAAATTAAAGTTACGTTTTGACAAGTTAAAGTTGGTTATTTACAAGTTAAAGTACGTTTTTTACAAGTTGAAGTACGTTTTAACAACTTAAAGTTACGTTTTGACACATTAAAATTAGATTTTGACAAGTTAAAGTACGTTTTTTATAAGTTAAAGGTACGTTTTGACAAGTTAAATTACGTTTTTAAGAAGTTAAACTTACGTTTTGACAAATTAAAGTTACGTTTTGACAAGTTAAAGTTGGTTTTTTACAAGTTAAAGTACGTTTTTTACAAGTTGAAGTACGTTTTTACAAGTTAAGTACATTTGTTACAAGTTAAACCACATTTTTGACAAGTTATAGTACGTTTTTTACAAGTTAATGCATGTTTTTAACAAGTTAAAGTTACGTCTTGACAAGTTAAAGTTACGTTTTGACAAGTTAAAGTAAGTTTTTTACAAGTTAAAGTACGTTTTTTACAAGTTAAAATTACGTTTGGACAAGTTAAAGTTACATTTTGACACGTTAAAATACTTTTTTTTACAAGTTGAAGTACGTTTTTTACAAGTTAAAGCAAGTGTTTTACAAGTTGAAGTACGTTTTTTACAAGTTGAAGTACGTTTTTTACAAGTTAAAGTTACGTTTTAACAACTTAAAGTTACGTTTTGACACATTAAAATTACATTTTGACAAGTTAAAGTACGTTTTTTACAAGTTAAAGTACGTTTTTTACAAGTTAAAGTTACGTTTTGACAAGTTATAGTTACATTTTGACACGTTCAAATACGTTTTTTACAAGTTAAAGTACGTTTTTACAAGTTAAAGGAAGTGTTTTACAAGTTGAAGTACGTTTTTTACAAGTTGAAGTATGTTTTTTACAAGTTAAAGTTCTGTTTTGACAAATTAAAATTACATTTTGACAAGTTAAAGTACGTTTTTTATAAGTTAAAGTTACATTTTCACAAGTTAAATTACGTTTTTAAGAAGTTAAACTTACGTTTTGACAAATTAAAGTTACGTTTTGACAAGTTAAAGTATGTTTTTTACAAGTTAAAGTACGTTTTTTACAAGTTGAAGTACGGTTTTACAAGTTAATGTACATTTGTTACAAGTTAAACCACATTTTTGACAAGTTAAAGTTGGTTTTTTACAAGTTAATGCATGTTTTTAACAAGTTAAAGTTACGTCTTGACAAGTTAAAGTTACGTTTTGACAAGTTAAAGTAGGTTTTTTACAAGTTAAAGTACGTTTTTTACAAGTTGAAGTATGGTTTTACAAGTTAAAGTTACATTTTGACACGTTAAAATACGTTTTTTACAAGTTAAAGTTCGTTTTTTACAAGTTAAAGTATGTTTTTTACAAGTTAAAGTTACGTTTTAACAACTTAAAGTTACGTTTTGACACATTAAAATTAGATTTTGACAAGTTAAAGTACGTTTTTTATAAGTTAAAGGTACGTTTTGACAAGTTAAATTACGTTTTTAAGAAGTTAAACTTACGTTTTGACAAATTAAAGTTACGTTTTGACAAGTTAAAGTTGGTTTTTTACAAGTTAAAGTACGTTTTTTACAAGTTGAAGTACGTTTTTACAAGTTAAGTACATTTGTTACAAGTTAAACCACATTTTTGACAAGTTATAGTACGTTTTTTACAAGTTAATGCATGTTTTTAACAAGTTAAAGTTACGTTTTGACAAGTTAAAGTTACGTTTTGACAAGTTAAAGTAAGTTTTTTACAAGTTAAAGTACGTTTTTTACAAGTTAAAGTTACGTTTTGACAAGTTATAGTTACATTTTGATACGTTCAAATACGTTTTTTACAAGTTAAAGTACGTTTTTTACAAGTTAAAGGAAGTGTTTTACAAGTTGAAGTACGTTTTTTACAAGTTGAAGTATGTTTTTTACAAGTTAAAGTTACGTTTTGACAAATTAAAATTAAATTTTGACAAGTTAAAGTACGTTTTTTATAAGTTAAAGTTACATTTTCACAAGTTAAATTACGTTTTTAACAAGTTAAACTTACGTTTTGACAAAATAAAGTTACGTTTTGACTAGTTAAAGTATGTTTTTTTACAAGTTAAAGTACGTTTTTTACAAGTTGAAGTACGGTTTTACAAGTTAATGTACATTTGTTACAAGTTAAACCACATTTTTGACAAGTTAAAGTTGGTTTTTTACAAGTTAATGCATATTTTTAACAAGTTAAAGTTACGTCTTGACAAGTTAAAGTTACGTTTTGACAAGTTAAAGTAGGTTTTTTACAAGTTAAAGTACGTTTTTTACAAGTTGAAGTATGGTTTTACAAGTTAAAGTTACATTTTGACACGTTAAAATACGTTTTTTACAAGTTAAAGTACGTTTTTTACAAGTTAAAGTATGTTTTTTACAAGTTAAAGTTACGTTTTAACAACTTAAAGTTACGTTTTGACACATTAAAATTAGATTTTGACAAGTTAAAGTACGTTTTTTATAAGTTAAAGGTACGTTTTGACAAGTTAAATTACGTTTTTAAGAAGTTAAACTTACGTTTTGACAAATTAAAGTTACGTTTTGACAAGTTAAAGTTAGTTTTTTACAAGTTAAAGTACGTTTTTTACAAGTTGAAGTACGTTTTTACAAGTTAAGTACATTTGTTACAAGTTAAACCACATTTTTGACAAGTTATAGTACGTTTTTTACAAGTTAATGCATGTTTTTAACAAGTTAAAGTTACGTCTTGACAAGTTAAAGTTACGTTTTGACAAGTTAAAGTAAGTTTTTTACAAGTTAAAGTACGTTTTTTACAAGGTAAAGTTACGTTTTGACAAGTTATAGTTACATTTTGATACGTTCAAATACGTTTTTTACAAGTTAAAGTACGTTTTTTACAAGTTAAAGGAAGTGTTTTACAAGTTGAAGTACGTTTTTTACAAGTTGAAGTATGTTTTTTACAAGTTAAAGTTACGTTTTGACAAATTAAAATTAAATTTTGACAAGTTAAAGTACGTTTTTTATAAGTTAAAGTTACATTTTCACAAGTTAAATTACGTTTTTAACAAGTTAAACTTACGTTTTGACAAAATAAAGTTACGTTTTGACTAGTTAAAGTATGTTTTTTTACAAATTAAAGTACGTTTTTTACAAGTTGAAGTACGGTTTTACAAGTTAATGTACATTTGTTACAAGTTAAACCACATTTTTGACAAGTTAAAGTTGGTTTTTTACAAGTTAATGCATGTTTTTAACAAGTTAAAGTTACGTCTTGACAAGTTAAAGTTACGTTTTGACAAGTTAAAGTAGGTTTTTTACAAGTTAAAGTACGTTTTTTACAAGTTGAAGTATGGTTTTACAAGTTAAAGTTACATTTTGACACGTTAAAATACGTTTTTTACAAGTTAAAGTACGTTTTTTACAAGTTAAAGTATATTTTTTACAAGTTAAAGTTACGTTTTAACAACTTAAAGTTACGTTTTGACACATTAAAATTAGATTTTGACAAGTTAAAGTACGTTTTTTATAAGTTAAAGGTACGTTTTGACAAGTTAAATTACGTTTTTAAGAAGTTAAACTTACGTTTTGACAAATTAAAGTTACGTTTTGACAAGTTAAAGTTGGTTTTTTACAAGTTAAAGTACGTTTTTTACAAGTTGAAGTACGTTTTTACAAGTTAAGTACATTTGTTACAAGTTAAACCACATTTTTGACAAGTTATAGTACGTTTTTTACAAGTTAATGCATGTTTTTAACAAGTTAAAGTTACGTCTTGACAAGTTAAAGTTACGTTTTGACAAGTTAAAGTAAGTTTTTTACAAGTTAAAGTACGTTTTTTACAAGTTAAAGTTACGTTTTGACAAGTTATAGTTACATTTTGATACGTTCAAATACGTTTTTTACAAGTTAAAGTACGTTTTTTACAAGTTAAAGGAAGTGTTTTACAAGTTGAAGTACGTTTTTTACAAGTTGAAGTATGTTTTTTACAAGTTAAAGTTACGTTTTGACAAATTAAAATTAAATTTTGACAAGTTAAAGTACGTTTTTTATAAGTTAAAGTTACATTTTCACAAGTTAAATTACGTTTTTAACAAGTTAAACTTACGTTTTGACAAAATAAAGTTACGTTTTGACTAGTTAAAGTATGTTTTTTTACAAATTAAAGTACGTTTTTTACAAGTTGAAGTACGGTTTTACAAGTTAATGTACATTTGTTACAAGTTAAACCACATTTTTGACAAGTTATAGTACGTTTTTTACAAGTTAATGCATGTTTTTAACAAGTTAAAGTTACGTCTTGACAAGTTAAAGTTACGTTTTGACAAGTTAAAGTAAGTTTTTTACAAGTTAAAGTACGTTTTTTACAAGTTAAAGTTACGTTTTGACAAGTTAAAGTTACATTTTGACACGTTAAAATACTTTTTTTACAAGTTGAAGTACGTTTTTTACAAGTTAAAGGAAGTGTTTTACAAGTTGAAGTACGTTTTTTACAAGTTGAAGTACGTTTTTTACAAGTTAAAGTTACGTTTTAACAACTTAAAGTTATGTTTTGACACATTAAAATTACAATGTGACAAGTTAAAGTACGTTTTTTATAAGTTAAAGTTACGTTTTGACAAGTTAAATTACGTTTTTAACAAGTTAAACTTACGTTTTGACAAATTAAAGTTACGGTTTGATAAGTTAAAGTATGTTTTTTACAAGTTATAGCACGATTTTACAAGTTGAAGTACGGTTTTACAAGTTAAAGTACATTTGTTACAAGTTAAACCACATTTTTTACACGTTAAAGTACGTATTTCACAAGTAAATGTATGTTTTTAACTAGTTAAACTTACGTTTCGACAAGTTAAAGTTACGTTTTGACAAGTTAAAGCAGGTTTGTGACAAGTTAAAGTTACGTTTTGACAAGTTAAACTAGGTTATTTACAAGTTAAAGTTACGTTTTGACAAGTAAAAGTACATTTTTTACAAGTTAAAGTAGGTTTTTTACAACTTGAAGTACGTTTTTTACAAGTTGAAGTATGTTTTTACAAGTTAAAGTACATTTGTTACAAGTTAAACCACATTTTTGACAAGTGAAAGTACGTTTTTTACAAGATAATGTATGTTTTTAACAAGTTAAACTTACGTTTTGACAAGTTAAAGTTACGTTTTGACAAGTTAAAGTTGGTTTTTTACAAGTTAAAGTACGTTTTTTACAAGTTAAAGTTACGTTTTGACAAGTTATAGTTACATTTTGACACGTTCAAATATGTTTTTTACAAGTTAAAGTACGTTTTTACAAGTTAAAGGAAGTGTTTTACAAGTTGAAGTATGTTTTTTACAAGTTGAAGTATGTTTTTTACAAGTTAAAGTTACGTTTTGACAAATTAAAATTACATTTTGACAAGTTAAAGTACGTTTTTTATAAGTTAAAGTTACATTTTCACAAGTTAAATTACGTTTTTAACAAGTTAAACTTACGTTTTGACAAATTAAAGTTACGTTTTGACAAGTTAAAGTACGTTTTTTACAAGTTGAAGTACAGTTTTACAAGTTAATGTACATGTGTTACAAGTTAAACCACATTTTTGACAAGTTAAAGTTGGTTTTTTACAAGTTAATGCATGTTTTTAACAAGTTAAAGTTACGTCTTGACAAGTTAAAGTTACGTTTTGACAAGTTAAAGTAGGTTTTTTACAAGTTAAAGTACGTTTTTTTACAAGTTGAAGTATGGTTTTACAAGTTAAAGTACATTTGTTACAAGTTAAACCACATTTTTGACAAGTTAAAGTACGTTTTTTACAAGATAATGTATGTTTTTAACATGTTAAACTTACGTTTTGACAAGTTAAAGTTACGTTTTGACAAGTTAAAGTAGGTTTTTTACAAGTTAAAGTACCTTTTTTACAAGTTCAAGTTACGTTTTGACAAGTTATAGTTACATTTTGACACGTTAAAATACGTTTTTTACTAGTTAAAGTACGTTTTTACAAGTTAAAGGAAGTATTTTACAAGTTGAAGTACGTTTTTTACAAGTTGAAGTACGTTTTTTAAAAGTTAAAGTTACGTTTTGACAAATTAAAATTACATTTTGACAAGTTAAAGTCCGTTTTTTATAAGTTAAAGTTACATTTTCACAAGTTAAATTACGTTTTTAACAAGTTAAACTTACGTTTTGACAAATTAAAGTAGGTTTTTTACAAGTTAAAGTACGTTTTTTACAAGTTGAAGTACGGTTTTACAAGTTAATGTACATTTTTTACAAGTTAAATCACATTTTTGACAAGTTAAAGTTTGTTTTTAACAAGTTAATGTATGTTTTTAACAAGTTAAACTTACGTTTTGACAAGTTAAAGTTACGTTTTGACAAGTTAAAGTAGGTTTTTTACAAGTTAAAGTTACGTTTTGATAAGTTAAAGTAGGTTTTTTACAAGGTAAAGTTACGTTTTGACAAGTTAAAGTACATTTTTTACAAGTTAAAGTAGGTTTTTTACAAGTTAAAGTACGTTTTTTACAAGTTGAAGTATGTTTTTACAAGTTAAAGTACATTTGTTACAAGTTAAACCACATTTTTGACAAGTGAAAGTACGTTTTTTACAAGATAATGTATGTTTTTTACAAGTTAAACTTACGTTTTGACAAGTTAAAGTTACGTTTTGACATGTTAAAGTAAGTTTTTTACAAGTTAAAGTACGTTTTTTTCAAGTTAAAGTTACGTTTTGACAAATTAAAGTTACATTTTGACACGTTAAAATACGTTTTTACAAGTTAAAGTACGTTTTTTACAAGTTAAAGTACGTTTTTTACAAGTTAAAGTTACGTTTTAACAACTTAAAGTTACGTTTTGACACATTAAAATTACATTTTGACAAGTGAAAGTACGTTTTTTATAAGTTAAAGTTACGTTTTGACAAGTTAAATTACGTTTTTAAGAAGTTAAACTTACGTTTTGACAAATTAAAGTTACGTTTTGGCAAGTTAAAGTATGTTTTTTACAAGTTAAAGTACGTTTTTTACAAGTTGAAGTACGTTTTTACAAGTTAAGTACATTTGTTACAACTTAAACCACATTTTTGACAAGTTATAGTACGTTTTTTACAAGTTAATGCATGTTTTTAACAAGTTAAAGTTACGTCTTGACAAGTTAAAGTTACATTTTGACAAGTTAAAGTAGGTTTTTTAAAAGTTAAAGTACATTTTTACAAGTTAAAGTTACGTTTTGAAAAGTTAAAGTTACATTTTGACATGTTAAAATACTTGTTGTCGATATTTTCCGACAATGTGAGTGAGCGTCTCGCGGACGTCGGACATTTTATAGCGGCGGCCCGAGGCTAACACCTCGGAGGATACATGGCGGTCGGTGACCTCGACCGGTGCCTCCGCCGGGCAGCTGGGACGACCAGTGGGGCCTCTGGACGTCCTCGGAGAGGCCCGGACGTCCTCGGAGAGGCCTGGACGTCCACGGAGAGGCCTGGACGTCCTCGGACCGGCCTGGACGTCCTCGGAGCAGCCTGGACGTTCTCGGAGAGGCCTGGACGTCCTCGGAGCGGCCTGGACGTCCTCGGAGTGGCCTGGACGTCCTCGGAGAGGCCTGGACGTCCTCGGAGAGGCCTGGACGTCCACGGAGAGGCCTGGACGTCCTCGGAGCGGCCTGGACGTCCTCGGAGCGGCCTGGACGTCCTCGGAGAGTGCCCTGGACGTCCTCCTGGAGGCCTGGACGTCCACCTGGCGGCCTGGAGGCCTGGACGTCCACCTAGACGTCCCGCAAGGTGGCCTGGACGTCCACCGAGGGCCTGGACGTCCTGCAGGGTGGCCTGGACGTCCACCAAGGGCCTGGACGTCCTGCAAGACGGCCTGGACGTCCACCGAGGGCCTGGACGTCCTACAAGGTGGCATGGACGTCCACCAAGGGCCTGGACGTCCTGGCAGGTGGCCTGGACGTCCACCAAGGGCCTGGACGTCCTGGAAGGTGGCCTGGACGTCCACCAAGGGCCTGGACGTCCTGGAAGGTGGCCTGGACGTCCGTCGAGGGCCTGGACGTCCTACAAGGCGGCCTGGACGTCCACCAAGGTGGCCTGGACGTCCTCTTGCCTTCCACACGCCCAAGGAGTCTCTTGGCCGGCCCTAGAAGCTCTCCTCATCCTATAAATAGCCCCACGACCCTCACAACAAAGGTACACCAGTTTTCCCAAGTGAAAACTATACTCCCTCTCTCTATCTCGGCCATACCCTCCTCGGGAAGCTGAGTCGGGAACAACTTCCCATAGGAATTGTTCCCTAAGATCCAAGGTCCGAGCGTCGAAGCAACGTTGACTCTTAAGTCTCCGTTTCCGCCCGATTTTGTCGATCCTTCCTCGTCATCCTACAAACTCCACCCACATTATACTAATCTTGAGCGTCGGAGAGGTAAATAGAGGACCCCCCTCTGTTTTCCCTTCTTAGTTCACGTCTGTTTACTCTTTTCAGATAACAGAAGGACTCGAAGACAACACGACAACTAAGAGACGATCCGGGACACCGGATCTGACACGCTAAGGCCGAAGCGAGGGTCACTCGCCCCGAGCGGGGATCTGACCGCTTAGGTCTTTCAACGTTGTCCAAATTTCAGCGACAACATTTTGGCGCTAGAAGGAGGGGAGTTTTCAATCTCGAAATCCATCCAGTCCACATTTCTCTATTCCGTCTCTTTTCTTATCCACTCACGGAAAATGAGTGACGTTCCGGCAGCTTCCGCAGCCGCCCGATCGAGCAATCCCATCGTTCGAGCTACTAGCTCACGATATGAGTTTCGTCAACTCCCCCATCGAGGGACCAGGCAACAACCTGGGATAAGGAGTTCGGGAAACGACACCCTCGCCCCTCGTGAGAACGAGGAAAGGCTGAGAGACGAAACCAACCGTCGCCTGACGGAGTTGTTGGCTCGACCAGGGGTGGATAAGGGCCTACTCATGAACCTCCTCGGATACGAGGAGGGAAGCAGTTCGACCCGGGGCGAAAATTATGCCGCGGATGGCATTGTCCCGGAGACGAGCACGAGTCAGACATTCACCTGCTCGCCAGCGGAAAATGCGAGCGATGCTCCATTAGTCTCGCCAGCGGAGCAACAACGGGAGACTTCGCGACGGGAAGGTTCGAGTAACCCCCGGCCGCGGGCGATGCGAGGCACTTCGCGGAGCGAGCATTCTCGACAAGCACGCCGGGCGTCCTCCCGACGGAGGAACCTCGGCGTAGATGGTCGCAGAACCCGCTGCGAAGGTCGCCCATCGACCCTCAGGCCCTCGCACTCGGCTGAGGTAGACTTGAGGACCCGCCTTAATTCGCGGCGAGATCCCCGAGAGGAGGACTTGAGGAGGAAGCTGGATGCTCGACGGGCGACCGTCGGGGCTACCACCCTCGGAAACCCTCCTCCGAACGCCTTGGACCAAGGGTACAATGAACGGCAAGTTCCCACGCCAGTGGGGCCAGTCGTAGGAACTGCAAATGGGCTCGAAATGATCACGATGATTCAGGGACTCCAGAATCAGATCATCGAGTTGCGAGAGGCCGGTTCCGGAGGCTCTAGGCCATATAACGGATTGGAGGGGTCTTACTCGCCCTTCACGGCAGTAATTCTTGCGCAACCTCCCGGGGGAGGGTTCAAACTCCCCACCGTGCCTCCCTATGACAGGCGTTCCGACCCTAACTTCCACGTCCAGCACTATGAGACATGGATGACAATGCAGGGGCTGTCGGACGCAACACTCTGTCAGGCGTTCAGTCTGACACTGGTTGGAACAGGGTTTGAATGGTTCCGGAACCTGAAGCCCGGGAGCATCGGCACGTTCCGTGCCCTTAGGGAGTCTTTTCTTGCTCGATTCGCCACATTGGTGGCGCAAAAGAAGTCAAAAATGCACCTCTGGACGATCAGGCAAAAACCAGGCGAAAGCTTGCGTCAGTATTTGGCCCGATTCACCGAAGAGTCCCATAAAGTCGAGGACTTCGATGATCGGGACGCCATCGTCGCCATCACAGAAGGCGCCGAACCCAGCGATTTTCTAAAATCGATTGTGGGGAGAGCCCCAAGGGACATGGCTGAGCTCATGGCATGCGCTAGGACGCACATGGGGGTTGAGGATTACCTCAATAGCCGTAAGGGTGAGGGCCACGGCAACCGTCCTCGCCGGAATGACCACCCCAATGCTCGCGGGAAGCGGGGGAGAAACCATCACGCTGATAGTGATGACCCCCCACCGAGATCGAGGAGGCCATTTGCCGATCAATTCCGGGGAGAAGCTCTCACCCCGCTCAATGTGTCGCCGGCCCGAATTCTGGCTCTTCATCGAGACAAACTCGGGTCCCCGGCACCATTGAGAAAAGGCCCTGCGACGCGGGACAAGAGCAAGTATTGCGAGTATCATCGGGATCACGGACACGTGACCTCCGAGTGCTACCAACTAAAAAGGCAGATAGAGGCCCTGATTCAAGATGGCAAACTCAAAGAGTTCATCATGAGGGCTGCCGGGGTGACAATCCCGGAAGATCGCCCGCCGACCCAAAATAGGGGCCCGGCCAAAGAGAAAGCTACGGCAGTCGCCGCCATTAGCGACGAGCCCGAGCACTCCGGGATGAACGTTGTAAGAACGATCACCGGGGGATTTGACTGTGGCGGGTCGAGCAATCAAAAGAAGAAATATCTGAGAGCAGCGACTAACGAGAGGGTGAAGAACGGCATTAACCTCACTTATGTCGCTCCCCCGCCTATCCCCTTCGAGGATATTAATTTCACCGACGAGGAAGCCAGGCGAATCCTCCACCCGCATAACGACGCTCTCGTTATATCGGCGACTGTAGCCAACAACAAGGTTCGACGGATCATGGTCGATAATGGCAGCGCGGTGGACATAGTGTTCAAATCGGCACTCGAGCAAATGAATCTCGATAGAGTGAAGCTCGCCCCGATGCGAACCCCGCTCTATGGCTTTTCCGCGGAAAAGGTGTGGACGGAAGGATCGGTAGACCTTCCTATCACCTTTGGAACCCGAGGTGGCGCAGAGACGACTCGGATCGTGACGTTCCTAATCGTCGACGAACCAACGGCATATAACATGATAATCGGCCGACCCACCCTGGTAGGTCTCAAGGCCATCACATCGATCTATCATCTCATGATGAAATTTCCAACCGAGCGGGGAATCGCATGTGTAATGGGAGATCAAGCCATGGCGCGATCGTGTCACGTGCACGCCGCCAGCAATAAGGTCATGAAGCCTGAAGAAAAACGACGAGTATTATCAATAAAGGCAGCAAATTCGCGCCCAGTTATTTCATGTAAACACAATAGATGTATTTATTCCATGTAAACTCTTTTAAGCATCGAATAAAAAGCCTATTTGTGTCATCATGAATGGTTCTATAAACCAAAAAGTTTCAAAAAATTTTGTCCGCATCCAAAGTTTCATGAAACTTGGGGGGCTAGGGAGGCTCGGTCACAACTCCAAAAGACTTGACGCCAAAATAACCCCGAACCCGAAAGAGCCAATCACAAGGAAAATCGTGAGGCGATAGCCCCACGGTCGGAGAAATCCACCAAAGTCAGTAACAAGGCCGTGACCTTGCATCTGGACGCCCATGGATCTGAGGAAAAATCAGCAAGTACCGGCTAGGTAAAAGTTGAACCCAATTCTAAGGCGGAGTATGGATACTTGTGCGATAAATGCGCGCGACGTCAGAATAGACAATTGTAAACTCGTAAAGGTACCGGCCAACGCCCGCAAGGCGAGCCGCGGGCCAACGAGTCATCAATCGCGCCAGATCCTAGGATCCCCCCAATGTCCGTAGAGCAGATTCGCAAGCCGACAGGCCATCGATGAAGGCTCACGGACAAAGCATTCCTCTCGCGATCGTTGAAAAAGCGAGAAGACGAGGAAAGCAAGCCCAAACGAGCATCCAGCGAATGCACGAGACATCCAACTCGGAGCTCGGATGTCCGCCAAGCGGCCTAACATACCGGCAAACCGTTGGAAACAACGAAAGCCCCGGTCGCCATCAATAATGCCGGGAGTCTCCGGGACACTCCATGGATTCGCGGCCAAACGAAAGTTACGTAAAGCGACCATGCAAACATAAAAGAGAAGAACTTTCGATAAAAGAATATCCGAAAAGAGTCTGCGAAATGAAATCAAAGTGCGAAACGCTAAACAATGGCGTAGAAAGCGGCAAACAGAAAGTCACGGCCCGGGTGTTCATTCGGAGCCAAAATCAACTTGCTCCTCGTCAGCAGAACGGAGCGGCGCCAGGTGTGAGGGAGAGTTACCCACCGATGAGCGCGCGGTTTCGTCAGGGCGAGTATCCATCGGATCGCCGAACTCTGCATCGCTCCCGAGCGGCGGAAACAGCCCGTCGAAAAAGGCAAAGGTCACCTCGCGTGACCGATTCTCGGCGATCGTGGCATCTCGAACACGCACGGCGGCAGCATATCCGGCCTCCTCCAAGGCCACCTCCCAGTCTTCGTCCGATCGGGCCTTGGTGCGCTCGGAGTCGTCGATGACAGCCTGCATCTCCCGTCGCAGGGACTCGTTCTCTTGAGCGACCTTCGCACGGGCCGCCTCGCTCGCGGCTAGCTCAGCCTCGCGGAGGGCCACGACACCTTCGAGTTTCTTGCTCTCCGCCAAGAACCCGCAGGCAGATCGCTCAACTTGCTCTCGCGCCGCGCGTTCTTCCCGCAAGTCAGCCTCGGCGGCTTTCCGCCCGGCGACGGCCTCGGCCAGAGCTTCAGCCTGCCGGCGGTCTTTCCGATCGCTGACCTCCTTCGAGATCCGCTCTCGACACGCCATCTCCTCCATTATCTGCTCGACGCGCTCCTGACGCGCTAACATCTGCAAGGCAGGTAACAAGGTCAACCAAGTCCTAAATCAATAGAGGAAAAAAGGAAACATACCTTTCGGGCCTCGCGAGTGCCCTGCCGGAAGAATTCCGTGTCACTGACCACGACCAGCTCTTTGAAGCATTTTGGGGAAGAATCCGCGAGCCCTCGGGAACCTCGGTCCCTAAGTGCAGTTGCCTCCACGAGCCAAAGCGGGGCACTGCTAGCTGGTGGACCCGCCGGCGGGCCTGTCGGGCGTCGGGAACTGGAAGGTGCCTCGCTGGCAGACGAGGCGGCAGGACGTTTCCGTGGCGGGCCGTCGCCTCCTCCGGCATGGGTCGTCGGGGCAGCGCGGGTCGGCGCTCGTCTCCCCGGGCTCCTCGCCTCCACGATCTCGGGCACGTTCGGGAGAGAATCTTGAGTTCTCGCGGCCCCGCGGGAGCCCGTACCGGACAAAGCACCTGAAACGAAGGAAATATACGGTCAGAAAGCTTCAAAATCAACAAAGATAAGCACACAACCTATACCGCGAGGGACATCTTCGTCGGAACCCGAATCGAGATCACGTCGAGCCCGCCCCCGCGCTCGGGGAAGCGGGGGAACGGTGGAAACAAACCACTCCGTGGTAGCCATCATATCCGACGACTCAAAGATGGACGCTTGGCGTCGAGCGTCCGGAAATTTCCGGACAACCTTCCCAAGCTTGGTAAGATCGGGGTCCTTCGCCGACTCGGGAATCTTGCACGGGCCGAAGTCAAGCGGAGCCGTTCCAAAGGCGGACTCGGAGACCCATACCCATTGGTATCGGAGCTTCGTCTCTTTGTTCGTCACGACACTCAACTGCTTCCGATGGTAAGCCTTGTACGACCCGACTCGCGCGGGGACCTCGGCGATGGTGAGAAACTCAAAGATCTCGTCGGCAGTCACGGCTCGCCTCTTTTCGCGGAAGTACATCATGTGACAGGCGGCGACTGCTCGGTAAAACGAGGGTGACATTTGAAGAGCGTGCACCTCTAATCGAGAGAGGATGTCTTGTATGACCGGCTGAAACGGCAACCGAAGCCCGCCTCGAAGGCTAGCCAAGTGGACGGCGGCGAATCCCTCCCGAGGCCGAGTGGGTCGATCAGTGGAAAGAGGACGCAGCACATTGACGGTCGCAGGGATACCGTATGTGCCACGGAGCGCCCGGAACGTCCCCAACGACGGGAGTATCGGGATGTCGATCCACTCGCAAGAAAACGACCCCGAAACGCGCGATCCTAAAACCGGGAAGGCGCTCGTCCTATCCCCCTCTTCGAGCGCCGTCAGAGGTGGGGGATGTTCCCCATCGTCGCTAGCTCGGTCGCTTCCCAAGGGCCTGCTCACGACCCGGGCGTTCCCGCGTGTCCCGGCGATGGCCCGGACGTCCTCCTCCCTCAAGACTATGGCCCGAGCGTCCCCTTGTCCCTCAACAGCGGCCCGGACGTCCTCCCGTCCTTCTACGGTGGCCTGGACGTCCTCTGCCCCTAGGGCGATGGCCCGGACGTCCTCCCGTTCTCCTGCGGTGGCCTGGACATCCTCCGCCCTCGGGACAATGGCCTGGACGTCCTCCGCCCCCTGGGTGATGGCCCGGACGTCCTTCGGCCCTAGAACGATGGCCTGGACGTCCTCCGCCCTCAGGGCGATGACCCGGACGTTCTCTCGCTCATTGGCGGTGGCCCGGACGTCCTCTCGCCCCCCGACGATGGCCTGGACGTCCCCTTGCTCGCTGGCAGGGGCCCGGACGTCCTCCGCGCAGGCCTGGACGTCCACGCGGATCAAACCGGCCGGCGACTGTAGGCCCTCTCCTAGGGCGATGCGCGCGGGACCCTCCTTCGCCGGCAGCGACGGAGATGGGTTCGCCAAGAGATCTGGGCTCCCCCTGCGGCGGCGCACGAGCTCAGATCTGCCCCCGCTCGCCCGCGAAGCCTCCGCCATCGCCGCGAGCGACGGAGACAGATTCGCCGGAGGGTTCAGGCCCCCTCCCCCGACGCGCGCAGGCTCGATCCCGTCCTCGCGGATCCACGCCTCCGATGCTGTCCCACGGCCGGCGGCGGCTCCTTGGCTATCTGACGAGGTCAGAGGAGGAAGGCTTACCCGGAACCCTAGGCGAGACTCCCCGGCGGCGCAGGTCCCGACGGCACGACCACCCTCGGCCAACGCTCGCGCCTCAAGCTCCCCGAATCTCCCGGCCAGATCCCTTCGCGCTAAGCCTTGCCCGGCGGCCACTAACCGGCCGCCATTGGTCCCCGACCCACGCCTGGCCGGCGTGGCTGCTCCGGTCGCCGATTCGCCACCTTCATGGGCGGTTTCTCCCTCGGAGGCCATCCAAGCGGTGAGCGTTTCGTCGTCAAAAAATTCGGATAGGGAAGATTCGATTCCCGTTGAGAAAGAACTCGGGAACGAGGAAGAATGAAGTTCATTGTCCTCGGGAATGGAGAAAAAGGATTCCACGAGGTCATCCAGGGACCCACCAGTGGGGGATGACGGAAGACTCATTGCAATGAAAGGAAAAAATAATAAAAAAGTAAAGGAGCGTCGGAGGATATACTACCTGACCGACGTGCTCGCCTCGATCGCCTCGGTCCACGCCCATCAGCCCGGCCTGAGTGAAAATGTCTCCGGCCTGCGCCTGGGCAGCGAGGAGAAGGCTCTGAGTTCGTCATTGATCACTCGCTCAATATCGAACTCGGGGGGCTAATGTTGTCGATATTTTCCGACAATGTCAGTGAGCGTCTCGCGGACGTCGGACATTTTATAGCGGCGGCCCGAGGCTAACACCTCGGAGGATACATGGCGGTCGGTGACCTCGACCGGTGCCTCCGCCGGGCAGCTGGGACGACCAGTGGGGCCTCTGGACGTCCACGGAGAGGCCTGGACGTCCTCGGAGCGGCCTGGTCGTCCTCGAAGCGGCCTGGACGTCCTCAGAGAGTGCCCTGGACGTCCTCCTGGAGGCCTGGACGTCCACCTGGCGGCCTGGAGGCCTGGACGTCCACCTAGACGTCCCGCAAGGTGGCCTGGACGTCCACCGAGGGCCTGGACGTCCTGCAGGGTGGCCTGGACGTCCACCAAGGGCCTGGACGTCCTGCAAGACGGCCTGGACGTCCACCGAGGGCCTGGACGTCCTGCAAGGTGGCCTGGACGTCCACCAAGGGCCTGGACGTCCTGGCAGGTGGCCTGGACGTCCACCAAGGGCCTGGACGTCCTGGAAGGTGGCCTGGACGTCCACCAAGGTCCTGGACGTCCTGGAAGGTGGCCTGGACGTCCGTCGAGGGCCTGGACGTCCTGCAAGGCGGCCTGGACGTCCACCGAGGTGGCCTGGACGTCCTCTTGCCTTCCACACGCCCAAGGAGTCTCTTGGCCAGCCCTAGAAGCTCTCCTCATCCTATAAATAGCCCCACGACCCTCACAACAAAGGTACACCAGTTTTCCCAAGTGAAAACTATACGCTCTCTTTCTATCTCGGCCATACCCTCCTCGGGAAGCTGAGTCGGGAACAACTTCCCATAGGAATTGTTCCCTAAGATCCAAGGTCCGAGCGTCGAAGCAACGTTGACTCTTAAGTCTCCGTTTCCGCCCGATTTTGTCGATCCTTCCTCGTCATCCTACAAACTCCACCCACATTATACTAATCTTGAGCGTCGGAGAGGTAAACAGAGGACCCCCCTCTGTTTTCCCTTCTTAGTTCACGTCTGTTTACTCTTTTCAGATAACAGAAGGACTCGAAGACCACACGACAGCTAAGAGACGATCCGGGACACCGGATCTGACACGCTAAGGCCGAAGCGAGGGTCACTCGCCCCGAGCGGGGATCTGACCGCTTAGGTCTCTCAACGTTGTCCAAATTTCAGCGACAACAATACTTTTTTTACAACTTAAAGTACGTTTTTTACAAGTTGAAGTACGGTTTTACAAGTTAAAGTACATTTGTTACAAGTTAAACTACATTTTTGACACGTTAAAGTACGTTTTTTACAAGTTAATGTATGTTTTTATCAAGTTAAACTTACGTTTCGACAAGTTAAAGTTACGTTTTGACAAGTTAAAGTAGGTTTTTAACAAGTTAAAGTACGTTTTTTACAAGTAAAAGTTACGTTTTGACAAGTTAAAGTACAATTTTTACAAGTTAAAGTAGGTTTTTCACAAGTTAAAGTACGTTTTTTACAAGTTGAGGTATGTTTTTACAAGTTAAAGTACATTTGTTACAAGTTAAACTACATTTTTGAGAAGTGAACGTATGTTTTTTACAAGATAATGTATGTTTTTAACAAGTTAAACTTAAGTTTTGACAAGTTAAAGTTACGTTTTGACAAGTTAAAGTAGGTTTTTTACAAGTTAAAGTACGTTTTTTACAAATTAAAGTTACGTTTTGACAAGTTATAGTTACATTTTGACACGTTAAAATACGTTTTTTACAAGTTAAAGTACGTTTTTACAAGTTAAAGGAAGTGTTTTACAAGTTGAAGTACGTTTTTTAGAAGTTGAAGTACGTGTTTTACAAGTTAAAGTTACGTTTTTGACAAATTAAAATTACATTTTGACAAGTTAAAGTACGTTTTTTATAAGTTAAAGTTACATTTTGACAAGTTAAATTACGTTTTTAACAAGTTAAACTTACGTTTTGACAAATTAAAGTTACGTTTTGACAAGTTAAAGTAGGTTTTTTACAAGTTAAAGTACTTTTTTTACAAGTTGAAGTACGGTTTTACAAGTTAATGTACATTTGTTACAAGTTAAACCACATTTTTGACAAGTTAAAGTTGGTTTTTTACAAGTTAATGTATGTTTTTAACAAGTTAAACTTACGTTTTGACAAGTTAATGTTGGAATTTATTTAACAATTTAACAATATTAATTACAATACACATCCTATTTGGCGGAAAATTATAATTAGATCTAATATATTAAAACTAATTTTAATATATTTAACAACCTAAGGCATTAAATTTATTGAGTAATTATAAACAATTTATAATACACAAGCTCAATTAAATAAAATTGAAATAATAATTTATATAACAATTATATAAATTATATTTAATTATTTAATTGAGGAATGACTTACGTAAATAGTTGTACACAACTACGACGTTGCTAGCTTTCGCCTGAATGGCACGTCAAGCCCAAATCCCGAGAAAATCCTCGTCGGATTGCTCGGGAGAGTCCTCGCCGGATTGGGAATGGCCACCGGAATGCACAGCAGCTGGGAGCCTCGCCGGACTGGACTTCTTCGCCTGACAGGGAGCTCGCCGGAATGGATGCCCTCGCCGGACAGGCCACTCGCCGGAATGTGATCTGTCACCGCACAGGGACTCGCTTGACAAGGGACTCGCCGGACTGGGAGCCTCGCCGGACTAGGACAGCTCGCCGGACTGGAGCTCTCTGGGACGCCTCGCCTGATGACCTCGCCGGATTGCCCTCGCCGGATTGGACTCGCTGGACTGGATCGCCTCGCTGGGATCTCCTCGCCTGACAGACAGCCTCGCCGGATTGGATCTGCCTCGCCGGATTGAGTCTGTCTCGCCGGATTGGACCCGCCTGACTGGTAGCCTTCGCCGGACTGGGTCTGGGTCACCGGAATGGACTCCTAGAGGCTGGGAAGTCGCCGAAATGCACAGAAAACGACCTAGAGACTTTTGGGATGGCTGAAACCTTTTTAAAACAGTTTTAAAAAATTCCAAAACAATTTTTCTAAATTGTTCAAACACCACAAGTGATGAATCAACAATATTACACTTAGAAATATTGAGATTATGAGTGTGGGCTCTAAAGAACAATTTGGGAAACAAAGATTGAATTAAGGTAATTTTTTTTTTCTCTTTTCTTTGTTTGGGGATTTCGGCCGAGTATTGCACAAAGGGGAAGAGGGAATGTTGCCGAAAATTCTCTAGGGTTAGGTCTAGGTGATTAGGGTTACTTAGCCTTATTTATACAGATTATAAATGGGCTTAAGCTGGGTCAAACCCATGACCCTATTCACTCAATGAATCCGGCCAAGACCCTCTCCCCTTACTCGTCCATGTCTTTGATTTTTGTTCCCAAATTTATTTGATTTAATTTCTAAAATTAATTTAGAACTCTCATTATTATTTAATGACACATCATTAAATATATTTCATAGTTATCGAATAAGTACGAAATGAGAAATAATTTGTTTTCTTCTTTTAACATATTTAATCACTCGAGAATGTCATCATCAATATGATAGCATCTTGTGATTCAATAAACAAAATAAATAACTAGTTATTTATCGAGTTTCAAGAAAACAACTTTCTCAATATAAATCACTATTTATACTTAATGAGTAAATCAACTTTTCAAGTTCTTTTTAATCTCTTCCAAGTGTCTATCATTGAGACCTCATGGACCCACATGAACGAAGCTTTAGAATAAAGAACGGACACAAAAGTTCACAAACTTTTTCCGTCTTTTAACTCTTAATATTGATCGATTCCACTAAAGGACCAATATTGATAATCTCTCTGTTCATGTGCGTATCTTTTATGTTTGATATGATGAAACAACTTCTCATACGATCCACGGAGTATATTACGATGTTACCCTTCATGTGTATCAGTAACTGAGGGGAAATTTAATATTACTGTTTTACCCCTCGAGTTATTATTTCAGTAACTCCTTTGTTATTTGTGAATGAGAAAAACATAAAGTGAGATGTTTATACATGTCACATGTTTTAATCAAAGAATGAACTCATTCAATGAATACTTGGCCAAGTTTATTCATTCACACTCTCATAACAAAGCATAGTGTGATACTAATGCATTCGCATTGTCGTTACATGAATTCCATATCTGTGAATCATGTAACCCAACATTACATCCTTGTGACACCAACAGTCGGGTCAGATGCAACTAAAATTTAGTCATTGCCCATTGACGAATCAAATGTCACAAAGTGCAATGTCAATTACATATTCACTTCAGGATTAAGGTAAGTATCATATTACTCCTTTAGTTGTGAACTTGAAGCCTCGAGTGTGTAAACAGTTTTGTCTCGAGCTTCTAACTGTCAATGGTCTTGTTCAGTATTTTCTATAAGATACCTAGTATGAATCATAGAGTCACAACTCTTTATATCACAAGATGAGATATCATGATTCATGCTAACAGTCAATAGTAAGATTTGATTGCTCTATCGATCTTTAGATTGCGAACAAATGGTTTCAAACTTGTCACAAAGGGTTATCTTGTCAAGTCTGTACTTAACACCCTTTTCGTTGATGACAGTTTCAGAGCTTAGCTTAAACATAACTAAACACAATCTCATAAAGAATGAACATTTATTAATATCAATGTTTCAACAAAATATAAATACATAAAGTATCTCAATGTCTAATATCTCCTTTGTGGGCACCAATCCCAACAAACTCCTACTTGACTCAAAAGAGATGCGAATGATCCTTCAGTCCCAATCCTTCTAGGTGTCCCTCGAAGACTTTACTCGTTAAAGGCTTCGTGAAGGGATCAACAAGGTTGTCTAACGTTGAGATCTTCATGACTTCAACATCGCTTCTGTGAACGATGTCCCGAACGAGGTGATACTTGCGTTCTATGTGTTTAGAGAGCTTGTGACTTCTTGGCTCCTTACAATTAGCGACTGCCCCACTATTATCACAATAAAGTGTAATAGGCTCGCTTGCACTTGGAACAACTTCCAAGTACATAAGGAATTTCCTTAGCCACACAGCCTCCTTTGCAGCTTCACAAGCTGCCACATACTCGGCTTCCATGGTCGAGTCAGCAACACAAGATTGCTTAATACTCCTCCAAACCACGGATCCACCATTCAGGGTGGATACAGACCCTGATGTGGACTTCCTGGAATCCTTGTCCGCCTGAAAATCGGAGTCGGTATATCCCGTCATATTCAGGTCACCACCTGAATATGCAAGCATGTAGTTTCTCGTTCTCCGAAGATACTTGAGAACATGCTTGACAGCAATTAGTGCTCGGGTCCAGGGTTCGACTGGAATCTGCTCACTACGCCTACTGCGTAGCATATGTCTGACCTCGTGCAAAGCATAGCATACATGAGACTTCCTACGGCTGAAGCGTAAGGAATGTGTCTCATGTCCTCAACTTCTTGAGGCGTCTTGGGAGACTGCTCGCTTGAGAGATGCACTCCATGCCTGAAAGGTAGCTTTCCTTTCTTGGAGTCTTGCATACTAAAGCGATCCATGATCTTATCAATATAAGATGCTTGGGAGAGTGCTAGCTTACGATTCTTTCGATCACTAAATATCTGAATACCTAGAATTTAAGGTACCTCTCCTAGATCCTTCATCTCAAACTACTTTGATAGCCAGACTTTAACCTCTGACAACTTTCCTACATCATTCCCAATGAGTAGTATGTCGTCAACATAAAGGACTAAGAAAACCACTTTGCCATCGTTTATCATCTTATAAACACATGGCTCATCTACGGACTGATCATAGACGTAGCTCTTTACAGTCTCGTCGAATCTAATATTCCACGACCTAGATGCTTGCTTGAGTCCATAAATGGACTTGAGCAATTCACAAACCTTGCCCTGTTGGCCTTTCTCCATGAACCCGTCTGGTTGTGCCATATATATGCGCTCATCAAGATTGCCATTCAGAAATGCAGTCTTGACATCCATTTGCCAGATTTCATAATCTAGGGCTGCGGCAATGGATAAGAGAGTTCGGATGGACTTCAGCATTGCGACTGGCGAGAAGGTATCCTCATAGTCGATACCTTCTTTCTGTGTGAACCCCTTCGTCACAAGTCGTGCTTTAAATGTCTCGACATTTCCATCCGGTCCTCTCTTCTTCTTATAGATCCATTTACAGCCTACAGGCTTGATGCCTTCAGGCAGATCTACAAGCTTCCAGACCTCGTTGACATACATCGAATGCATTTCAACGTTCATGGCTTCTTGCCATAGGTTTGCCTCGGAACTCTGCATTGCGTGGGAAAATGATACGGGATCATCTTCTTCATTGTTTGCAACTGCAGTAAAAGATTCTCCGATACCTATGTATCGAACAGGTTGTCTCACAACTCTGTTGCTACGTCGAAGCGTAGGAGTCTCTGATTCCGAGCTTGGTTCTCCCACTGTTGGAATAGGACCCGTCCTATCTTGTGAAGTACTAGTTGCTTCACCCAACAGTTCCTTTAGCACAAGTCTGCTTCTCGGTACTGTATTTTTCATATAATCTGCTTCCAGAAACCTAGCGTTCGTGCTAACGAACTTTTTCTGGTCAGCAGCACTATAGAAGATGTACCCTTTTGTTTCTTTTGAATATCCAAAGAACAGGCATACTTCTGAACGACTAGCCAACTTGCTAGTCTTTTGTCTCAGCACATGTGCTGGACAACCCCAGATGCGAGTATGGTGTAAAACAGATTTTCTACCACTCCATCTTTCATAGGGTGTGCCAGGTACCGTTTTAGATGGACCCTGGTTCAGAATGTAAGCAGCTGTTTCAAGGGCATATCCCCAGAACGAATTAGGAAGCGATGAGTAACTCATCATCGACCTCACCATATCTAACAAAGTTCGATTCCTTCTCTCTGACACACCGTTTTGCTGCGGAGTGCCAGGTGCTGTAAGCTGAGAATGAATGCCTTATTCTCTAAGAAAGTCTTCGAACTCTCCCGACAAGTACTCTCCCCCTCGATCTGATCGAAGGGTTTTGATCTGTTTCTCCATTTGCTTTTCAACTAAAGCCTTATACTGTTTGAACATTTCAAAAGTATCTGACTTATGTCGCATAAGGTAGATTTGACCAAATCTAGAGTAGTCATCAGTGAAGGTTACGAAATATTCATAACCTCCTCTTGCCTGGATGTTAATTGGACCACATACATCACTATGTATTAGTTCCAATACTTGCGTGGCCCTAAGACCCTTTGTTGAGAAAGGTCTATTGGTCATCTTGCCTTCAAGACAGGACTCACACGTGGGAAGACTTCCCACGTGTAGAGATTTTAAAGGACCATCCTTTGTTAATCTCTTGATCTTATCTATGCCAATATGTCCAAGACGCAGGTGCCATAGATATGTGTCGTCAGTCTCATCGGTATGAAACGTCTTACGCTTCCTAAGTGAATCGCCATTCACTTCGGTGTCCAAGATTGTCGGCTCAACAGGATATAAGTAATATATTGAATCCACACGTTGAGCTTTAGTAATAAAACAATCATCAATAAAAATTTCAATACCATTATTGATCTTAAAATTGAAACCTTGTTCTTCTAAACGACCAAATGATTTCAAATTCTTGCAAAAATCCGGAACATAGTAAACATTATTCAATAATAAAGTTTCTTTTCCAAAATTGAGCTTCATGGTCCCAAGAGATCTTGCTCCGACCTCCGTTCCATCACTCCAGTTGAATCAGAACTCTCCGTCACCTAAGCTCCTGGTTTTCCTAAAACCATTCAAATTACACACAACGTGGTCAGACGCCCCGCAATCAAGAATCCATGGCGATGCCTTGTTTGTAGTATAACAAGATTGAGTAACAACGATCTTACCTTTCCCCTTGACACTCTTGAGGTAGGTAGGGCAGTTCCTCCGCCAGTGGCCAGCCTCTCCGCAATGGTGACACTTGTGCTAAGACTTGTCCACCTTTGCGATGCCTTTGCCCTTAGCATCCACAGCCTTCTTGTAAGGCTTCTTGGAACCCGCTCGGTTGGCGTTTTTGGGCCTCTTCATCATCCTCTTAGAACCAGAGGTCGAGGCTCTGTGTTCAGCAACATTGAGCTCTCTCGACTTCTTCTTGTTCTTAGGGAGAAGTCCCTTGGCAGTCTGCAACTCCTTTATAAGCTCAGTCACAGTGTAATTGAGCTTGTTCATGGAGTAGTTCAGACGAAAGCTATCAAAAGATTCCGTAAGAGTCTCCAAGATCATGTCAATCTTGGTTTCTCCGTCAATCTCCGAACCAAGAATCTGCATATCGTTCAGGTGACCCATGATCAATAGCATGTGTTCCCGTACGGAAGATCCTTTCTTCATCCTACAGTTCATGAAACTGCGGATAGCTTGCTGCCTCGCCTGACGCCCATGACATCCGAACATCTCATGAAGATTGAACAGGATTTCATATGCAGTGGCGATGTCTGTATGAGATTGTTGCAACACATTGCTCATCGATGCTAAAATGTACCAACGAGCAATCTCATCAGATCTCATCCACGCATCGAAGGTGTCCTTGTCTTCCTTGCTCGAGTCAGCACTCGGAACAGGAGGATATGGGGTCGTGAGAACGTACTTGTGCTTTTCCACCGTCAATACGATGTCGAGGTTACGTTTGCAGTCAACGTAATTCTCACCCTCGAGTTTATTCGAACTCAAAATCGTTTGTAGTGGGTTAAAAGACATTTTGCTGAAAACATTGATAAAATAAATGACTTTAGTATGTGCTATATTTTCGAATTATATGCATGCATGAACAATCCCAATATGGTGTGGAAAGCGTTAAAATAATTCATGGTATTGTGAACAACAATAGTTAATTACTTTTCCTACGGGGAAACCGCAATTAACCTCATTTCACAGTCGTGACTCGTCACGATTTAGCTCGAACCATCCAAGAAGTCACAACTTCTAGTTCTTACTAATTACCATAAATTTTGGTCACTTATTTTTAATGCAGAGCCTCTATGTGAGGAATACTTTAAAACATAAGTCTAAGTGTATAACCGACACGTGGGCCCTCACTCAAGTCGTTTTTAAGACGGTTCACCTATATGGAGACCCCGTTTCAAAACTTATCTTTTAGGCTTAGTTCTTTAACAGTGAGATTAATTAAATACTTCCGAAGTACTCCCATTGAAGGGAGGGCCACTATGTGTGACTCTTAGTTCATCACATATTTAATTAATTTCACTCGTGTCGGGGACCTTGGGTTGCTTCAACGATAAACAACCCTCCCACTTAGTTTTTGCAAATGAATCATATTCATTTATAACAGTTTATAATTATTTCATAACTTTTATTAATTATAAACTACATGAACAATTTCATTTTTAATGATGTTGGCGTTCTATCATATATGACATGTGAGTGTTATATGCAATGAGATCAATAAATTTAAATATCAAATATGAAAAATTATATAACTTATCAATAGGCCCATTTCTATAATACAACTTTTGTAAATAAATGAAATAAAAACAATTTAAATTTCATCTTCGAATGACGCGTCATCGGATGTCTCGGGTTAGCCCCCACACGTTCTCCAACGTGCGGCCAATCCCGAGGTGCTGCCTTCTTGTCACATCGTCGTCGAATTACAATAATAAATTACAAATTTACATGTCTTCTCAAATTGAGGCTCACAATTTTAAATAAATTAAAATCCGGGACGATAACCGGAATAAAAACATCCTAGGGCCATATCGAATAAGGATCCATTCATTCACAAGCGCACACACAAAACATTCATAATGCAATCATACAAAAAACGCAAACACCAACTAGTCAAACAAATTTCCAAACTAGTCATTAAATCTAAATTTTAATGCATTTTACTAGCTCTGATACCATTTGTTGGAATTTATTTAACAATTAAACAATATTAATTACAATACACATCCTATGTGGCGGAAAATTATAATTAGATCTAATATATTAAAACTAATTTTAATATATTTAACAACCTAAGGCATTAAAATTATTGAGTAATTATAAACAATTTATAATACACAAGCTCAATCAAATAAAATTGAAATAATAATTTATATAATTTATATTTAATTATTTAATTGAGGAATGACTTACGTAAATAGTTGTAAACAACTACGACGTTGCTAGCTTTCGCCCGAATGCCACGTCAAGCCCAAATCCTGAGAAAAGCCTCGTCGGATTGCTCCGGAGAGTCCTCGCCGGATTGGGAATGGCCAGCGGAATGCAGAGCAGTTGGGAGCGTCGCCGGACTGGACTTCTTCGCCTGATAGGGAGCTTGCCAGAATGGATGCCCTCGCCGGACAGGCCACTCGCCGGAATGGGATCTATCGCCGCACAGGGACTCGCCTGACAGGGGACTCGCCGGACTGAGAGCCTCGCCGGACTGGGACACCTCGCCGGACTGGAGATCTCTGGGACGCCTCGCCTGATGACCTCGCCGGATTGCCCTTGCCGGATTGGACTCGCCGGACTGGATCGCCTCGCTGGGATCTCCTCTCCTGACAGACAGCCTCGCCGGATTGGATCTGCCTCGCCGGATTGAGTCTGTCTCGCCGGATTGGACCTGCCTGACTGGTAACCTTCGCCGGACTGGGTCTGGGTCGCCGGAATGGACTCTTGGAGGCTGGGAGGTCGCCGGAATGCACAGAAAACGACCTAGAGATTTTTGGGATGGCTGAAACCTTTTTAAAACAGTTTTAAAAATTCCAAAACAATTTTTCTAAATTATTCAAACACCACAAGTGATGAATCAACAATATTTCCATCTTACACAATATCTCAACGATGGAGTTTTGGGCTTTCTCGAGATCCTCCACTCGTAACGTTCTTGAACAAATGAGCTTAAAAAAGCTTCCAAGTTCTGCAATTGTCTCTTGGATTTGTTTCGGAACATAAGAACCAATACCCACTGCCAACAACGTTTGTATTATCACGTGCAAATCATGTGCCTTTAAGCCGGTCAATTTTCCATCGGGAGTGACATTCTTTTTCAAATTCCCTGCGAGACCGTCGGGAAACTTAATTGACTTGAGAAACTCAGCAAACATTTTTCGTTGCGTGGGTGTGAGAACGTATGAAGCTTGTGGTTTGAACCACCTGTTTCCACGCTTCTGTAAGTGTAAACTAGACTTAATCTTCAAGTCTTTTAAGTCTTGTCTTGCCTTATCGGTGTCCTTATCTTTCCCGTCAATGCTGAGCAACGTCCCGAGTAAGTTTTCGCACACATTTTTTTCTATGTGCATCACATCAAGGTTGTGTCTCAACGTTAAATCAGACCAGTAAGGTAACTCATAAAAGATACTTTTCTTGGTCCAATTTAGCTCGCTCTCGCCCCGCTTCCGTTTCAAAGCCATAGACTGCTTGCCCGGAATCAATTCAGGAAGACTGTTTAATTGCTCGAGAATCTGGCTTTCAGTCAACTTCTTCGGAGGTTTTCGTTTCTCGACACGCGTTGTGTAGTGACCACTGCATGTTCTCATCCGGTGACAATCGGGCAAATATCCTCGGTGATCGTAATACACGACTCTATTTCTAACGGAAAGCGATGGAGTGTCTTTGGTGCACGTCGGGCACGCAAGGTACCCTTGACCACTCCACCCAGATAAACTTCCTCGAGCAGGAAAATCATTTATTGTCCAGAGAAGTGCTGCTCGCAAAAGGAAGACATGATTATGGTTAGACCCATCTCGCACTCGGATACCCAATTCCCACAATTCTTTCAACTCTTCAACGAGCGGTTGTAAGAACACGTCAATGTCTTTCCCAGGCGATTTCGGACCAGGAATCAAGAGAGCCAACATCAAGTATTCGGACTTCATACACAACCAAGGTGGCAAATTGTACGCCGTCAACACAACCGGCCACATGCTATATGATAGGCTCATTTCTCCGAAGGGATTGAAACCATCTGCAGCAAGACCAAGTCGTACATTCCTCGGCTCAATGGCAAAGTCTGGATATGTTTCATCTAACTTCTTCCACGCTTTCCCATCAGCAGGATGACGTAGAACACCTTCTTCAACCACACGTTCTTTTGCGTGCCACTGCATTTCAACAGCTGTATGTCGAGAAGCGTACAACCGCTTGAGACGATCTTTTACAGGAAAGTACCGTAAAACTTTACGCGGTACTTTTTTTCCAGCAACCCATCTACTTTCGTTGCACACCGGACAAACATCTGCATCTTTCAAATCCTTCCAAAACAAGACACAGTCGTTCGAGCAGACGTCAATCATCTCGTAGCCCATGCCAAATCGCTTCAGCTTTGACTTTGCCTCGTAATGTTTATCAGGAATTCTATTCCCAACAGGATGAGATTTTTTCAGGAGTTGCAAAAGTTCTGTAAATGACTTGTTCGTCCAATGGTTCGTCACTTTAATTTGCATTAACTGAACCAAAAAAGATAATGACGAGAACTCTTTACAACCAGGATACAATTCTGCATTCAACTCGGCAAATAGATCGGCGATCTGCTCTTCGTCAGCCACATCTTCAGCAGTTGGATCATTATAAAAATCAGGATCATTCCTAATATCGTCAACTGCGTCATGGATTCCACCAATACAGTCTTGATTGTTTGAATCATCGAGAATTGCTGGTACATGAACGACTTCTTCACGTGACTCGCCGTGATGATACCATCGAGTGTAATACGGAGTAAATCCTTTGTGCATGAGATGCGCTCGAACAACTCCTATGTGTTGTCTTAACGCATTATTGCAACTATGACAAGGGCATTTTACTTTGTGCTCGTTGTTCATTTGGAATCGTGCAACTCGAATAAACTCGTTCACGCCCAATTCGAATTCAAGCCCACAACGATTATTTTCAATAATCCAATTTCGACTTGGGTTTGACATGACGCTGATTGTTGAAAATTAGGACAACGAAAGTTAGGATATTTGTGACATTGTGATGATCATTTAGAAGACGGATAAGGATTTGACCTAAGAAAGTTTAGAGATTCAAATAACTAAGAGATTACAATTGTTTTAGTAGTTCACTTAATTATTTAAAAATTTACAAAAATTTGGGCAGAGTTTCCCCTAAAATATGAACAAACCAAAAATCTGCAATTCACAAAATCTATATATATATACCAGCCAGAACTATCCTAAACATTTAATAACTTTCAAATAACATATTTAAATTAACAAATTAAGTAACTACTTATCACATTCAAATTAATATAACTAAACAAATTATATATCTATATTTAACAAATTAAGTAATTCAAATTATGAATACCCTTATTAATATCGTACATTCATAAAAAAATACTTTATTTAACAAATTCATTGATTTAACATATTAATTATTCAATTACATACTTACATGAGCAAATTAAATATATAACGAAATTACTAATTTCAATTGCATACCTAATTAATTACTAATTTCAATTGCATACCTACATTATTAAACATACGCTTCAAAAAACATAAATATCTAACCTTGGCGGGACGAGACGAGCAAAGTCTACACTCAACGAGACGACGCGACGAACAACAAACGCACAAATACCTAAATACAAATAAAACATAAAATTAAAACCATAAAACAAAATATAACTACAATAATTTTAAAACTAACATATATATACCTTAAAAAACAACGATCCGAGTCGAGGAGTTAGGTTACTATGAGGCGCGGGTTCAGCGACAAACAACCGGTGACGAGGCTGCGACGACAATAATAAATCAAAACTAATTAACATAATATTTATAAAACGAAATTAGACTAACCTATAACAATATTAGACTAATTATAAACTAAACGTACCTTGACGAGGAGGGGGAGTCGGAGCTCGGCGGTGGAGACGCAGGGGAGGAGCACGGCGGAGGAGGGGCGGAGCACGGCGAAGGAGGGGCGGAGCACGGCGAAGGAGGGGCTGAGAGCGAGAGGGAGGGCGGAGGAGGGCACGGAGGGAAGCGGCGAAGATGAGAAGGGGAGGAGGGGGAGGGACGGAGGCGGGGGAGGGACGGAGGCGGGGGAGGGACGGAGGCGGGGGAGGGGGTACGGGGGAGGAAGGGCGGGGGAGGGAGAGGGGGTGGCTGGTAGGGAGAAGGGGAGGGACGGCGGCGGCGGTGGAGAGGGTGGCTGGTCGGAGGGAGAGGGGAGAAGGGGGTACGGGTAGGGAGGAAGGGCGGGGGAGGGAGAGGGGGTGGCTGGTCAGAGGAGGGGAGGGACGGCGGCGGCGGAGGAGGGGGTGGCTGGTCGGAGGGAGAGGGGAGAAGGGGAGGGACAAAACCTGGGAGAAACAAGGGGAGGGGACGGCGGCGGGAGGGAGAAGGGCGGGAGAGGGACGGCGGCGGGAGGGAGAAGGGCGGCGGCGGCGGCGGCGGGAAGGAGGGGGCTGGCCGGATCTTTCTAGGGAGAGTGAGAGGGAGAGAGGTGAAGAAATAAGGAAAAAGGGAGGCTTGGACGGTTTAAAGCCCTAGAAACATTAGAAGCGACATTAGAAGCGACTAGTCGCTTCTAATGTCGCTAAATAACCAAAACGATACCGTTTAAATAAGTTGGGGCATTAGAAGAGACATTAGAAGCGACTAGTCGCTTCTAATGCCCTAACTTCTGCACTTGACGAAATTTTTGGCGGAGAGAATTTGGAGCCAAAATTTTGGGGCATTAGAAGCGACATTAGAAGCGACTAGTCGCTTCTAATGCCCTATATCTATACTCAGTGAAATTTTTGGCGGAGTGAATTTGGAGCCAAAACTTTGGGGCATTAGAAGCGACATTAGAAGCGACTAGTCGCTTCTAATGCCCCAATTTCCATACTTAGTGAAATTTTTGGCGGAGAAAATTTGGAGCCAAAATATTGGGACATTAGAAGCGACATTAGAAGCGACTAGTCGCTTCTAATGCCAAAATTCAGTAATTATGACTATTAGAAGCGACTAGTCGCTTCAAATTGTCAAAATATTGATAATTTTGTAAATATCGGGGTATTGAAGTTAGAAGCGACTAGTCGCTTCTAATTGTGAAAAGTCGCTTCTAATTAGAAGCGACTAGTCGCTTCTAATTCACCCTGTCGCTTCTAAAAGTATCTTTTGTAGTAGTGAAATGTAACTTTAACTTGTCAAAAACTAACTTTAACTTGTTTAAAACTTACTTTAACTTGTAAAAAACGTACTTTACCTTGTCAAACTGTAATTTTAATGTGTCAAAACGTAACTTTAACTTGTAAAAAACGTACTTTAACTTTTAAAAAACATAATTAAACTTGTGAAAACGTAACTTTTACTTGTAAAAAACGTACTTTAACTTGTCAAAATGTAATTTTAATGTGTCCAAACGTAACTTTAACTTGAAAAAACGTAACTTTAAACTTGTAGAAAACATACATTAACTTGTAAAAAAACGTACTTAAACTTGTAAAAAAAGTACTTTAACTTGTAAAAAAACGTACTTGAACTAGTCAAAACATAACTTTAACTTGTCAAACGTAAATTTAACTTCTTAAAAAAGAACTTTAACCTTTAATAAACGTAATTTTACTTGTGACAAAGAAACTTTATCGTGTAAAAAACGTACTTCAACTTGTAAAAAACGTACTTTAACATGTAAAAAACGTAATTTAACTTGTCAAAATGTAATTTTAATGTGTCAAAACATAACTTTATGTTATTAAAACATAACTTTAACTTGTAAAAAACGTAATTTAACTTGTCAAAACGTAATTTTAACTCGTAAAAAACGTACTTTAACTTGTCAAAATGTAATTTTAATGTGTAAAAACGTAACTTTAAGTTGTTAAAACGTAACTTTAACTTGTAAAAAATGTACTTTAATTTGTAAAAAACGTACTTCAACTTCTAAAATTCGTACTTTAACTTGTAAAACACGTATTTTAACGTGTCAAAATGTAACTTTAACTTGTCAAAATGTAACTTTAATTTGTTAAAATCTTAATTTAACTTGTAAAAAACGTACTTTAACTTTTCAAAAAAGTTGTTTATCTTGTAAAAAATGTACTTTAACTTGTTAAAAACGTACTTCAAATTGTATGAAACGTACTTTAACGTGTAAAAAACGTATTTTAACTTGTCAAAACGTAACTTTAACTTGTCAAAACGTAAGTTTAACTTGTTAAAAAATACTTTAACTTTTAAAAAACGTAATTTTACTTGTCACAACGAAACTTTATCTTGTAAAAAACGTACTTCAACATGTAAAAAACGTACTTTTACTTGTAAAAAACGTAATTTAACTTGTCAAAACGAAAGTTGAACTTGTAAAAAACGTACTTTAACTTGTCAAAATGTAATTTTAATGTGTCAAAACTTAACTTTATGTTATTAAAACATAACTTTATCTTGTTAAAAACGTAATTTAACTTGTCAAAACGTAACTTTAACTCGTAAAAAACGTACTTTAACTTGTTAAAATGTAATTTTAAGTTGTAAAAACGTAACTTTAAGTTGTTAAAACGTAAGTTTAACTTGTAAAAAATGTACTTTAACTTGTAAAAAACGTACTTCAAGTTCCAAAAAATGTACTTTAACTTGTAAAACACGTATTTTAACGTGTAAAAATGTAACTTTAACTTTTCAAAACGTAACTTTAATTTGTTAAAATATTACTTTAACTTGTAAAAAACGTACTTTAACTTGTCAACATGTAATTTTAATGTGTCAAAACGTATCTTTAACGTGTAAAAAAGTAACTTTAAACTTGTAAAAAACATACATTAACTTGTAAAAAACGTACTTTAACTTGTCAAAAAAGTTGTTTAACTTGTAAAAAATGTACTTTAACTTGTAGAAAACTTACTTCAACTTGTTAAAAACGTACTTGAACGTGTAAAAAACGTATTTTAACTTGTCAAAACGTAACTTTAACTTGTCAAAACGTAAGTTTAATTTGTTAAAAAATTCTTTAACTTTAAAAAAAACGTAATTTTACTTGTCACAACGAAACTTTATCTTGTAAAAAACGTACTTCAACTTGTAAAAAACGTACTTCAACTTGTAAAAAATGTAATTTAACTTGTCAAAACGTAACTTGAACTTGTAAAAAACGTACTTTAACTTGTCAACATGTAATTTTAATGTGTCAAAACGTATCTTTAACGTGTAAAAAATGTAACTTTACCTTGTCAAAACATAACTTTACCTTTTCAAAACGTAACTTTAACTTGTTAAAAACTTACTTTAACTGGTATAAAACGTACTTTAACTTGTTAAAAACATACTTTAACTAGTATAAAACGTACTTTAACTTGTCAAAATGTAATTTTAATGTGTCAAAACATAATTTTAACTTGTAAAAACGTAACTTTAAACTTGTAAAAAACATACATTAACTTGTAAAAAACGTACTATAACTTGTCAAGAAAGTGGTTTAACTTGTAAAAAATGTACTTTAACTTGTAAAAAACGTTTTTCAACTTGTAAAAAACATACTTTAACTTGTAAAAAACGTACTTTAACTTGTCAAAACGTAACTTTAACTTGTCAAAACGTAAGTTTAACTTCTTAAAAAAGTACTTTAACCTTTAATAAACGTAATTTTACTTGTTACAACGAAAATTTATATTGTAAAAAACGTACTTCAACTTGTAAAAAACGTACTTTAACTTGTAAAAAATGTAATTTAACTTGTCAAAACGTAACTTGAACTTGTAAAAAACGTACTTTAACTTGTCAACATGTAATTTTAATGTGTCAAAACGTATCTTTAACGTGTAAAAAAGTAACTTTAAACTTGTAAAAAGCATACATTAACTTGTAAAAAACGTACTTTAACTTGTCAAAAAAGTTGTTTAACTTGTAAGAAATGTACTTTAACTTGTTAAAAACGTACTTCAACTTGTTAAAAACGTACTTTAACGTGTAAAACACGTATTTTAACTTGTCAAAACGGAACTTTAACTTGTCAAAACGTAAGTTTAATTTGTTAAAAAATTCTTTAACTTTAAAAAAAACGTAATTTTACTTGTCACAACGAAACTTTATCTTGTAAAAAACGTACTTTAACTTGTCAAAAACATAATTAAAATTGTGAAAATGTAACTTGTACTTGTAAAAAACGTACTTTAACTTGTCAAATTATAATTTTAATGTGTCAAAACGTAACTTTAAGTTGTTAAAACGTAACTTCAACTTGTAAAAAATGTGCTTTAACTTGTAAAAAACGTACTTCAACTTGTAAAAAACGTACTTTAACTTGTAAGAAACGTATTTTAACGTGTCAAAATGTAACTTTACCTTGTCAAAACATAACTTTACCTTTTCAAAACGTAACTTTAACCTGTTAAAAACTTACTTTAACTAGTATAAAACGTACTTTAACTTGTTAAAAATTTACTTTAACTAGTATAAAACGTACTTTAACTTGTCAAAATGTAATTTTAATGTGTCAAAACATAACTTTAACTTGTAAAAACGTAACTTTAAACTTGTAAAAAACATACATTAACTTGTAAAAAACGTACTATAACTTGTCAAGAAAGTGGTTTAACTTGTAAAAAATGTACTTTAACTTGTAAAAAACGTACTATAACTTGTCAAAACGTAACTTTAACTTGTATAAAACTACTTTAACTTGTCAAAACGTAACTTTAACTTGTCAAAACGTAAGTTTAACTTCTTAAAAAAGTACTTTAACCTTTAATAAACGTAATTTTACTTGTTACAACGAAAATTTATATTGTAAAAAACGTACTTCAACTTGTAAAAAACGTACTTTAACTTGTAAAAAATGTAATTTAACTTGTCAAAACGTAACTTGAACTTGTAAAAAACGTACTTTAACTTGTCAACATGTAATTTTAATGTGTCAAAACGTATCTTTAACGTGTAAAAAAGTAACTTTAAACTTGTAAAAAGCATACATTAACTTGTAAAAAACGTACTTTAACTTGTCAAAAAAGTTGTTTAACTTGTAAAAAATGTACTTTAACTTGTTAAAAACGTACTTCAACTTGTTAAAAACGTACTTTAACGTGTAAAACACGTATTTTACCTTGTCAAAACGGAACTTTAACTTGTCAAAACGTAAGTTTGATTGGTTAAAAAATTCTTTAACTTTAAAAAAAACGTAATTTTACTTGTCACAACGAAACTTTATCTTGTAAAAAACGTACTTTAACTTGTCAAAAACATAATTAAAATTGTGAAAATGTAACTTTTACTTGTAAAAAACGTACTTTAACTTGTCAAATTATAATTTTAATGTGTCAAAACGTAACTTTAAGTTGTTAAAACGTAACTTTAACTTGTAAAAAATGTGCTTTAACTTGTAAAAAACGTACTTCAACTTGTAAAAAACGTACTTTAACTTGTAAGAAACGTATTTTAACGTGTCAAAATGTAAATTTACCTTGTCAAAACATAACTTTACCTTTTCAAAACGTAACTTTAACCTGTTAAAAACTTACTTTAACTAGTATAAAACGTACTTTAACTTGTTAAAAATTTACTTTAACTAGTATAAAACGTACTTTAACTTGTCAAAATGTAATTTTAATGTGTCAAAACATAACTTTAACTTGTAAAAACGTAACTTTAAACTTGTAAAAAACATACATTAACTTGGAAAAAACGTACTATAACTTGTCAAGAAAGTGGTTTAACTTGTAAAAAATGTACTTTAACTTGTAAAAAACGTACTTCAACTTGTAAAAAACATACTTTAACTTGTAAAAAACGTACTTTAACTTGTCAAAACGTAACTTTAACTTGTCAAAACGTAAGTTTAACTTCTTAAAAAAGTACTTTAACCTTTAATAAACGTAATTTTACTTGTTACAACGAAAATTTATATTGTAAAAAACGTACTTCAACTTGTAAAAAACGTACTTTAACTTGTAAAAAATGTAATTTAACTTGTCAAAACGTAACTTGAACTTGTAAAAAACGTACTTTAACTTGTCAACATGTAATTTTAATGTGTCAAAACGTATCTTTAACGTGTAAAAAAGTAACTTTAAACTTGTAAAAAGCATACATTAACTTGTAAAAAACGTACTTTAACTTGTCAAAAAAGTTGTTTAACTTGTAAAAAATGTACTTTAACTTGTTAAAAACGTACTTCAACTTGTTAAAAACGTACTTTAACGTGTAAAACACGTATTTTAACTTGTCAAAACGGAACTTTAACTTGTCAAAACGTAAGTTTGATTGGTTAAAAAATTCTTTAACTTTAAAAAAAACGTAATTTTACTCGTCACAACGAAACTTTATCTTGTAAAAAACGTACTTTAACTTGTCAAAAACATAATTAAAATTGTGAAAATGTAACTTTTACTTGTAAAAAACGTATTTTAACTTGTCAAATTATAATTTTAATGTGTCAAAACGTAACTTTAAGTTGTTAAAACGTAACTTTAACTTGTAAAAAATGTGCTTTAACTTGTAAAAAACGTACTTCAACTTGTAAAAAACGTACTTTAACTTGTAAGAAACGTATTTTAACGTGTCAAAATGTAACTTTACCTTGTCAAAACATAACTTTACCTTTTCAAAACGTAACTTTAACTTGTTAAAAACTTACTTTAACTAGTATAAAACGTACTTTAACTTGTTAAAAATTTACTTTAACTAGTATAAAACGTACTTTAACTTGTCAAAATGTAATTTTAATGTGTCAAAACATAACTTTAACTTGTAAAAACGTAACTTTAAACTTGTAAAAAACATACATTAACTTGTAAAAAACGTACTATAACTTGTCAAGAAAGTGGTTTAACTTGTAAAAAATGTACTTTAACTTGTAAAAAACGTACTTCAACTTGTAAAAAACATACTTTAACTTGTAAAAAACGTACTTTAACTTGTCAAAACGTAACTTTAACTTGTCAAAACGTAAGTTTAACTTCTTAAAAAAGTACTTTAACCTTTAATAAACGTAATTTTACTTGTTACAACGAAACTTTATATTGTAAAAAACGTACTTCAACTTGTAAAAAACGTACTTTAACTTGTAAAAAATGTAATTTAACTTGTCAAAACGTAACTTGAACTTGTAAAAAACGTACTTTAACTTGTCAACATGTAATTTTAATGTGTCAAAACGTATCTTTAACGTGTAAAAAAGTAACTTTAAACTTGTAAAAAGCATACATTAACTTGTAAAAAACGTACTTTAACTTGTCAAAAAAGTTGTTTAACTTGTAAGAAATGTACTTTAACTTGTTAAAAACGTACTTCAACTTGTTAAAAACGTACTTTAACGTGTAAAACACGTATTTTAACTTGTCAAAACGGAACTTTAACTTGTCAAAACGTAAGTTTAATTTGTTAAAAAATTCTTTAACTTTAAAAAAAACGTAATTTTACTTGTCACAACGAAACTTTATCTTGTAAAAAACGTACTTTAACTTGTCAAAAACATAATTAAAATTGTGAAAATGTAACTTTTACTTGTAAAAAACGTACTTTAACTTGTCAAATTATAATTTTAATGTGTCAAAACGTAACTTTAAGTTGTTAAAACGTAACTTTAACTTGTAAAAAATGTGCTTTAACTTGTAAAAAACATACTTCAACTTGTAAAAAACGTACTTTAACTTGTAAGAAACGTATTTTAACGTGTCAAAATGTAACTTTACCTTGTCAAAACATAACTTTACCTTTTCAAAACGTAACTTTAACTTGTTAAAAACTTACTTTAACTAGTATAAAACGTACTTTAACTTGTTAAAAACATACTTTAACTAGTATAAAACGTACTTTAACTTGTCAAAATGTAATTTTAATGTGTCAAAACATAACTTTAACTTGTAAAAACGTAACTTTAAACTTGTAA